>OX465051.1:3658713-3760119 GCA_949841015.1 Aplysina aerophoba | reverse complement strand
TCCATCCTCACAACTGTCCATAGGAAATCGACTCTCACTGATAGGTATTTAGATTTCGCATCCCATCACCCCATAGCCCACAAGATTGCAGTCGTCCGAACGCTACAAAGTAGAGCAGAAGCCATCAGTTCATCACTGCCAGCCAGAGACAAGGAGACAAAACACCTCAGACAGGCTCTCATCTCCAATGGCTATCCCACGGACTTGATCAAACGCCACTCCAGAACCATCAACCCCCCTGGACCAGCCAACCAACGAGAAGCCAGGAGCCAGAGTGTGACACTTCCCTATGTGCGAGGTGTCTCGGAGGCAGTGAGACGCATCCTGACCCCACTGGGCGTGAGAGTCTCCTTTCGGACAAACGTGACTCTGAGATATCTGCTAGTGAGGCCGAAGGGACCGCATCCCTGAGAATGAGGCAACTGGTGTCGTGTACCAAGTACCATGTGCGAGTTGCCCAGCCACCTATGTGGGACAGACAGGCAGGCGACTCGACCAACGTTTATGGGAGCACCGCCGTGCTGTTGAGTCAGGCGATTGTGCCAACTCAGCATTGGCAGAACACGCCTGGGGCCACCACCACCCAGTGGATTGGTGCAACACCAAAGTACTTGACCACCATCCTGACATCCACCAGAGATTGGTCCTGGAGTCAGTGCACATCAGGTCCCAGTCTGACCCGCTGAACAGAGACAATGGCTCAATGCCCCAGGTTTACAACCCATTTTTTAACCCATTTACTTGTGTAAACTTCTCCCATTCACCCCCTTCCGTTTTTTAACTTCGCGCCACTTTTTCACTTCCTGTCATTAGTATATTTAAACGAGCTCACACCTCTGTGTTGTATTATGCCACTGATGAAGACAGCTGTATAGCTGTTGAAACGTTTGGCTCTATTGAATCAGTTCTTGGCTAGTGAATTCGAATCATTGTTAGTCAAATTACAGTATAGTTATTTAACCGTAACATCAACAATATATATATATTTCCATAACATGAAGCCATACGATGGGCGCAAAATGAAACATTAATTATAGGGACTGCCACGGGCAGCCCAGACTCCGTGCGCATGCACACTTGTCTCCCTTTGCGAGCGAGGCGAGGAAGAGGAGAATACGCAATAGGGCAGTAGGGTTTGGGAACGAGACTACATGCACACAGTGTAGATAGTCATGTGATGATCGGTAGGTTGCATGCACAGTAGGGATCGAGCAGCAGGTAGCTGGCTAGCTGGCTGGAGTGTACTCGGTGGAGTAAAGTTTGAACCATGATGCCACAACTACCTGATTCAAACTTGCAACACTCCCAATTTTACTCGGGGCTAGTGAGTTTGAATTACGTATAGCAACCTGAAACATGCCCAAGCCTGTCAGTTACAACTAGCTATATTAAATTTTGTAGTTGATTCTGCTTCATTGCTTTATGACCATAAAATTGTAATACTCTCACACATGCATACATAACAAGAACTTGTGCAGCTTAAGCACACAGCCATACCCACATACACCTACCCTTATACCTACCTTATCTCACCCTAAGTATGAACATCGTGACAATTCACACATTTACCACAAATTATAGCTACACAGGGCTCTGTCAACTGTCTCACCAGATTCCTCAAGCACTTTAACAAGATCCCCATGTTGTTTTAAAGACCCAACAAGACTGATTCCATCTTTGCCCTTCATCAAGATGACATGGAAGTAATCCGTTACTCCTATTGTGTTGGGAGACAGTGCAATATATAATTTCCAAAATTGGGTACCCCAAGCGATCCACTCTTGGACAGATTGGCATGTCCTTATATGTGCATTGGTGTTGAGTTGGGTTATTTGCCTTATATTTTGGCTCTTAATTAATATTTATCTTACTGTATTGTAGTGCTTGTGTATCTATTATACATATTTTATTCCCATTTGTATATTTTAGTGCCTGTTTAATTATATTCAAACATTCCATCATTACTGTCATGTCAACACCTGTCACCACACCTTATTTATACAGTCTGGATGTTTTGTACAGCCATTCACTGATGAAGGTGGCTGTATAGTCACCGAAACATTGTTAAAATCCCACCACGCACATCAGTCACAGTGTCAGTCAGTCCGTGTGTGTGTGCATCTGTGTGTTTCTGTACTTGTGTGTGTGTATTGTGTACGTGTGTGCATGTGTGATTATGACCTTAACTTGGGTGTATATAGAAACCTTCCTTCTTCCTTGACTATGCAGTTCCTAGGTACAGAATCATCACAACTCCTTCACAAGTAACGTTGTTGTACCATTCACTGAGTGATGGTGTAGGGTCATCTACCACATCAGTCACAGCAGTGGTGGAGCTACCATCCAACACAAGTCAGGAGGCTGAACATGTACAGCTAATTTTGGATAACTTTAGTGGTATACACTCGGTATACACAACATTTCAAGATTCCAGGTGGTGGGTATATAGCCCAACAGTATTTGAAGCCTGCATGCCAGTGAGTCAGTGAACATGTGCAACATGTACAGCTACACACACACACGCACTTGCAATGGAATGACAGTGCTAGAGGATGGCTCCCCCATTGATCCCATTGAGCTCTGCAAGGGGCCATCCCTCCCCTCATGCTCTGGCCTGTACCAGTGGCAAGTGGCAGGTGGGCATGAAACAGAATCTGCTGCTGTGCATATATAGTTGTGGCACTGTGATGCACGGTGTCATCTAAGCATAGCATACCTGTGTGACATAATGTCACCCTCACCCAAACCTACAGCATGTCTGATGTGCTACAGTAACTATGCGTGTATTTTATACAGTGCTCAGAGCTATTTGATGGGTGTGGTTCATGTTGGCAGTGTTGTGTGCAGCTACAGTCTTGCGGAGAGCTCTATCATAGTCCCACAGTCAGGATGCACTCGTGAGCCCCACACGCGTTAATTGGCTGATGAATTTGCCTCGTTGAATTGTATACCTATTATTCATATTTTGCTGTGTAGAGTAGTTGTTATTATGCAGCACATCAATCCTCATGTGAGCAACACTGTTCCTTTCCTTAGCCAAACCTGGCGCTCAAGATTGTGTGGGTGAGCCAGCAAACTTCCCACACCTCCCTTGGTCTTCTGTTCCACCCTGCCACTCGGAAGAGAACAGATGTGCTGAAGACCTCAACAATGCACTGGGTGTGTGAGATGATGCTTATGGTGTACTGCACCTATTAATGCTGAGCGCATAACACTGTCGCATAAATTCTAATGTTTGCAAGTATAGTGAATTACGAAAGGCCACTATAGTGGCTCATGCACATTTAGGGGTTAAACAACAGCATGTGAATCCACAGGATGAGAAGCTTTTGTGGTAAGAAGCTGTACACTTTTATAGTTATTTAGTTGCAGCATAAAAACAGAGGGAGGCATCTCTGACAAGGCGCCTCACTAAAGGATGCAGCGTAGCTGGGTCTTTCTCCCTCACATTGGCAATGTGTTTCAAGGCCTGTCCAACTGCAGGGCATTCAGTGATTTCAGGGATGTTGTACTGGTCATCTAAAATAAAATAAATAGACACGTCATCCCAACAGTGAGCTAATACCTATTCTAGCTTCTGATCAAAGTAGACAGAGGCCTTGGTCACGCCGGCGCGCCTAGTCAGCAGTATTCGACATACTGCTAAGGGGATATGCCAGACTTGGTCATGCCTAGCAGCTAAAGCCCACATGCCATCTCAAAAACTCAAGTAGGCCTCAACTTCCTCATGGATGGTAGCGTGAACGGTTCCCTCCATATCATTGCCATTTGTCCACAGAATGTGGCTTAAACTTGCACAACATAACTTTGTGCGCCGCCATTAAACCGTATACGCTTTAACTTCCGTGGGGTTAAACTTTCGCAGTTTTCGCAGATCAGCAGCCATCCGCGAAAGTTTAATCCCACAAAAATTTAGACCAGTCTGGCAACGAGTCTGCGGTTGTAAAACGATTGCATCACAAAAAGCAAAAAGTGGCGGCGATTAGCTAGGGCAACTTGATATGCAGCTAGAACCTCCACCGAAGCAAGCATATTACATCAATACGACAAGGATTCAGAGGAAACGACGAATCAACGAATCAAAGACTAAGATCCTGCATCTGTGAAAATAATACAGCGAAAATTGCTGCTATCCGCGAAAGTTTAACCCCGCAAAAGTTAAAGCGTATACGGTAGTTCGCATGTACGTACACACGTATATAAGAAGGCAATTTTCAACAATACATCTCAAGAATGACTTGCCAACTTCCCATTACAATACCACATTACTTTAACAAATTACGGCCTTTCTTTCCACACCCTACCTGTTCTGTCTGCCATGCTGTCAAAGAAGACCCAGCTGTTCTCAAGGCGAGTGAAACACACATAGTGGCTCTTTTCAATGCAGACCACAGACATGAGATCCAAGATGACTGGGCAACTATGTTTCTCCTTAGCAATGCATTCAGGGCTGTGGTCCAGTCTGCCAGGGTTCCTATGAGCTGACCTTACACATAGCTCACAGAAGTAATGAACAACACCACTCTGAGAGGTTGGATCACGTTTGCCACATTCACGACAGCAATGAGTGGGGTCCCGTCCACACATAGTACATTTGGCATCCGGTGGCACTGAAGAAGAATAGAAAAAGAGTACAATTCAATACACACACATGCATACACATACATACACATACATACATACAATATGCCTTCATGCACTCACACAGAGTGATGATGAGATATACAAAGTGATCCCAGGGTCTACGGTGAAGCGAAAGAATTTGACTCCCACATATCCCAAAATGGAGGGCGGGAGAAAAAATGGCGGACCAGCGATCCTCTTGATCGAGAGTCGCACAGAGATTTCTTGAAGAATGCCAACATGCTGTCGGTGCAACGGCAGCGGCCGGTGCAGAAATTGCTCCTGCACTCGTTCTGGGAATCGCTGCATTGATTGCCTCCCAACCAGAAGAGGACGATGCGAAAACATCGAATCATCAGTGCCAATCGAGATTCGCGACGGATCGGAAAACACGGCAGACCGAGAAGACCATCAAGAAGAACACGATCACAGAACAATCGGCATCAATTACAACAGGGACGAAGCTAAAGCCCTTGTTGGTACAGTCCCAGCCTTACCCGTATTCAAGGCCCTTAGCCCACCCAACTTCCTATGGGGAGGACAGGACGGCACGACAATCACGGGTCTAATCGATAGGGCATACAGTGAGATCGTCCACTGGAGGCGGAACCTGTTTAAGATTCCATCTGGTAAGGCAGGTACGCTCTTTGTTAATGAGCTTACCCTCCTCCTATCAGCCTATGCAGATGGGACAACAATGGAGAACATCGCCATGAAGGCAGCCATGACAATGCCTGCCCTGCTTCTACAGAGGCCGCACCCAAGATCAAGAAGTGCAGATCTTATCGCATGTCTCAAAGACAGAATGGAATGTTGGAAGAAGGGTGAGATAGACAGTCTTATTCATGAGTGTCGTTCCATCCAGTCCCGCCTAAAGAACCTCAGTAGAGGTCCCGACAAAGAAGGAAATACAGCACGGGCCTTTGCAAGACTGATGGGGACTGGCAACGTCAAAGGAGCATTAAGATTGATAACAGAGAGGACAGCCACTGGGTCACTGCCACTAGACAGCCTCCAACCCAATGGCCGGACTGTGAAAGAGCACCTACTGGAAAAGCACCCTCCCAGACAGCAGGTTCATGGCACAACCATATGTGAAGATGAGCCCGAACTGGAGCCAGACCCAGTGATCTTTGAAGGAATAGACGGTGTTTTTATAAGGTCAATTGTACAAAAGTTAACAGGCTCAGCAGGACCCTCCGGCCCTGACGCAGCGGGATGGAGAAGGATTTGCTCCTCCTTTGGTCAGGCATCGAACGACTTATGCAGTGCGGTCACCTGGGTGGCCAGAAGGTTGTGCTCCACCTACGTAGACCCTAAAGGACTTGAAAGCTTTGTTGCCTGCAGACTGATTGCCCTGGATAAGTCCCCGGGAGTTAGACCAATTGGAGTGGGTGAAGTCCTTCGGAGGGTCATCGGAAAGGCTGTGCTGGAAGTCACTACAGACGACATTCGGAGGGTGGTAGGGACCCTCCAGCTATGTGTTGGTCAGATCAGTGGATGCGAAGCTGGGATACATGCTATGAAGAATTTATGGACAGAATCCAACACAGAAGCCATTTTACTTGCAGATGCGAGTAATGCCTTCAACTCCCTTAGTCGAGAAGCTGCCATGAGAAATGCCAAGATACTCTGCCCCTCATTGGCCAGAATCCTGATCAACACCTACAGATATGACTCCCCACTGTTCATTGACCACGAGGTTATCTACTCCCAGGAAGGAACCACCCAAGGGGATCCCCTAGCCATGCACATGTATGCTATCGGTACCCTTCCCCTCATCCGTAAGCTCCCCAACTGTGTGCAACACATTTGGTTTGCGGACGATGCTTCCGCGGGTGGACAACTAGACCATCTCAGAACCTGGTGGGATAGTATCCAGGAAATGGGCCCGGACTTTGGATATCTTTGTAATGCAGGCAAGAGTTCGCTGATTGTCAAAGAAGAGGACCTCCCTCGAGCAGAGAGTATGTTTAGCGGGACGGGGATTAACATAACTGTAGAAGGGAAGAAACACCTTGGAGCACCCCTGGGGACTGATGTATTCTGCAAATCTTTCATCTCGGCCAAAGTTGAAAAATGGGTGGAAGAAATCAAGCAACTCTCTATCATCGCTGAATCACAGCCCCACGCCGCATACTCTGCACTGACAAATGGCCTGGTAGGCAGGTGGACCTTCCTGATGCGGGTAGTACCCGGAATAAGCGAAATGTTACAGCCCTTGGAAGATGCAATCAGACTCCACCTGCTTCCAGCCATCACTGGTCGCGCCACCCTCAGTGATGCAGAAAGGAGAGTGCTTGCACTTCCAGTGCGAGATGGTGGGCTAGGCATTCCCATTCCCACTACCTCAGCAGCCAACCAGCTCGAATCCTCAACCTTCATCACCCAGCCCCTCGTGAATCTCCTACCACTCCAACACAATGCTGATACTGTGTCTCTGGACTCTGTCAGCAACCTTCACACCACCCAGCTGCGCCTGAAGAAGGAGACCAGCAAACATCACAGGGAGAAACAGCAGGAAGAAGCAATTGCCCTCAAGCAAACACTTCCTGCATCCCTTCAGAAACCAATGGAACTTGCATCCGAAAAGGGTGCATCTGCGTGGCTAACAACTCTTCCACTTGAGGATCATGGGTTCTCTCTACACAAACAGGCATTCAGAGATGCACTCTGTGTCCGCTATGGATGGGAGCCAACCAGACTACCCAGCCATTGCATGTGTGGGGCACAGTTCACAACAACCCATGCCTTCAGCTGCGCGAAGGGAGCCTTTCCCTCAATCCGACACGATCAGATCAGAGATATGACAGCCCAACTGCTCTCTGAGGTCTGCCCTAATGTTGAGGTGGAACCACCCCTCCAACCACTAACAGGAGAAACATTCCGGCACAGGACAGCCAACGTGGAAGACAACGTGAGACTTGACGTTAAAGCTCAAGGGTTTTGGGGAAGCAATAGGCAATGCGCATACTTCGATGTCAGGGTGTTCAACCCTCACGCGCCAACCAATTGTAACCAAACCATTGCAGCAAGCTACAGACGCCACGAGAATGAAAAGAGAAGGGCATACGAGAAGCGAGTTGTTGAAGTGGAGCATGGATCATTTACACCAATCGTCATGTCTTCTACAGGAGGGTGGGGTCCATCCACAATGATCATGTACAAGAGGCTCGCATCATTGATTGCTACGAAGCATGCAGCCCCCTACAGTGCGACAATGCGAATGATCAGATGCAAGATTGCATTTTCTCTAATCGACTCAACGGTGATGTGCCTGAGGGGAGCCCGATCCTCATCCCACAAGCCAATGAAGGCACTCGACTTGATCGACACCCCCGTTGACCTTGTTGTCAACGAGGGTCATTTCTGAACGGATCACACATGTTACTGACCACTTTCCTAATACTAAATATAGACATAACATTGCATGTTGTTTCCAAATTGGCTTAAGGTGTACTTGTACTGTATATATGTATGTATTGTTGTATTTATACAAAAATTTGCACCGTCCCAAAAAAACAAAACATATCCCAACCCAACTACACCTGTAGCGGTTACATGGACTGGGTGCTGTCAGTGGGATATATTTTTGCCACTTCACTAGTATGAGTAGATAACAGGTACCTGTACAGCATTGTGCAGAAGGCATTTTGAGGATGATGTGTGTACAGGGGTGTACAGAGCACCACCTCAAGTTACTGTCCATCATCAAAATGTTTTGTTGATGATGGACAGAAGCTTGAGGAGAAGACAGAACTCCTTCTGTGTGTGCAGGCTTGACCTGGCAAATGTTCACAAGCAGTTTGGAGTACAATGGTAACAAGTTGAAGAAAATACCTGTGGCTGTATTACAACACACTAACCATACTCAGAGCATAGGTCCGATATGTCAAGTTCCACTTCCGAATAGACTGTTTCGTACACTTTGTATGCTTTCCCATAGCGAGGCAACTGGATGATCACCCTCCGAGGAGCCTACAGGTAATAATTAGAATAAGCTGGGGTATACAATAAAGCTTGCACATGCATGACCCAGCAATTACGTGTGCCTTACAAACGGCATTTCCAGGTGCTAAGAAACATGCCACCAGTCTATTGATCCCCAGAGCCTCAGAGTCTGTAGCCAAATTAAGGTGGGAGTCTACACCTAAAATCGAAACCACAGTAAAATGAACATTAGGTTAGCATCTTATTTCACTCTCATTCGCAGCAGCCACATGATCTTAGCATTATTAGAAAGAGCAGGGACCAGAGGAGTAGGAGCCAACAACTGCGGGACTAATTCGCATACTGTTAGACTACCATGTGTGTAATTTCCTGCCTCAAGCAATGAATAGAGCAGTTTGGTGTCTTCTGTGCTCTGGCACACCAACGATGCCGCTGTGTATATAAGTGGAAGATGTGGAGCACCTTTTGTTGAGATGTATGGCTATGGCAGAGGAGAGGGAGAAGCTGATAAGGCTGATGGAGGATAAGGTTGTGGAATGGAAGCATATGGAAGATAGGGAGAGAGTGGCAGAGGTGTTGGAGTATGCATGTGGAAATGATGAAGTTAGTAGAAGTGTGGAGAGGATTTGGCGGAAGCGTTTTGGTGTCTAAGACATGACCGCACCCCCCTCCCCCCCCTCCCCCCCCCAAGCTGATCCCCATCCTAACATATGTATCCTTGCCTGAGAATTTATTCTTATTTATCAGGCTCTATTATATTTCGCTTTTTAGTGCTGCATGGGGTGTGCACACCCTAGTGTGCTTTTGCACATGGTGCACTTAAAATTAAGATTAATAATAATAATTAATAAATTATACATACCGAAATGTAGTTGTTTCACTTCAGCTCAGCAACAAAAATTAAATAACCTATGTATGCACAAGCTGCTTTGTGTAGGGTATAGTATTCACTGCGCACACACCTGAGCAAAAGTGATCTGTTGGTCTTCCATGCTTTTACGCAACATTTCTCCCACTGTCCATTTTTTCTGGTCACTTGGTTCCAGAAATAGCTGAAAGAAGAACTCTGTGTCCAGTCCAGAGGGACGCCTATAAACAAGAAGAAAGAGTCACATGTGCATTCAACAGTCTTAGCAGATGGAGCAACAACAACGGGCATTAGTAGTGGCACATTTAGGAACTGGGTGTTATGTATGGTACAGAGATGATCAGTAAATGCCCACAGCGGGGTTCTGACTGCCCTCAAGTTGAGTCAAGCCAGGGCTGACAATGGTGTGGTAAAGCCCCAGTGGGGTCAAGATGCCACCCATGCAAACTCAGAATGTGCTAGGAATGGTACAAAAGAGGGTCAGATGTCAGTGAGTGCTTGCAAGCTGTTGTGCACAAGTTGCTACGTAGCTTCACAGCTAGAAAGAGGAATGACGACTGGAGAAAAGGAACCGAGATCTAGCACCAGAACATGTGGCCTATGCTCTAACGTGGAGTTTCAGCCACATGAGCCACTGATCTGGACATATTTCTCCATCTCCAACTGCCGTAGATATGGCCACGTGGGCCGCAATGCTATGACCACTTAGGACCCGCATTTTGAGGCTTGACCTGTGTGATGATATGTTCAGCTAGCATGTGCACGAGCACGCAAGCCTGAGGAGGATGGTGGTAACTCCTATCTCTGTGTGCATTATCATTGAGTGATTGCAAGTTGGTGTGTACTTGTACAAGCTCAGCTGCACAGCTTGAAAGGGGAATGGTGACTGGTGAAAAAGAACTGTGACCTGGCGTCCAAACTCCAGAGGGTCAGTTGATACAACTACATGTGCACTACTGTATTAGCGAGACAGTACATTAAGCTGTAAAGACCTCAGTCACTTCTTCTACACTAGCCAATAATAAACTTGTTCAGACACTTTGATAGCAAACTGCTACCTTCATCAGTGAATGACAAGAAAAGCACTATACACTGCTTAATACTATGGGATGACATGGCTGACAGCTGGTGACGACAGCTATGAAAAACATTAATATAATATTAAAAATGGACATTACTAAGGGGAAAGGGGAAAGGACTATACATAGTCTAAGACAGTGTGCATAATAATATAGGCGGTGGCTAGGCTGTGAGGGGTTAATTAATGTTTCCAGAATGGTAAGTTTCAGTTCAGGAGTGCTGTATACACCTTTGGAAGGTTTGCCCATTCTCTGTTGAGCTCGTTCTCATTTGCTGGATGTGCCATCTCTCAAGCATGCACCGTGTTGCTGTATGGGTTGCTGTTGAGCACCCCGGCTTTACTGAGGTCTATGCCATGGCCTATAGTGATTGCATGTTCTGCCAGCGCAGAAGCAGCCACATCACCATTCCTAAGGGCACGCCAATGCTCCTTGTACATTGGGCAGACTGGGAGATCCCTTAAGCACTGGCTAAAGGAGCATCAACGTGCCCTCAATAAATGTGACGTGGCTGCTTCTGCCTTTTGAGTGCTAGTGTTGGGTCACCAACATATGTTCAAAGCCCTACCAAGGAGATCCAAGAAGCAGAACCAGCACGTGAAGGGCCCATTTGAGAAGGCAAGTAACACTCCAAAGTATATCTTATTCACTTCAAGTTAGCAGAAGAGCTGAGCTCCACAAAGGTTGCATCATCAGCTGATCTAGGCTCAGGCTCTCTGGCACAAGGCACTGCATTCACTCTTGTGCAGAAAAATGTTGTCAGTCCCGGCTACCAGTGTCCATCAGAGTTCCTAGTGAACGCCACAAGAAATGTGATTTTAGACAATCAGAACCGGTTCATTTTAAATGTGATTACCAATTGGGTTCCCTTTTGAAAGCCAAACAATAACAGCTACTGTACATAGCGACCATCCTTTGCAGGTGGGGCTCAATATAATATATCGTGATATACCGTGATGCAAACATGGAATATCGTGACACATCGTGATACTCATTTTCTTGTATCCATGACAACACTACTTCCAAAGCAATGAATTGGAGGGAGGAAACCATGGATGACATAACAGTTTTACAACATCCCAATGAGCTGATCATAAACTAGGATCAAACAGCTCTCCACTATCACGTATGCATGTAAGTGTGTGTGTGCTTTCTAAACGATCCCTTGAACTATTTCCAGTAAGGAGTGTCCACCTTACTTATATCCTGAAGATAATGTCCCCACTCCATAAAGTACCAAACAACAAATGCCACAGCAGGCCCTTAACACATGTGCAAATAAGTGGTATCCTGGAAAACCGCTACATAGTGGTACAATGGGTACGGCATCAAGGCATAGTATCTGTAGACAAACTAGTGTGCAAGGCAGAATATACACAAACATATTGACACTTCATAGCTTAACCCTAACCCTTCACTAAAGATGACCACAGCTAATGTACATACATATGTACGTAGCCATTCAAGAAAAGCAAGGTACTGAGCACCAATGAAGTAAGGAATGACTTTTTACTGACTCCAATGTGGCAATGCACATCTTACTGGAGCTTGATGAATGGGTCTTTCAAGCTCAAAACATGCTTGAAAAGCAGATTTAGGAACTCCTCAGGGTCTGCATACAGCGATAGAGGCAGATGAGCAACAAATGTACTATGTATACTGAAATTCATACTTCATCCACTCTTCTTCAGCACTTCCACACGCACCTTGTTCAGCATGTGTTATCCCTTTCACTCTGTTGAGCTTGTCCAGCGCTTCTCTCAATTTCATCACAGGGTTGTAGCAGATAACACCATTACTGCAGTGGTAGTACGTATAAGGAAGTACAATGGACACTTCAATCAACCACAACATTAACACTCCATGTGTGCTTGTGTGTGTGTGTGTGTGTGTGAGAGGGAAGAACACAGAACAAACAGCAAGTACAGACAATAGAGAAAAGGATAACAAACATACGTATAGTAATCAACAGCAATCGTATATTGTGCACATTTAAACAAAAACAAGAACAACAGAATTAGACTGATGTTTTTCTAGATGTACAAGTCACTAGGAGTCCAGATGGACTGTCCACATCAGTCTATCGAAAACCCACGCACACTGATAGATACATCCCCTTTCATTCTCACCATCACCACCAGAGAACAACCACTGGAGTACTGAGGTGTATGCGGGACAGGGCCCTCCAGATCTGCAACAACACATCTAGGAAGCCTGAGCTGCATCGTCTCAAGGAAGTCTTTCAAGCCAATAGCTTTCCAGAAGACCTAGTGAGAAAGACCCTCGCATCCCACCCCACTCCAGCCCCCATGCCTGAGCCTAGACAGGAACCAACGAAGACCCTTTGCACTCCTTATGTCCGTGGACTGAGCGAAAAGCTTGAGAGGGTATGCACTTCACTCGGTGTCCGTGCAGTGTTCAAACCAGTGAGGACACTGAAGCAGACCCTAATGAAACTCAAGGCACGTGTACCAGAGGAGAGAAAGAGAGGAGTTGTGTACGAAATCCCATGTAAGGAATGCAGCAAGACATATGTTGGGGAAACAAAGAGAACGCTAAAGGTGAGGCTTGGAGAGCACAAGCAAGCAGTAAAGAGAGGTGATCCCAAAAATGGAATTGCAGTGCACGCTCACAAGACTCAGCATGGGATTAATTGGAATGGAGCACAAGTGAAGAAGATGGAAACCAATTATTGGAAGAGAAGGGCCATTGAAGCCATCCAAATCAAAACCAGCAGCGAGACAATGAACTTAGACAGTGGCCTGCAACTGCCCTCAGTATGGAACCCAATTTTGAATCCACCCTAGACTATCTACATTTTCCTCACCCAATGTACATTCCACCAATTGATATCTTAATTTTATTCATTTATTCACAACCTGTCACCCCATCACAAGATTCCCGCCTTAACACGTTGACCTTACTGTATATAAAAGACCAATCTTTACCTGTGACTCTCAGTTTTGTACCTGACGAAGACCTTCGTGGTCGAAACGTCGTACCACTGCAATTATTGCACCTTTCGCTACGTGAATGCTCATTATCACTGTTGATCATCTGAAGCCGTAGCAATGAGCCTCTATGATATCATTCTAATAATTTCATACATCCCTCCCACCCAATGTTTTGGCTGCCTCCAGACCAAGCAATTAAAGAAAGTGAAGAATGTGCATGGTTCAGTGGGAGGCTGTGTCCAGGATACCGACAGTCCCCATCCTCAATCACCCTGAGTCAGAGGACACTAGCTTACGAGTTTTAGGAACTTCCAACTGGGTTATGGTATCCCACAGTGAGCTGCAGAAGTCTACGTCACACAATTTCCCACAATCTACCACCATAGCATTCTACACTGAAGCCAAACTTCACATGGACTGCGACACCTCTGCCCCTTCCCATATCTCCTTGGTAAACCAGGAAGCTTCTTAATGGACCATGGCCTTAAATACTGCACTTTATGTACCTCTTCAACTTCTACTAAATCCACAGTTCCACCCTTTTGTACTATCATCACCTGTTCTTCCTCATCTTCCCTTTGGCATCACTTCATCAAGCTCTTCAAGTTAAACAGCAAAGATAACATTGTACACACTGTCTCACACCATGCTTGCTATACATTTGTAGAAACCCTTCGCTTCACATAACACTGCTTCTACCACTTCCTTCAGCCTCTGTCTAACACCATACCTTCCAACACCTGCCAAAGTAGCTGTCTCTATTCACTTGGTCAAAAGCTTTTCCACATAAATCTACACAATCTGGTTCTTCCACATAACTTCATTGTCATGAACACAAAGTGGTGATTACTGCCAATTTCTGCCTCGGTGATCATCATCATCATCAACATTTCTCTTCATATCCCTGCTCACCTGAAGTAGCCATGCACTGATTAATCATAGGCCCCTCCCTGGACATTTCCATGTCCACTGATGTACCATTTATGCCCATAGTAGACGTTCGCTACCTTGAAAGCAGCATCTGCACTAAAGCTCAATGCTGACTTCTGCCATTTACTTTCATCACGGATTCATCTTATTGTTCAATAACACTTTTCCATCTAGCCACGAGCCACAATATTGCCAACCCTATACCCATTATCACGACCTGTTCTCCCCTGGGTGCTTTGTCTGTCTACAAGCTTATTCAGTGCTGCACAAACTCCTTGCTAACCTCATTGTCAGTACCTGTGTCTATGGTATCCTTCACTGGAGTGTGGACCTGCACCAGCCACACTCCTGTAATCTTCATTCTCACCATTACACCTTTACTGATGCATCTCCACTTCTCCAGCTCTGCACTAAGCCTGCCTGTCTCTCCGCTGCCACTATGCTCACTCCACCTTTGCTCTAGTTTCTGTCATTGATGTGTACCTGTACATAGCTAGCCTTATTCATCGCCTTCATCTCATGCTCTCTATCACTTTCATTTGGCTGATAGAATTTTGAGTTTGCATCTCCAAAATTGACTCACTTTCTTTATTCTTAATTGATCTGACATTCCACATACGTACTATCCTATAGTAAAATCACCATTTACAGTATAGATACAGTACATAGCGTACTATATAACATATCTACGTAGATAATTATGTTTAATGTCTATACAGTACCTCTCCCGTTTTGCCTTAACACCCCCCAGGACTCCTTAGAGTCCTCTTAGGCATTGGAGGGCTACCCTTATATATCAGGACCATGGCGCCTATGTTGTTGGTGCACTAGCTTGGTCTTAAGTGGGCTGGGCCCGCCCCCACGTGACCTTTGACCTATCACCTGTGAGCTTTGACCTCGAGGGTCAACTGGCTCCTATTTTCTAATTACTCTCCCTTATAGTTTACCCTGGGGGATGGGCCCAAACCACACTTTCACGCCCTCCAAGGAGAGCATAGATGAAAGCAAATTACAGAAGTGATGTAACATAAGGTGAATTGCTATGAGACACTGGATTAAAAAGGAAGCAACGAAGACAACAACTACACCGTCAAACAAAAAGAAAACAAGAACAATGAAAAGAAATAAAAAAGAAATAAAACCTGCCCTCTGCTCTCAGGACTTGCTTGCCACCCCTGGAAATCTGTCGCGTGCACTCAATGGAGAGGGCCCGCCACGCATGCGCAGTAAGTGCCGCCTTCAGCCCTTAGCCCCTCCTTGCAATGGTCCTCGCGCGTAGTGCGCCAGGACCATCACGTGAGCGTGACCACGAGGCTGCCATTAACTGCGTTTAACAGGTTAAACTCGGAATACTATAGGTACCAAATATGTAGGTATATATGTATACTACATGCCAATACAGCAAATGGTGATGCCTACTGTACTACCTCCTATTCTGCTGCTGACTCTGATGCAAAACAGCTGTACACACTGCATACTGTAGTTCATTCCACTTGCTGTGATGGTATTTACTGTGTACTAGAGGGCCATTTGAACAAATAATCTGAAATTGACTGTACCAAGATTAGCTCATAATTATTATAATGCAGCCACTGAAAACATACAATCACTACACAGTCAGCCCACGTGACTTGAGAGATTACAAGTAACTGATTCATCATTTACAATGTTCAAGTGATGACCAACAATCTAGTAGTTGGTTGGGTGAAAGGCTAATTAACATGGACAAACTACGTAACTTAGGTATATAGGAACAAATTGTAGTGCACAGTACATACCTGCGCAGAGGGAAGATGATTTCTTCACACATAGTCCGCAGGATACTTTCAGCAGTGACATCTGAGGGTGTATCACAAATGACCTCATCAAACTTGTTGGTCAGTCCAAACATTGCAAAGAGGGTGGCATCAAGGTAGCAGGAGTTCTGGTGACCTTGGATGCCTTTCATTCGTCCAATGAAGTGGTGTATCTTCAAGTCTTCTACAGCTGGGGCTTCATCCTGCTTCACCATTTGTGGCTTCCCCTTTAGTGAATCAGCCACAGCTGAGAACAAAAACAGAAATGCCAAATGGATGAATGCAACTTTTCAATCACATGCATAAACCTTGCAAAATACAATGATGTAAGCTTGCAGACCGCAGGACATAACAGCTCAGGAGAAAGGTGATAGGAGAAAAATGACCAGTAACCGAGCCCGAACCAGTTACCTATGCTCTAACACGGCGCTGCAACTTAGCAAAAGGCACAGCAGCTGCAGATATTCACAGCACGTTGGAAGGCAATTATATGTTATACGCATCTCTAACACAGTGCTTCAGCCACTGGCTGACGTTAGCAAATCAGCAAAAGGCACAACATCTGCAGATATTCACGGCACATTGGAGTGGAATTACGTGTTATATCACGCTTGATTTGCCAGATGAGACCACAATGGTGTGCCTGCATCTGCCAGTGTGCACCGGAGATAGCAAGCAATCACAGTAAGCTTCCTGGATACCTCATGCAGCAAAAAGTGGAAAAAAAGTGGCAGGTTGTTGGGGAATTTTGGACAGAAGCAACAAAAATTTTGTTTATGATAGAGTGTTTCTTTGTCAGCCATGAGTCCAAGAAGACGTCTGGGCCCCTTTAGTTGGCATGGAGCACGTCAGGGCAACAAGAATGTGTGAAAGGCTCCATATCACTACGGTGGCACGTGAATTAAAATAGCATCTAGGACCCTAGCATAAAAATGCTCCACAATCTGCCTCAGGGCAGGTAGTCACACAATGGTCCCGGTACCAACACATCCCAGCACCTAACAGCGGGCGAGCCTGAGCAAGCTAAAGGCTTAGATTTAATGTAGCTATGTACAGTTGCTTGGCGTGGTGTGCCATATGTACGTATACTGTAGATGCTGAAATGGAAATGTCCACTTGGTTGCATGATAGCTGGATTGGGTCTAATATGCCAACGTCTGCAGGAAAAGAAGGGTGTGTAACAAGTGCAGATGGTGTGGCTATGGCTATGGAATGGCAGATGAGTTGGATAAGAAGGAAGAGCGAGATAGCAGCTATGAATGTGACTTTATAGACTTTATAGATTCTTGTGAAATTTTCAAGTTTGGATGGAAAGTAGTTGCCAGTAGTATCCTCTCTTTCGTTGCCTCCAACATTGTTTGCGGGACAGTTTGGAACTTTTGCCGCGTTTTGTTCGAATACTTGTTCATTTGAAGCTGTCCATGGCAAATAATTAAGCGTATGTAATGGTGGCCATTTTACTACCTGGCATAAATTTGAAACCTAGAGGCCTAAATGGACGTAGGGTCGGTCGTATGAGCTATACATATATAGCTACACACATACATACATACATACATATATAGCAACCGGAGCCATACAACTCGCTAATATGGGGCTTGCTTAGGCTCAGCCAAACCATATACTGTATCAAATCACAATGGGCGCGCATTTTGCTGCACTATGCTTCAACTCTCTGCATCATACCTGATCTTCAGCTCATATTGTACCCACACATACAGTATGACACCTTCCTTGTACATACGTATTCTAATGAAATCGCATAATAATACTAGCATGTCCTAAAGTCTCTTCATGTTCAGTGAACACGCTGACACATAGCTTACGATTACTCCCTTGGGGTTGTTGAACAAATCGAGGGTCCGGCTTCAATTTGCTGAGTACAATGAATAAAGCATGTCCATCAGGGCAAGTGAAGTAACGTTCACCCTTCCAGGAACCATCACCACAACCATCCATTCTTGCATCCTGCAAGAGTCATTGAGTACATAGTGCAGTGCAGAAGAATAAATAGAGTCCCCCAGTGTGGCTAGCTGATCAGATGGATCACATTGACATGAAGGCATGAAGGAAAGCTACGTAGGTGTTTATTCCTTAAAGCCATGCAGCCAAGGCATCTAAGTATTTAGGGCAACCAAAGGCGACTAAGGCTACGACCTAGGATGTGTAGCAAATGGCCCACTGGTCCCCCCACCTAAAAATTGCATACAGATCTTTTGCCACAATGCAGTTCATCGCAAGCCATACCCCTAAGAAAACATACTGGGCCTCCCTCAGCAACCTGCAGCATTTCAAGGTAACCAGAATCGGTTGAAACCCTTGTAAGAAGTCAGGCACACATAGTATCAAAATGGCATCTCAGACCCTGGATTAAAAATTGCTTGCCAATCTTCTTCTACAGGGCAGGTAGTCGCACACCTTGGGCCATCATCAGCAGGTGTGGAGCGATTTAAGGCATTCCTTGCAATAACACAGATTTGTATAGCGAACAAACATACGTACATACAAATAAACAAACAAACAAACCGAGAGTCGGTGCATTATAGTAAGATAATTGGCACTGAAATGCTATGCCACAACTGATTTCTCAATGTTTTCACTTAAAACAACAGCAGACATGTCTGGTAGTGTTATTAGTCTCTGCAATTATATGGTGCAGGCATAGGTAGCTAATCCTGAAAAAATCCCCAAACACCCTGATGACCATCGGTGTTAAGTACCAACAAGCATAATGTAATGTGGATCAAAAACAAGCCAACCAACAGGATTGGGTCGGTGTCAATTGAATATTATAAGTAGATTCCATGAGAACTCCACAAGCTACGTACATTACACTTGATCCTTAGCTGAGAGCGTCACTACAAAGATACCCATTAATATAATATCAGAACTTAGCATACATGTTTGAGTAAGGAAAGTGAGACAATCATGCAGCTTACCAGTTCCACGCCCGCAATATCTTGGTTTAAACCTGAGAATTTCCCAATCCATCTAATCGTACCATATCCCGGTGGGTCTACCAGCTCCACTGCATCGCCTACTTCCAAATTCTGCACTCTTTGCTGGAGAGGAACAACCTTAACCGACTGATTCTCCTCATAGGTCGATCTGTGAGAAGAAGGGGTCCATTCTCTGTTAACACCTGAAGATCTGTGGTATTCCTGCATCCCTTCGTCCCCTTGGCCACTGGCAGTGTAATGATAGCCATCTCCATTTGCTCCCAACCTTATGGTCCCTGGATAAGGTTCGAATCTCTGCTCATTCTCTGACTCCAGCTTCCTGTACTGCTCTTGTTGAACTTTGAACTCTTCAACATTCATCCCAAATGATGCTGCCATCTTCTCATTGTCAGCCTTCTTTTTGTTTGCTTCAGTTTGCTGAAGAGCTTGTGCCTGCTCATTAATCACATGATTAGTGGAACAGTTAAACTCTGCAGCAATACCAGAGGCAACAGCTAGAACCGAACTGGTCAGAGGATTGCTGGCATCCATAGTTTCAGAAAGTAGATTAAAAGGTGTACCTTCACCTTCTTTCATCACTGACACCTCTGGAACAGCAAGGTAGGTGTGCTTAGTGGAGTCAGATTTGGTAAAGTGGTGGCCAAATCCACTAATGTGCTCCCGAACCAACTCCCTCTTAACAGGCGCAACCTACAGAAGGCAAAGACATGCATTGTACCACATTCTAGAGGTACATGCAGTACAGGATAACGTATATACAGTGCAAGTTGCAAAACATGTAATATATGAGTAATTAATATTCACTTGAAACACCCTGGTGGATAAAAGCTTGGCATATCAAATTTGTGGCATTTCTAGATTTTAAAATAAGCAAAATAATAAATCGACATGCAACCTGTTTCCAAAATGCTAATATAAATCCTCATAGAATAACACATAGTAAAGGGTGTGTTTACGCATATGGACTAGTGGAGCCTCTCTGCTATGGTGCCCCTATGATGGCACTTTGATGGCGGTAGTTTCACAGCAATACTTCCAGTAATTCCTACAGTACACGTCTCAAGAAACGTTAAAAAATTCGACGAATTCCTCAGAAATTCTCTGCAGATTCTGTGCGGAATCCGTAAAGCTCCATACAGCTAACCGCAGAATTACAGTTCTACTTCCACAGGGCGTGTCTCCCATTTCCGCAGAATGATACTTTGCTGTCCACGGATTTGTCCTTACCCAGTTAACGTCACCGATATTTGTGGAATGTTTCTACTGTGTACGAATATGGCGCACAAGCTTCATACTGGTAGCTACGTACGTACATTACACACTGTGCAGTCTACATAAGCCTTCGTCTACCGGTGACAGTAAGACCACGGTAAGTGTGTACACAGCTGTTACATGTTACACTACTAAGTACGTAGGTGTACACTCTTCACGCCCTGCCTTTGATCATCCACAGCTATGTACAGTACTGCCACGACAATTCCACCCTATTTTACTACTACAACAAGCCGACTACCCTTCGACTATTCTAGGAATACAGTACAACAATTCCACGGTTACCATTTTATGAGATTCCGCGAATGCCTTTGACAATTCTGACTGTGCTGATGCCCTTATACAAAATCAGCAGATATCCTTTCATGATTCCGTGGATACACTTTGACGATTCCGCAGATATCCTTCAGATAAACTGCAGATTACTCACGTGGCAAATCCGCGGATTTCGCAAAGTTTCTTGTGACATGTACCATATATACTTCCAGTAATGCCTATATACTTTCATTACAGTGAATGCTACAACTACCAGCCAACTCACACTTACACTCCTAGGTACGCCTGTACTGTATTCTTACATTATAATGGTTCTTCATAGTTGCATATTCACATTGCATTGGATGTTGCAAGCATGAATAGATGCACCCCCAGCAACGCAACTGAAATGTCAACCACGTATTGTGAAAAGTTCTTCAGGATATCATAGGTAAGCGTGGCAAAACGTCAGAAAACGTTCATTCTGCAAGCTTAGAATCAAAATACCCGAGGAAGACACCCTCAGGGCAGCGCTTAGTAATCCCATTTGTTTCCGCTGCAAATTCTACGGTCAGTTGAAGAGATTAGTGCAGACAAAATATCAGCCTAATTAAGAAAGCTTGGATGTGTTGGTTATTAGTGTGCAAAGTGGGGCATATTATAATCAATGTCAGGAAGTCAGGCATAATGCATAAGAGGAGGACGACAGTGGAGTATGTGGTGGATGGAGAGTTGATTCCAAGGGTCTCTAGCTATAAGTATCTAGGCTGTGTCGTGGGCGAGCACCTGGAGTTAAGGGAAGTGTTGAAGGAGAAAACTGCTGCAGGGAAGAAAGCATTAGGTGATGGCTGAGCAGTGTATAGCAGAGGTCGGCGATGTGGATTTACGGGCCTTCAAGAAGTTAACGAGTGCTCTGGTGGAGTCGACAATGCTGTACAGTGTTGAAATCTGGGGTTGTATTACAAACCTGAAAGCAATTCAGCATCATTACAGCTGTGTGCTTTCCACATATTCTTTGGGGTGGGCACCTTACATCCGAAGGTTTCACTGATAATGGAGATGGAGACTTTACCATTACTAAGGTTTGTTCACACTAGCCAAATGATTCACAAATTTTACAGATGTTTTGGCAGCCTTCAGCTACCTTCATCAGTGATAGCAGTACAAAGCACTCCTACGAATAAATAAGTATTGGTGACAGGCGATGATGACAGTAATAGTAGGCATGAATAACGTTAAAATTATACAACTGAAACCACAGCTGACTTCTGAGTTTCAAGTGTTTCACCTAGATGACGGCACACTCGGTGGTAGCATTGAGGACCTAAGGCATGACTTGCGGGTGGTGGAGAAAGTAGGTCAGGAGATTGGGCTGCAACTGAATGAGGAGAAGACGGAGGTCATTTGCTGTAGCCAGGAAGCTAGAGAATCCATGTTGTCTTCCCTGCCAGGGGCGCTGGTTGTGGAAAATGAAGAGGCCACCCTACTGGGTTCCCCCATAGGTGGAGTCTCGGCTATTTCCACTACAATCAGAGAAAAGGTTGATGTCTTGAAGATTATGGGCGGGAGACTTGCACATCTAGCCACCCACGATGCCCTCCTCCTCATAAAGCACTCCTTTGCTCTCCCAAAGCTGCTGCACTGCCTCAGGACTGCACCCTGCTTCCTGTCACCTGGTCTCCAAGAATATGACAATCATCTTAAGACCATTGTTAGTGAGATCACCAACATCCACTTCCCCAATGAAAGCCCTAGCTGGAGCCAGGCCACCCTCCCAGTAAGGTTAGGGGGGTTGGGTATAAGAAGTGCAGTGCAAGTAGCACCATCAGCCTATTTGGCCTCAACCGCTGCCTCCACGGACCTTGTGCACCGCATTGTGGCCGACACGTCTTCGTGATGTTCCCCTTCCCAATTGTGATGAAGCAGAGGCACATTGGTCAAAGGGACACAGCCACCCACCCCCTGAGGGGGAAGCCCGGTCACACCAGAAGTCCTGGGACCGTGTCACAGTAACATCTGCTGCTGACAAGCTCCTGGAGTCTGCACCTGATCCCAGGGCACGAGCCCGTCTGCTAGCTTCCTCAGCAATGAATCGGGAGCCTGGTTGGAAGCCTTGCCAATTTCTTCCCTTGGCCTGCATATGGAGGACCAAACTATCACGGTGGCAGTTGGATTGCGATTGGGTGCCCCCCTGTTTAGTCCCTACACCTGCTGTCACTCTGGGTCGAAAGTCGATGCCCTGGCAACACATGGCCTTAGCTGTCGACGAAGCCAGGGACGCCACCATCGACACGCAGCGATGAACAACATCATACATCGCACCCTGGTTTCTGCCAACGTCCCCTCCCGCCTTGAACCATCAGGTCTAGAGTGGGCAGATGGCAAACGCCCGGACGGGGTCACAGTCGTCCCATGGAGGAGGGGGAAGCACTTGGTCTGGGATGCCACCAGCCCAGACACATTTGCCCCATCCTACCTACAGAGTGCGACTAGCGCAGCGGGAGCAGTGGCTGCTTTGGCAGAGAACAGGAAGAATGCCAAGTACGGGTACCTGGACTCAGCCTACACATTCACCCCCATTGCCATTGAATCGTCCAGAGCATGTGGACCACTGACAATGGGGTTCCTAAGAGACCTAGGCAACCGCCTGAAGCTGGCCACGGGGGAAGAGAACTCATTCAAGTACCTCCTCCAGAGACTGTCAGTGGCAGTCCAAAGAGGCAACACTGCATCGGTCCTGGGCACAACCACTCATCCCTCCAGTGGCTGCATGTGAGCACTTGCATGTGTGCTCCTCTTATTATATACTATGAACCAACATATTACATGAGCAAGTTGTTTATAGATCAGACAAATAATCAGTTATATAATAATAATAATAATAATAATAATAATAATAATAATAATAATAATAATAATAATAATAATAATAATAATAATAATAATAATAATAATAATAATAATAGTAATAATAATAATAATAATGATATACAGTGTAATTTTAACAAAACCAATTAGCTATCTAAAACATGATGGACAGCTGTGTTTACCTTCAATGCCAAAACGTCTGTAACATTTGTCAATCATTTGGCCAGTGTGAACGAACCTCAGTAATGTCAGAGTTACCTAGCCACTCAGGACTGTTCAAAACCTTTACCAGTAGCTTGGGAGGCAAGGTGAGGTGAGAACGATGTTGAAGTTGAGGGGTGGAACAGCAGCTTTTCAGATTGAAATGGGAAGATGGCACGGAGCGAGGAAGGAGGATAGGATATGTAAGAAATGTGTCAGTGGGGAGATTGAGGACGTGTGCCACTGGCTACCGCAGTGCTCTGGATAGGAATGCTTGGGAAAACTTCTTCTGGATGCCATGGAGGAAGTAATAGAAGAGCGACAGAGATAGAGAGAGCAGCCCTGATGCTATCACTTGCCTGCAAGAATTATCATATTCTATCTAACATTAGTGACGTCTATTTAGAAATGTCCCTGATTCAAAATGGCAGCTCCTATCTAATGTATTACTGCGCATCCGCAAAACTAGCGAAACGGCCCTGCAACGAAGCAATCCAATGCCATGGATAAGCTTATGTCTAGGTGGTGAGTGTGACAGCATTCTCAAGGGCAACTTGGAGATCACGTAAGGGAAAAGCGCCGTAGGTCGCTGTTACCCCGATTCATCTTTTCATATTCTTACTCTTCTAATTCTTCCCACCAAATTTTGTACAAAAAGACACATATACATAGGTCCCAATCATATACGAGGACACATGGAGGTGTCTGAACCTCTAGGAAATCGGCAATACAAGTGGCACAGAACTATGTAAGCACATGTGCTAAGATTTGAAAAGTGTCTATGTGGGGGGAGGGGTCACCCTGTAGATCCTTCAAGCAAATGATTCTTAATACCACAGAAGTTAAACACTTACAGTACTTCAGGGAAGAAGGCTGAGAGGACGCCCCTGTCATGCACAGAACCTATGACGCAGAGTAGGCAAAACTGAAAGGGCCGTACTTTGCTGATACAGTCTCATCAGGTCTTCCTCAATGGTGTTGGAATGTGAGAACTCTTGGTAATCCATCGAAGCAGAACAGCAGACTCAGAGATGTGGTGCTCACAATAGAGAACGAGATTGAGTTGTTGGCACTGTCAGAAGTACGGTGGCCAGGACATGAAACAGTACAGATAAAGGGAAGATTGATTTTGTATTCAGGTCATCTACCAGAACGTGACCATCAACTTGCCGTCAGATCCTGCCTAACGTCCTTAATTTGGACAAGATGTAAAGAGGAGGAGGTGTGTGTGTGTGTGTCAATGTGGTAGATAGATGCCAAACCTATACTTTACATGACTGTGATGAACCAGCACAATTAGGCTCTTACTATGAATATTGTTTGCTCAAACCAGTTTTGTACCTAACAAACACCTTTGTGGACAAAAGGCATACCACTGGAAGGCTTTCACTCCTGTGCTATGTGAATGCTCATTGTCTATCACTTTCAATGACTTAATCCCGTAGCCTTGAGCCTCTACAGTATCAGCACTAGCGTGAGTTGCAGGCCCAAATCATTCTGTAATTGTCTTTGCTACATTTAAGCTTGAAAGCTGATCGAGTAGACAGTAGTGCTTGTATCATCTACAAATGAAGGCAACCAGTGTAGTAGGTGAGCAAAGCCGACGTACTCTATTATCATACATAGCAATAATTGTGAACCCCCACAATATACGACATACTATACTGTTGTTAAGTGGCTAGAGAGACTTGTGCTGAGGTTGTTCACAATAAGCTTGATTGATATGATGCTTCAACAACTTAAGGTTACCTTCGTTAGTACATAACAATGATACAGGCGCTATTGTTATAAACAATATAAATACATGTGCATACAGGTGGTGAGAGATAACACGAGACAAAAAGTGAAGTACGTATATTGTTTTTTGTCTTTCCATTTCACCTTTGTCTCACATGATTGCTGCCCACCTGTCTACACTCAGCATAAGACATATTATGCTACACAAAGTTCTAAAGATGGAGGTGCTACTGAGGTACTGTATGCTTAGAAATATTAATGGGACGTAAATTTTGTGAATTTCGCAAATGAGTGCAGGTTCACAAAAAATGTGAATTTCCAGAAATGGTGCGCAGAAAGTAGCCAACAGTGAAACCGTCTTTCACGACTGTCACCACATAAGGGTGTTCCCTTTTTCTAGCTTCCCTTTCGTGCTGCAGAATGGCACCTACTGAAGTCGACCAGACTTTCTTGTACACATTATAGCCGCAAAAGCGGCTACGACATACAGATGTAGATAAATTGTAGACACGTCTACAACTCCTGACGGCATCAGTAGCGTTTCTCCATAGCAACAGTAGTGAGACAGATCACTTAGTAAATGCACATCCGGCAGCTGTGTGATTGCTACAATAACCCACATGGCTCACAAATCAGGCAAAGTAGGGCTTCGCAGGAATCCCAAAAATCCTCACCCACATAATATCGCAAAATATATGTCCCAAAACTTAGTACACATACGATATTCTAATAGCAATAAATTCACCACAATCACTTGCCACCCTCTTACCGTTTCAATCCCAATTATGTAGCCATCCTTTTCATGGTTTATTCCAGGAGCTGCCCACTTGACCACTCCTGGTACTCGCCTACCATCGTTGTCAAACACAACAACTTCATCATCTAGATAAAAGTTTCGATCTGATTTGGACCTCTCTGCTGACAACAGAGGTGTTTTGTGGGTTCCGGTTTCAACTGGAGGACCTGAGGTCGAGTTTGGAACAGCGAGTATGTGGTTGGCAGGCAAAAACGTTCCATAGTCATGCTGGCAAACAAAGTAGCGAGTTTTCCTGAAGGTGCCATCAGAGCTGCCTCGCTTCTCCTGCCACAAATCAGAAAAAACACTACTTGCAAAAATTGCAACACTCACTTGACACACTAGTGGACGCACTCTTGCCTACATTGTATACTTGCAAGTGATTACAACTCTTGTATCACATGACAAGGACTGTAATTTTACTATTCTATGTGTATTACAGAACTTAGTAGTGTGCCGTACTGGCCCACCTTCAGTTCCACTCCAGCGCGTCGTCCAGGCATGCCCTTAATGGGTCCTATGTATCGAACTGTTCCCTGGCAGCAGGAGGGAGCTGGCAGCATAGATGATGCCCCATCACTGATAGGTAGAGAAACCCACACTTTGTCGCCTAATCTCATCTTCTTAACTGCCTTAAACTTGTCTCGCTGAGTGTAAACCTGGTGGCGATCCTTGGTCGATTTGATTGCAACAAGCCAATCAAAGTCTTCTTCGCTAATTGGAACTACATCACTGCTACCGCAGGACACCATCTTTGATTTATCCAAGGGTAGACTATACATACTACGTTCACCACCAGTTGATTGGGATTCCTTCTTCAGCAACTCTCCTTTCGGAACATGGTCAGCATCTTGAGCGTTAAGCAACTTTTTAAAGAGATTGTTAGCTTTCTTAATCGGTATATCACTTCGGAGGATGAAGTACTCCTGCCTTGAGCTTGCCATGGATGGACCTAAGAGTTACAGATAAGGGAGGGGGTTCCGAACGGTGGGCTGATAACTTGCCGTTACTCAAAGAACATCGGACTAAGTGAGAACAAGTGCATACATACTTACTTACTACCTTCGCACTCTCCAACGCCGTTTAGGTCTCGATGCTCTTTGAGGAACAGCAAGTTATCACAGTGTTCGGAAACCCCCCACCCTTCGGGAACCTCCTACCCTTAGCTTAACAGTCTAAACCTACACGAACAACAAAGAACCGTGTGTATCATGAATACAAAACGTAATGCTTACCCTTCAGCCAAGTGATCGGATAACAAGTCGCTCACTCGATGATGCCTCACGCCGCCATTTCAACGGTACACTGCCCAGTGTGACATTAGTCTGGCTCGCTAGCCCATTCTATAAGCACCGCACGAACATTAAAATCATGGCCTTCATATTTATATAGAATGCACAGTGTGCGGAGCACACTAGGGCCAATTTCTCCCACGAATTCGAAGCACTCTATCTATTGTTAAATGGGTACGTGTGGTGGTGGTGGGGAGGTGGGAAGGAAATCGTCATGATAATGTAGGCAAACGATGTCTCAAATGAGCGAAACTAGCTAGCTAGCTAAATCTTTTGCACTGGGTGGCAGACCTCGTATCAAACCGGCTTTTCTACTTTTTCTTCATCTCTTTTCCACTTTCATCAATACAAGCTTGACCACATACCATTGCCAACAAGGTATCTTAATTTGTCCACTTATTAATGCAATCATAACAAGAGTTTTTTGGGGCGCCGAAGTATTCTTTCCATATCATCCTTTTTCTCAATGCCAACTAGCTACTATGTCACCAGTGAAATGAAGCATTTGCATCAGCGTGACTAGTAGCTACTGATCATGAGATGTGCATCTCCTTGTATTTTTTCTTTCACCTATCTCACAATTCTAGCTATTCTCCTGAAGACATTGGACACAACCATGGTAACTGCAGGCAACCTTGTCTCGCTATCTGTCTAGCTTTATATGGGCAGCACCCTGACAGCCTTTCACCAGCTCAACTGACACACTGGCACAAGGCTTTTTCCCTGCATACTATGCTTAAATGGTAGCTAGCTAGCTAGCTACCTTGTCATGAATCACTTTAAGGATCTCTTGTGTGGCTAGGTGTATTCCTGCTTCAGAATCTGGAAACTACACTTGCTGGGGGATTAGGACTGATGCAATGGACTTGTCAATGATTACCAGACGTATTAGCGTTCCAGACGAAGCACGTAACTTCCCGCCCACTATTTTACCGCCCACAGCCATCTCACCTGCCCCTCCCCCTACCGTATATGGGTCACCATGCCCTGTATTTCACTACCACTGATGAAAACCCTAGATTGGGCCCAAACGTCTGTTAATCATTGACAAGTGGCATCTGTCTTAATCCCACGGCTAGTAGCTAGCTACCTTGTCATAGCTATAATGCCTTTTCAAGGTCCACTATGCAAGTACCATCTGAATGCATTTCTCCAGAAGCTTCTGGCTCAGTCGTTTAATTGTGAATGAACACTACATCTACGTAGCTCTTCCTCGTCTTATTTAGTCCAACCATAGACAATAACGTTTAGTGTCTGTGGCCCAACCTGCTTCCACTTTGACCATAGATGCTTTGACTCGCACGCAAGCAATGAATACTATTATAGGAAATGGCAGCTTTCTCTAGGGCGTGTGCCCTGTGGTTGTGCCTCTGCGTTCTGCCTGGTGAGTTTGTCGAAGCGCGCAGTCGAAATTGACTCTGTTAGGCTGGCCAACATTTAACGGTTATTGTAACTCCAAGCATGGTATTCTAAACTGTTTGCGTGAGAGGTGGATAGCTGCGTGTTCGGTCACGTCGGCCACCCAACTCTACTGAGCACCAGATTGTCCTCCAAACACATGGAACTAACAGTCTGTGTGCAGCTGAAGCTAGAAGCTGACAGTCTCTGTACTACGTATTATATGTATCAACACAAGCCAACGCGCAGACACCTGACATTATTGGCGCCATTTGTTGATTCCTCCCCCTCCCCACCTCCTTTTCTGCGTGCAGCTCTCAGGAAGGCAGCCCAGGTAAATGGATACTGTAAGGTAGTTGCTACAGTCATCCTGTGCACGGTCATGTTGCTGTGGGCATCTATTGAATATGTAGCAGCTTGTTTTGTCAGTATGTTTGATCTAGCTTATACGTACGTAGATAGCAAAATGGTGTACAAAGTAGCTGTGATGTAGCTAGCAAGCATGTATCGTAGTCCAAGTCTGTAGCTACCATATTCTAAAACTGTTAAGTGTCTTCACTTACATGAACATGATGCATTCGAATCAGCATTCGATGTTGTAATATAGCTAAGTACCTCAGCAACTGTACAGCGAACCATTCGATTACTATAGAATGCATATTATATGGTAACTGTCATATACACACAAGTATGAAGCATTCCGTATTACACTTGTTAGTCTCTTTCTCATATACTGCAAGGTTGATCCTGGTCCCTGCTGTCTTCCTGACGTCTCTGTGGGCCTTGACTGGCCCACAGCCCCCATTGGCATCACAGTCCGCCGCAAATGTAACAACATACACAGTATCTTAAACCCCTTCACCTGCGCAAGAAGGACCTGTCTGTCGGGCGGGGTGTGGGGACCAGTAGATGTCAGTGGGTGCACGGTCCTCAACAGCAATGCTCCTGCTATTGCAGTTACAGTGGTAGCCAATGTCACTGCAAGTAGGCAAGAGGTGGAAGCTAACCGTTCAGTCCTTGTTGATCAAGTGAGGACACAATTTGCTTAGCTTTGAATTCTTTCTGCATAACTGTGTGTATAGAATATGACATAAAATTAAGTATTCTGTGAATGTAAGAACCTTCCATGGGTATGTGAACTTTGTGGAAAAGCCACTTCACATGTACAAATGCAATATTCATGTGGGAAAAATGCTTCACAGTGAATGTTACACGAAACTGTTTCTACTGGAAACGTTCACTTGAGTGAACAGTGTCGGCAACAGCTATGTACTGTATGCCTAGCGGCACAAGACAATGGAGGGTTTGTGCATTGCAGCACCACGTGACATCTCACTGTTGGCAGTAGTGCAAGTGAAGACTTGGATTGCGTGAAAGGAATAAACCAACCCTACAGTATCCAAACATGTTCTCGGTAAACCTGCTTATGAATATTTATGTATCACTGTTTATTTCATTAGCTTGCAATAGATTAATGTCTGCAGTATGACCTCACTTCCCACCCAGTATACACAAGGCATACAAACAATGTATGTATTTGCTTTCGTGTGTAGATTACCAGTACCTTGTCAGAGTACAATCCTCAAGGTTTTGCTCTGAAGAGGTGGTACAACCCGTCTGAGGACACCCACACCACTGCAGTCATAAGTGGACAACTTCCACTGTCCACTGGCTCCAGTGTGCTTAGTGTATATGCTGACAATGGCCCTCCACCAGGAATGTTTGTGTTTGCTGGTCCACCTGAGATATATGGATTCACCCCTTCAGGTACAGGTAGTGCGGTCTAGAGGCATGTATGGTCACTACTTTACACTAGTATATGTTATGTATACTATCCTATATATCCCTTGAGTGGGCCAAGTAATGCAATTGTAATTCCATTGTTTGCTGATATTCCTGTACATTTTACACTTGTAAGTGTATGTACGTATGTCGCACCTTAGGCATGTGCCAGTGCGGTTCTAGGGGAGTCGTAAATCACACCTTTCAAGAACTCTGCATATCACCAATGGTAGGATCACTATCACTGTCGTCTTGCAGGTGTTACACGGAGCAGTGTTCTGTGAGTGGACCACATTATTAATGCTTTGACAATCATACATATAGTATATATGTGCTTACTGTACTTCCTCTCTCTGCATATATACGTACATCCGTACTGCCGTACTTATACTATGTACATTTATGTAACACAATTTGACATTCTTTGTGTACAGTGTCAGTTTCCATTCACTGCTGTCGAGGCACAGAACTACACTGCTTGTACCATCAAGGTATGCCCACTAAATGTCATGGTTGTCAACGTACTTACTTCTTTCATGAGTACGTATGGTGTACTTCTTCCCTCCTCGCTTTGCCTTAGACCTTGGAACCTGAAGTTATTCAGAATTGTGCTGGTAAGGAGATATGAGAATAGCATTAATGCAGTGTGCTCTTAATTAAACCATATGTGTATTTCCAATGCAAGAAGATTAATTTTTCTTATTACAGCTGCTATTGGCACTGGAGGCTGCCCTGTTGATAGTACCTCCTACTACATCCTGTCACACTCGTGGGACACTGCTGCAGCTTGTACAGTGGTGCGGCAACCCTGCTCTGCCAGCAACCCATACCTACTAGGTACGTACTGCACTTCAATAGCAGACGTCAGCGTACGTCAGTAAGCTCTAACCTGTACCCTTAACATTGGCTATCATACGTACTGCAGCCGGCATGGTGCAGAGAGTATGCAACTCAGATGGCCAGTGGGAAGTGCCTGATGTGTCAGAGTGCCAAGAGTATATGTACAGCTTGGAAGAAATACAAGCAGAGGCAAGTCTACAGATATATATGTAGATTTGCTTTCATGTTTCTGATTCAAATGTCTGCATCTGTACTCATACACTGTCATAGTCGTTGGAGCTACAACTGTCCGTTGCAAAGAGCCCAGTGGTGCTGGCAGGTAGCAGACTGGATGTCATCTCAAGCGATTGCAACGCCTACTATGTTGCCAGATTGGAGCACCTGACAAGCAGCCTTCCCTCCTCCTTATCAACTCCTCAACAGCTGCTGCCGAAAGAAGCATCAACTGTGGCACAGTTTCTGCACAGTGCATCACAGTCAGTGCTGTTGCCACACAACCACTGCTTCGGCAATCACACATGGTTGCATGTACAGTATATTATACAATTCCGTATAAGTTGTTTTCTTTTACTGTACATACAGGATTGCTAAGTGCACAAATCTGTTTCAGCACCCAAACTATACACAGGTCAGTGTACTACCTATATTTGTACACCACAACATGCAAAACCAGTCCATGTATTGTGTGTGGGGGGCTACATTCTCTGCTCTTTCTACTAATGCTGTGTGTAGGAGATAGTGTCCGTACTGCAAGACTTCCTGATTTCAAATAGAACGAATATGGAATCTTGGAATATATGGACAAGTGTTAGTGTGGTTGTGTACTATGGATATGAATACATTCAATTTTCATACTGTATACTCTGTCTTCCTCCCATGTATGGCATCAGACATTAGCTGGCATGGAGGAATTGAGTTTTCTTGCAGAAGCAATTCAGCTAATCACCTCTGAGCTATCCGCTAACCTAGACTCCTTCGCAGATGCCATTCTTGATGCCAGTGGAGTGTACCGTTGGTCATCAATTGCTCAGAATGAACTAGGTGAGCGGCACTGGTATGTATAGCAGCTCCTGTTTTTAGAGTGGAGCTGTCAGTGTTTCATCCACGTATGTACATCCATACCTTCTCCAAAGAAAGGGGGTGCTGAATTGTTAGACAGTGTTCTCTGATCCACATCCTCCCTGATGAGGTTGGCCTCATGCCGTGAATGCGACAGGAAAACACTCATGGCAGTGCCAAGATTTCCTTGTAGACTCTCCCCAGTACGATAGGAGTATTGTAACTACGTAGGCAGAACCAGAGCAGGTGTTTCTCCTCATTAAGCTGGCAGCAAAGGCAATAGTTTTTGACAGTGGAGGCTCCCTCATTGCTAGCCACATGTGTAGAATCTTTCTGTGAACCTGATTGATCTCACTACAGTGCGTCTGACAGTTAATTCACTTCTACTGTCAATTATGTAGGCATTGAGGCTGAGTTGGTCTCTGGCTCATTTAATGGAACACGAGTGTTCCTGGAGTCAGTGCTGCAGCTGGTGGATAAGGTCAGAATGTCATTTGTGAGCAGTGGCCAAAATTCCACAGGTTTGTTTTGTATGGAGGGGGGGATGATATATGCGTGCATGTTTAAAGACATGCCTTGGTATTAGTATGCTTACTATGGGTGTACTTGTGTCCTTTATGACAAATGACAGGTGTCCCGGTGTCAGTGGCATATTCGCAAGCAGTTTTCAGCCAACGGCTGACCAAGATGTTCCTTAATCAAAGGTACGTATGTAGGATTGAATTAATGTGATCAATCTCATATGTTTGCATAATAAAGCTCTGTACTTACTCAGTTCTATAGGTTTTGCAGATGTGCACCCTGTTGTAGTATTTGTTAGTGCAAGGGAGTCAGATAGGTTCACTGCAGACATCCATTTCAAACTGGAAGTAAGTGACGCACAACCTTCTTAGGATGCTGTTACACAATCTGGTCCAAGTCACCTGCTTTCAACTGCAGAGTCCATCCACCTATGCAAGGGGCCAGTGTGTGCGGTGGGTGTCTGCAACTGGTGGCTTGCCAGGGTAAGGATTGGGAAGCTCCATGCAACACACACTCAACTTACGCATAGTTATTGCGAGGTGTCGGCTCTTGCTCTCTGTGTGCTTGTGATTACAGTGGTTGGAGTGACTCCAATGTGATGACAACCCAAACAGTCAATGGAGCCATTTGCACCAGTGGTCAGCCAGGAATGTATGGTCTCTTACAAGGTGAGTTAGCACGCAGGAATGAGAGAGAGGAGCCCTCCATGTAGTCCTTAGACTACTAATATGATGTAATACTGTATGTAGTGGTAGTCGTCCATAAACCTCAACTTTGTTTGTCTGACATAAGTTTGATAACATTTTGTTTGCAATAAGTACTGTGATCTGATTATGCATGACAGTGTCTTCAATTCCCATTTCACAGTGATTCCTCTGGAGTTGCAAGCCACCCCACCCTCTGCCACTGTATATCCTGGAAATGAAGTTACGTTGTCGTGCTTCCCTCGTCTTGTCCCCAGTCATGAGGGTGACTTCACTGTGACATGGAAGCATTCAGGCTCTCCACTCAACGAGAGATTAGACAGAAGGCAATATCAGGTGTTATCCACTGGAGTAGAGTCTAACCTCACTCTTTTCACTTCCCTTGAGCTTAGCACTGCTGGGACGTATACCTGTGAAGCCCAGGGCTCACCACCCTCCAGCGTGTCCACTGATGTAGAACTTACTTTACGTGAGTAAAGGCTGGAGTGTGTGCCATATTGATGCATAGTGTATTTGTACTGAGTGATTCATGTCCATGCATTAGTCTGTGCTGTGATTTATGATGCTAGCTTTCTTACCAGCCTATAGTGTAATGGCAATTGCCCTTGCATATGCTACAGATCCAGTGTCTATGTTGAATATGACTATATGCAATGAGGGAGCAGTGCCAGCCACAGGAGGTGAACTGTGCATCCTTTGTACAGCAATAAGCGCAACAGGCAACCCTGTGCCTACTGAAGTCATCTGGAGTATAAATGGAAGTACTCTCTCTAGCTATCCTCCGGGAACCTTTGTGTATTCATCTGGTGCTGCAATGGAAAACATGTTGGTTGTGGTCACACCCACTCCTGAATTTACAGGGTTGTACTCTTGTGCAGTGAGAGAGTCACCAGCTGTGCTTGCCAACAAGACAATAACAGTCCATCCAGGTGTGAACAATTAGACATTCGACACATACAAGTCATCATATCGTATATTTTGCGTACTGAGTTCAGCTTTTCAGTGTTTGTCAAACTCTTGCCGTTCACTCGCTCTTTTTCTCTGCATGTATTTAGGGTGTGCGTCAACTGCTTTTGCTCAGGCAAGCCCTGTGGGTGCACAGCACCGATTGGGTTGTTACACATGGTCGTGCGTTAGTGACCAGCATTGGGTTGGAGATTATTCAGAGTGTGTATCTGAACTGGAACCAGACATGGTACATCTCTCGTTCTTAGTCACAGGAAATGTTTCCACTGTGGAAAACAAATTGACAACTATAACAAATGATGTGAGTTAAACTGCACACACTTTGAGTGCTATACTGTACATACCTATATTAGTGTTTGATATGAAAGGCGTCCCCTTACCCAACTTACATGTCTGCATCTCATGTGCACCAGGAGGAAGAAGCAATTAGAGATGGCTTAGGCATACTGCATCTTCTGCCTGCAAGCCCTGCTACTGTGGCAGCAAGTGGTACTTACAATGTAACCCTGGTATCATACCCTCTCCAAGTGGACGGCACTGCTCCCACTGATACCATTCTAAGTGCTCTGCAAGAAGAACTGCTTTTTCGCACCTTGAATTTAGGAGGGCTGAAGGCGATGCTAAGCCCTGCAAGGTCCATCGCCATACTGGACAGTGGTAAGTGTGTATTGAATGTGCATGGGCTGTACTGTACATTGCATGGTCCTTGTCAGTAGCAATGGTGTATTGTGGTTCTCTGATGTGATGCTTCAGACAATAGTACCACTGTATCTATTCATACGTAGTACCAAAATGAATCCTAGGTGCTGTGGCTTCCCAATTAACTTCATGCTACTGTACGTTTATGTTCCTAGATGTGTGTGACTGTCCCCTACTCATTGAACTGCATCAAACAGAAGACTACCAGCCCATTCCCAGGGTCCACCTGTGCAGACAGACAGAGTTTTCCTCGGTGGCCTGCAACTGCACACCTGGTCCTAGCTGTTCTGTAAGTTACCAATAACGTTGTACAATACACTGTACCATGCACACTATGAACTCTAGAGTGTTTACCACACTCTGACTTAACCATGTGTTTCTCTCAGTGCACCGATGAGTTCACTGAAGTGGAACATCCAGCTGATCAGGTGTCCCAGTGCTCTCTAGACACGGATCGAGATGACGTCCCTGACTACCAGGTTTAGTGTGCATCTACACCATATGCTCGTAAATGCCTATCCCGTACATACTAGGGGTACTTATTGAGAAGTTTCGGTGTGAGCGTGTCCACCAGAATATGTGTGCCATTTTCCATGGAAACATTTTGTGGAGCTTTAGTCCGTCTATAATTGCTCGTGTTTTAATATGCCTTATTATCCATGAGCTCAACTAGTAGTGCAGTACGGAAACTGTACTACTGTAGAGACTGAGAAGTGCGTTACTGAAAATTTGGGGTAGATACATACGTAGTACATACAACTAATGCATGTCTTGATGCAGCCCACGTTTTTCATCAGTGGCAGGTGTTTACAATGAATAACATGGTGACCTACATATACAATACGTGTGTAGGGCCATGGGGAGGGGGGGTTCTGTTCCTTGCAATTCTGGAGGATACATACATGTTTCGTTGAGGGTGTGTTGGCAACATGGCACTTCTATGTTGAGTGTGTGGTGGTAGCATGGCACTTCTATGTTGAGTGTGTGGTGGTAGCATGGCACTTCTATGTTGAGTGTGTGGTGGTAGCATGACACTTCTATGTTGAGTGTGTAGTGGTAGCATGGCACTTCTATGTTGAGGGTGTGGTGGTATTCCAGGGACATGTGCAGATATTCTCTGCTTAGGACTCATCTACATACTTTACGTATTTACATACTTTGACACTTCCACACAAGCACTTCTGTTCCTCTTCACTTTGTCCCTCAGTAACACAATGCCCTGATTCTCTTGTACATACATACATACATATACATATGTTACCGTACCTTGTACATTCAGATTGTGTACCACTGGTGAAGATCCTATTTATGACTCTAAGCACCTGGTAGTTACTTTAATTGTACATCTACCCCTTAATATTCAGCTGGTGAAATGTTGATCTCAGATCATACGTACGTATGTATGTACATACACTGTAGTCAGTCAAACGTTTACTGACTCTTCTACGTATATTTATACATATGTGCTTTACATATTTACATACTTTGACAAGCCCACCAAATGCATTGTACGTATCCTTGCACCCCATCGTGAACGAGTAGGTATACTAATGATATCTAAAGAGGCACAGTATAAGTCCATTTATATATATATACTGTAATTTACACCAATACTTTCCATTTCTTGTACATACATACATGTACATAATATTCAGGACCCTTGTCTTGGCTGCTGTGCGGCTGATCTGAGTAGTGGTTTTCTGTGGGAGAGGACTCCTGAAGGCATTGGGGCACGTGTTAGCTGCGGGATGCTACACCCCACTCTCAATGATGGGTCCTACATCACACGGACGTGTAGCACCGATGGGGTGTGGAGTGGTGTGAGTATTCAGAGCTGTACTTTCTCCAGCAGTGCTGCCAGCACCCTAGTGGTGTCAGTATTCCATATTGGAGATGAAGAAGAAGAGCTCAGGATGGTTGAGGAAGAAAGCAAAGAGGTGAAATGTGTGCCTGTGTGTGTGTGTGTGCGCGCGCGTGTGTGTATGTTTCTGTACTTGTGTGTGTGTGAGTGTGTGTGTGTGCGTGTGTGCATGTGTGACCTTGAGTGTAGCAACCCTCCTTCTTCCTTGACTATGCAGTTCCTCAGTAAAGAATCGCTCACAACTCCTTCACAAGTAACGTTGTTGTACCATTCACTGAGTGATGGTGTAGGGTCATCTACCACATCAGTCACAGCAGTGGTGAAGCTACCATCCAACACAAGTCAGGAGGCTGAACACGTACAGTTCATTCTGGATAATTTTAGTGGTATACAAAGCATTTCAAGATTCCAGGTGGTGGCTAGCCCCACAGTGTACAGCTTGAAGCCCGCCAGTGAGTCAGTGACCATGCAACAGCTACTTACCTACGTATGTACGTACATACGTACACACTGGATATAATAGGTGTGCAATACATGTAGAGTACATTTTTTTCGGTTGCTACTATCCACTTCGGACCACAACAGAGTCCAGTCCGCTGCACTCCTGCTTGGTGTGATTTCACTTCTGATCCTTAACTAAAGAAATGCTTGTATTGTTTCTTCACCGGTTTAACGTCTACTACAAAGTGTCACCTCGAGTTGATGGATGAGTTACTTGTGGGATCCCTATGTCTGTTGGGCATTGTAGTGATGTTAATGACAACAGACACATGTTATTGATGTAAAACTACAAGCATTCTCATAGTGTATTAGTTAATGCATAATTATATGTGTGTATCATGCAACAGTTAAATTATTGAAACGAGTATGTATAATGTATACTTTGCTGTTTCTGCACATTTATAATTTTCCATGCAGCCAACTGTACTTGCAATGGAATGACACTCCTAAATGATGGTTCACTGCTATCCATTGAGCTCTGCAAGGGACCATCCCTCCCATCCTGCTCCTGTACCAGTGACCAGTGTCAGGTGGGCATGAAACAGCATCCGCTGCTACACATATTTCTGGTACTGTGAGGCAAGGTGACAGCTAAACCCACCGCACCTGTGTGACGTAGTGTCACCCACACCCAAACCTACAGTATGTCCGATGTGCTACACTACGTAGTATGCATGTCTTTTATGCAGTGCTCAGAGCCGTTTGATGAACTCTCACCAGGTGTGGTTCCTGTTGGCAGTGTTGTGTGCAGTTACAGTCCTGCAGAGAGCTCTATCATAGTCCCACAGTCAGGATGCACTCGTGAGCCCACATGCGTTAATTGGCTGATGAATTTGCCTCAGTGAATTGTATACCTATTATTCATATTTTGCTGTGTAGAGTAGTTGTTATTATGCACCACATCAATCCTCATGTGAGCGACACTGTTCCATTCCTTAGCCAAACCTGGCGCTCAAGACTGTGTGCGTGAGCCAGCAAACTTCCCACACCTCCCTTGGTCTTCTGTTCCACCTTGCCACTCTGAAGAGAACAGATGTGCTGAAGACCCCAACAATGCACTGGGTGCGTGAGATGATGCTTACGGTGTCATGAACCTATTAACGCTGGGTGTGCAGACATGCAATATGCTTGATACAGTGCATGGTCTTTGCCTTCTAGGCACTGCAACTCGATTCTGTAACAGCAATGGCATTTGGGAGACTCCTGACTTGGCTCAGTGTGAAACAGCAGTATTCAGAGACATCAGGATGACAGTATGATTTCTCTGACAATTGTAGCCTTTATTGGTTTATGCAATAGATAGACTATGCTGTTAGTAGATACCATACATGTACAATACAGTGTACACCAAGTTGGACCATTCTCATGGTGGCATCTTCCACTGCAGACGGAGCAGATCCTATCTGCCATCCAAAATGACCCCATGCACCTGGCAGGTCGTAGAGTGATGCTGCAGGAAGAGTTGGTCACCATGCTGGCGGAGGCAGCTAGAACCTTAGTGAGTGAGACTGCTGCCGGGCAGGATCAAGAAGGACTTCTCCCAAAGGATCTCAACACCACAGTGATATTTCTAGATGCAATGGCCAGGTAAGTGTAGCTGTAATGCTGCCCTGTGACTACCGTCTGTGTTTACACGTGTTGGTAGTCAGTTCCTACATATAATATTATACGTATAGTGCTCTATTCAGTGTGTTGGGTATGGGCTTGTATTATTTAATTGTATTCCATGCACTGTCATAATGTGCCTCTCCATTGTGTAACTCCTATAATTCTCAATCCAAGCATCTCAGAAGACTCTGACTTGCTGAATCAACCTGACTTCAACACAACGGTGAGACATAGTCTGATTGCATGTCTGTTGCATGTGTCTCTACTGTTGGTTAATGTTTCCTGCAGACATTGTTCATGACTGCAAGCAATGCATTGGAAGATGCACAACGTCTAGCTTGGAGAAACCTCAGCCAGAATGTAAGGAAACCTGTTTTAGAATGGATTAAATTACATACCATAGAGCTAAGTTTTAACCACAGTTACACACTGGCTTGGCCTTATTTTTTGAACACCATGCATGCTACGTCTATTCCACTGGTCAGGCTAACTTCAGTGCCTCTGCCACCTTACTGAGTAGCATAGAAAGGCAGTCTCTGGCAGTGGCAATGAATATGAACGAAACAGGAGAGCATGTACTCAGCTTTGCAAACATTGGTGAGTGAGTGCTGAGGACCTTTCTCTATGTTCACCTACATTAATGTACAGTAACATCTTTTGAAAATGTTCTATTGCATTTTCATCTCCAAAGAGCCACATTCATGCTGCCGTGACAGGTAATGTGTCTATATTCACAGATGTGCAGGCTATGCAGGTTAATGTGAGTGCAAGCGAGGGGCTTGTGATACCAGTGGGCATTAGTAGCCCAAGAGTTTCCTTGCCTCAAGACCTCGTTGCTGAACGAAGAGAAGAAACAGGTCTGTTGCTCTGTAGCATATGCAGACAACGGAAGGAGGATTCCACTGTACATCTATGGGCATCTTCTGTATGTAGATGTGCAAGTTCCAGTGGCTGTCACTGTGATGAGAAGATTGAGTCAGTACCTGCCAAATAGGTTCACAAATCAGACGTTAGTAACAGAATGAGATGTGCCCTGCAACTCAAAATGCACTGGTTACTGAAATTTGTTAATGTACTCTATCCATGCTCCCCTTCTATCTCAGGTCATTACCAGACGCCGTTTACCCATCTGACGTGATCCTCTCTGCTCAAGTGGGGGAGACACAAGGCCTCTCACCAGTTCTTGAGCAAAACCCAGTAAACATCACCTTCAACTTGGTATGTACACTGCAACCGTGCAAGCATACCCTGCACACACACACATGCAGCACACGCATGCAGCAGCACACTCATGCATCCACACACGCACACACCACACACACACACACCACACACACACACCACACATGCATACATACTCAGATTTGTTTGCTGAAACTCACAGAAGATGTGCCAGGAGACAGCTCCAAGCTGTGTCTTCTATGACTTCAACAGCACCTCTTCCAAAGAGGGGTATGTTCTACAAGCTAATGTTTCAGTGTCGTGTGCACTGTGCTAGTGTGCCTGTATTGTTGCAAGTGCAATATATATACTAGACACATGCACAAGTACTGTATAATATGTCTGTTGTATGTATTGCACATTGCACTGTATGCATCTAGATAGGGTAATTGTACATATACGTATACGTTGTACGTATTGCACATTATAATGTTAGTGGGCTAAACCATTAACACATGCACACTAGTGGCTGGTCCACTAACTACATCTAGTAATGTTAATGGGCTAAACCAACAACATACGTACGTGCGTACACACTCACACATGTGAAATGAATTCCTGACTTCTAGTGGCTGGTCCATGGAGGGTGTGAGTACAAGTCAGAACAATGCTACTGAGGTTAAATGTGCAAGCAACCACCTGACCAGCTTTGCCATTCTCGTATCGAGACATGAAGTGAGTACTAAGTTATTACGTTAACAGTGTCTAGCTTGTCTAACTGCTGTACTGCACACCCTGTCTGTGTTCATAGTGCAAAGGTTGTAGGCTGTACGCCCTGTATGCAGTGCATGTATAATATGCATGAACACTACTAGCCCTTGAATGCATATGATGTACATGTTGCAGGTCCCCATTTATAATGATGCACTCAGCATTGCTTCCTACATTGGATGTGTCCTGTCCTTTATCTGCTTGTCTCTCAGCATCATATTCTTCCTGTCTATGAGGTGAGTGGGCCACATGTGGGGAGATGTGTATCAGTCTACTGGTGTGACTGAAGCATTCCCTTCTCGTGTGGACATTCACAGGAGGGACCTTGTAGACAAAGACAGTAGCAAGAACTATATCAACTTTGTCCACTTAAACTTGTGCATTGCACTGGCAATCGGGCTACTCATCTTCATGGCCGGCATTCAGGGAGGTTCAGGATCTATGGTGAGTTTTGTATGGTTTACAGGTATGCCACACACACATGCAATGAAGTGCCTCATACCATCTGTACCTATATACGTACGTACACTTTCACATTCATGTATGCTGGTAGAGAGTAGCTTACTAGAGGTGAATTATCTTCGCAAGCTTTGAGTAGCGGTTGTGTCATTTGTCATAATCTTCACATTTGTATACTATAGATTGGTTGCACCATCGTCTCTGCTCTCCTTCATTACTTCTTCCTGGCGGCCTTCTGCTGGATGCTGTGTGAGGCAGTGGTGCTGTATAACCTTCTCATCATGGTCTTCCCTGTCTACGTCAGCAGTCGGCGGTGGCTCATACTATACTCAAGCATTGGGTGGGGTGAGTGTGCAGAGGATGTGTGCATATAATAATTTTGTACAAATGCATAATTTGAATACAGGTGAGCACGAGTAGGCACATGTGTGTATATGTTCTATGCATGGATATAGATCCATCACTCATGTTTATGCTATACATGAACGACAAGATGCATTTACATATTGTATTTGCTGTTGTGCACTTTGACCCCCCTGTCATGCTAACTAACTGTATACATGTATAATATGTATGTATACATACATATACGAAGAATAAAATCTATGTAATACGTACATATAGTAGGTAGGGGTCAATAGCCAGTATGTACGTCCAAGAAGCAAAGTGCTATATAATATACAAATACAATATATTCACGAGGTTGTGTATACAGGCTATGGATAGTAGCATATTCTATGGCAAGTGCACAACAGGTGACCCTTTCTGAGTTTAAAGGCCAAAAACGTCCACCCCAATGCCATTTTTCATTCTGAGTCTATCTCACTTGTAACTTTGGGACTCCCATGTAATGCTTACTTCCCAATTGTTGTGCAATCACTTTACTCGATGTATATTAATAACCTTTGTGTGATATTCCAAATTTCACTACAATATACAGTGCAACTCCATTCCCCCTTCTTCCACTTGCACCAGGTTTGCCTCTGCCAGTTGTGGTCATCTCCCTGATTGCTGTTCTGGTCCAGCCCAACCTGACGTACTACCGGCAGTATTCCACTCCTCAGGACCCCACCACCTGCAGCATATCAACATACACAGCGTACGTACATGCAACAGTGACAATGAGCACTACTTGTTGATTATGTACAGTACGTATACAATTATGTAACAAACACAGCACACATACTGTACTAGTTAAAATGGTATCCCCCTGTTGCATGCAGCTGCTGGTTGCCTGTGGAAGGTGGAGTGATTGCAGCATTCCTCATACCCATGGGCATCATTCTGGTGGTACGTATCAGTGCGAAAATTCTGTCTCTACGTTCAGTCTGTACAGGTCAAATGTGTTGTGTACCTTCAGTGAACATGCTGTACTGTTCTGTGCTGCTCTGTATAAAGTGCAGTGCCCGAGCATTTCAACCCTTTTCTGGAGGCCGACAATGTTTGCATTCTCCTTACCACAGCCACCTATAACTATTATTAATGACCTTTTATATGTCCCTTCAGCCTAATATGTGTGGAACACTAACTAACTAGGCAAATGAGAATGTAGATGCAGTGATTAAACCTGTAGGACTAACCACCAGTTGTGTCCATGAATCCTCACACCCTACACTCCTGCCGTGGTTGTAGGTCAACACAGTTCTCCTTGTGATAGCACTTCGCACCTTGTGGCACCAATTGCGGAGGCAGCACTCAGTTAGAGTGTCAGGGCAGTCTAAGCATGCAGCTAACAGGAGGGCTGGCATGTAAGTGTATACTTACAGTACATAATGTATATACTAAACGAAGCAGTGCGTTGTATTGGCATGCATGAGTGATTGTTCCTGAATAGAGGCCAATCTAGTACTATTAAGCAGGTGTAGCTACCTGCATCGTAGTACTGCAAATATAGGTAAGTGCATAAGCAAGCAGCCACCATTCACACTGGTTGTACAATCTTATGCTGAACAGCTGTTGTCAACAGTTTACACTCGCACCTACAGTGAGTTAGTCCGACTGCACATACATGCTCCACGTGATGTGTGCATGTCATCATTTACTTCATGTCATCTTGCTATGCACCACACAACTAAAGGGTAAGGGCCACTGCCATTGGTCCACTGATGCATTTCTTCTACACCTTCTGTGCTCCTGAATGCAGCAAGCTTGCCAAGGCCATCCTTATTCTCACGCCTCTGATGGGCTTTACCTGGGTCATTGGGGTGTTTGCTGTGGACCAGAACACTGCAGTCTTCGCTTGGCTCTTCCTCCTGGTCAACTCTTTGCAGGTTACTGCATACCTGTGCTTGCATGTAATGCATGCTTGTATGACACTGTAGTATGTCACACGTCAGTCAGAATAAGACCCGCACAATAGGCACATTGCCATGAACTGAGTACATGCTGCACATACAGTAACAAGAAGTAGTAATACACAATCAGTAGATACATGCAATACATACATTGACTGCACTATTTTGTTGCTTCAGGGTGTGTTCTTCTTCATCTTTTACGTGCTACGTCACGACCGAATGAGACCCAAGCTGAGAAAGACCCTCACCTTCTTTAGAAAGTGGTGCTGGCAAAAGTGCTCTGTGTGTCATAGAGTGACAGACTCAGAGCTGGTACCCAGTCCTTCCACAGAGGAGCCTAGACCCTTACAGCAGGACAACGGAGAATCTGATGTATGTCACTTGTGCACAGAATTACATACTTTATGCAACACTGATGTTGCAGCACTGATGTCGCTGTACGTGTCATTACTGTGCTGTTCTTAGGTGCATACAACAGAACGTGGAGCGCAAAGCAGTATTAGGAGGCTAACAAGGAGGAGTGAGTGTATTAAAACATACCAGTCCCTTGAGAAACATAGGATTCATACTACTCTATGTGTCTTATGTATTGGAATGACCTTGTCTTCTTTGCAGTGCTATCTTTCTTCCATCATGATGAGCATGGCCAGGAGACTGACTTTACATCAGGGAGTGAGTAGATGCATGCACCTGTTATGCACTGTTTTAATTGACTCACTATAGCCCACTAGCTGAACATCTGCCAAACTGGGATAAATACGCATCCTCTACTGTCCTTTCTTATCGTACACCTTGCCATGACCTACACATCCACACCTGAGTCACTGCTGTCCACTGCATGCTAGGTTTCAGTGTAATGTAATCTTACCACACTATATCTGTTTACTCCAAGCTTCCTTCCAACTAAACCATATTCTCACGCACCATCCCCTACCTTCAGTGTTTACCTTCTGTGTGTTTATTCTTATTGTGGAAATGTGGAAAATGGGGGTTGGCAGACGAGACTAGCCAACCCGCTTGCTACATGCATCAACACTTAGTAAATGGCAATTCTCAAGCTGCATTGGCTGCATAAAAAGGATTTTCCAATCAGTTCCAAAGGGGGCAAGGAAGTGATGAGGGGGAAAGGGTGAACAGCTACTGCTGGTGGTATGAGTGGCTCAGTGGCTGAAGCTCCCCAACAGAGCTATAGGTCCTGGGATTGCTTCTGGCGAGTGGTAACTTTTCATTTCTCCCCCCATTGAAGCTCTGATCCCTTCTAGTCATACATCATATTAGCGCATTTTACTATCTAAAATCACTGCACCATCACCTGTTGTTACCTGATGTATCTTCTGCAGCCTCCACCCTGCTACATGCCGCACCAACACAGCTGGACAGCAGCACTGCTGGAGATACGACCCTTGTTAGTAGTGCAAATGAAGCAGCAGTACAACAGGACACACAGCAGAGCAGCACAGACCAAGAGCCCCTGACCACTGACACTCTGCAGCTCGTGCCTCTACCAAGTTCTCACGTTGAGAGCTCAACAGAAGAGAGTAATGGCCCATTCAGGATCATTGACATAGTGTGGGAGGAGGAAGTGTAGCTCCTCCACCTGTCAGGCATGGCTTAACTTAATGTGTTGCAATTGCTAGCTATAGCTGGCTGCAAGCTAGTCTTGCAGCCATAATGTTACGTATGTCTTGCTTTGTATGCATCCAACAAAAAGTTGATTGTTTTTTTTTGCTAGCTGAGCAGCACTGAACAAATGGTCTGCTCCTCACGATGCACGACAGAGACCAAGGAAGCTGTTGTGTATCAAATGGACCTGATTGCAACAGTCTAAGGGCATGATTAATGTCTGTCAAAACTTTGTACAATTAACCTCCCTTTGTCATTGCTACATGAACTGGTCAATAAACCTCAAAACAAGTACTTATATATTTGATTGAGTAATGGACGTAGCTATATAAATTGCAAGGCATTACACCAATAGCTATGCATATGTTCCACTACACTTCATCGCCATAAAGCTATGACTAAGCTATAGGCTCTGTTGCACACTTACACTGCATGTTCAGCACCAAATCATGCATTATCAGCTCCACCGGCTGGGTCATTCGTAGTTCCCGCAACATACGCTCGACTAGCAAGGGTTTGTCCGAGGGCTTGCCGGTCACGGTGTAGTCACGTGTTTCCATTCGAGAAGATGGCGGCTTTCTATCTTATTCAGAGCTAGATAGACCAGATGCTGTAGTATCGAACTGAGCGATTAGTTTTGTCCCAGCAACAATTGGCTGTTCATTAAACGTCTAATGTACGCATGTTGACTTGTATGAGTGTTTGCTTTGTATTAAAATAGGTGCTTCTTCAATGTTGGTATATTATCTTATTCTTATGTGAATATCGTAATTTATTGGTTACTCTATAGGTGTGTCCATGGCAAACTCAAGACAGGAGTATTTTATCCTCCGAACTGATGTACCGATTGCGAAAACAAACCATTTCTTGAGACATTGGCTCGGTATTCAAGGGGCAGATCATGTCATGAAAGGAGAATTACTAGTGAAGGAAGCCCTACCACAGGATGGCAGTCTCCAGAGTCATGCCATATACAGCCTAGCCTTGGACAGGAACAAGAAGGTGTCCTGCAGCAACAGTGATGTGGCTCCACTTAGTGAAGACGACTATGAGTGGCTAGCTGCAATTGGAAAGACCATAAATCATTGGCAGGTCTACATTCAGGGAGACAAGCTTGAGACAGTTAAGAGGTTACAAGTTGGTGAAAACGCGTGGGTATGCCTTCCACTTGGTGATGGAACCCCACCCCATTTGCCGGGTACCTCCTGCTGCCTGGCAACTGTGCAGTACATTGGACCTCTCCAAGACACACCAGGTCGATGGGTTGGAGTGGAACTGAGGGTAAGATAGAAGGCACACTACAACTCTAAGTGTAGCTAAAGTACATAAAAGATAAAGAGCGATCAACTATGTATCGTAGCATGTACCGTATTTACTCTAATTTTTTGTCATTCCAATTATTTGTCACAAGAACAAGAGTGCTCTGGTTGGCTTCTAATTGATGAAGAAGAATGAAGTATTCTAATTCTTTGTTGTCCCTTCTAATGTATTGTCACCGGACTGGTGATGATGATACAACTGACGAGCTCGAAATCTCATGTGGCAAGTTTCACGCAACAGAAGAGAAATTTCATGCGACAGAAGTTTGCCCATCCTCTTCATCTACCACTACAGAGTGTATGTTAACTGTTGCCCTGCTCTTAGTCAGAGACAAACTATTCACCAATTGCAGATGTCCAAGAGTCCTTGTCGAAGCTATAGCCACACAGTGTTGTTGCATGCTCAAGTCTAAGGCAGCCAGTTCAAATCCAGTCCTGAGCAACACTGCTATATAAGAAACACCCTCTAAGGTTTTGTCTCCTACTCCAACTATTTGTCTGAAGATTCTAAATGTTCACCACCCACGGCTATCTTGTTGAATATGCTTCTAATCACCATGAAATGATGAGAAAGTTGCTTCCCTTGGAATGACGAAAAATTAGAGCATGCACGGTAGCACATTTTTTCTAAAATGCCACAGTAACAAGACATGTATAGGCATGGCAACAATTATTAATATTCTATATTATAGGCCATAAACCACAGATGCTATTTTCATGAACAGTAGTTTATCAGTTTAGTATTAGTATTAAAATATTAGGCAATATTTATGGACTGTCAGTAGATATCTATACTTTTTAGATTACCTATTCCACTTTGCCATCCTGATCTCTCTGGACTCACAAATGTGTAACAATACATAATCCATTTTCTTGATGTGCACAGACATTGCTGTATATCAGTCATAGTGTGCAAATAGAAATGTTTCGTATCAGCCGCAGACACTATTGGACAGCGTTTTGACACTAGAGGAGGCATTCCATGGTGGAAAATGCCCCATCAAGACGTGATCAAGACTTAAACATCAATCTCTCCCTGTGTCTGGGGGTAATGAAAACTTTTCCATATCCACAGCTAGGGGTCTAACACCAGTGCTGCTTATGAGTCACCATGACTACTGTGTAAGCATCACAGTGTCTGCGTGCTGGGTATTCTTTGTGTGTTCCTATACAGACACTTGCTGTGTGTGTTATGACAATCTGTTAGCTTTTGTGTGATCATGGGGGGAGAGGGGGTGAAGCTAATGTTTTGGGGGTGGGGTGAGGGTTTCAGTGTGTGATAGTGTACTTGAGTGAGACAGGCAGGTGTACAGAGCAATACGTGTCTTTCTGTGTGTGTGTACGTATGTCACTATGTGTAGTGTGTGCTACTGTATTGTGAGTACCATACCATTCAACCACCAAAGGGTTTACCACATTATATGTACATACATACAGAAATATACACACAAGAACACATCCACACATGTAAATACCGACACAAGCGGACATGTACGTACACACACACATATTTATCCACGCATCCCACCTGTCACACCTCCCATGGCCCATGCACATCACACATGCACACACACAGTACTTGCAACCCAGAAGGACACAGAAACTTGCACAGCAAGTAGAGACTGTTGCACATGCACGATCGACTGATAGTTGATGACTCCACCATACTCGGGGATCTCGTAAGGCGCTGGTACGCAGGTGCTGCAAGGACAGTCAGATGGTGTCTTATTTGTCGAAGGGTTATGCAGGTGTTGTGACTCAGAAATCTGAAAGGGAGAGCCCTTCTTGAAGATGCAAAATATTGTTCTACCAGTGCTCACAGAACATCTTAGTTGGGCTCAACCACTGATAAAAAATAATGTGTTTCAATGCACTGACATGCTTGACATCATTCAATATGGAGCATGGATGAAGTATGGAGCACTTGAAAGGATACTGCTGGTAGCAAAGTTGCACAAAGTAGTAGTCTACCTCTAAATGTCACCTCTGAGACACATCCTGTCTTCACATGATTCATGCAGTAACGGAACAATTGACATTAAAGCTCAAATGTACATACTGAATTAGCATCATCAATATTGACCAATATAATGCAAGTTTGATTTCATCACTTGAGCCTTTCTTGCTTTTCTGTTTCCTTCTTCCTGTCATTGCCCCGTGTACAATATGAGACAATGTGATTATAGCTGTAATGGTTTTAGGATAGTGATGCACATCTGTTGCCTCTCACCCCACAATGCTGCACCAGGAGAAGCGAGGTAGCTGTGATGGCGCATTCAGGGATTCCCGCTACTTCGTCTGTAATGATGGCCACGGGGCATTCCTTCCTGCCAGCAACATTCTCCTCACAGTCTCACAACCATCCTCAGCTCCTCCCATTCCAATGTCAAGCACTCCCACCCTTCAAGGCCCACACAGCACTAGGAAGAAGCTCTTGGTTTCAGCTACAATAAGCAAAAGTGATCGAAATTTTCATCTAGATGACCCAGTTGTTGTCTTTGACAAAGATGGAAGGCGTATACCAGGGGTGGTCAAGTGGGCAGCTCCTGGAAAGGAGCGTGGAGTAGATTGTTACATCATTGGAATAGAAACGGTGAGAGCATGGGTGGGCACTGATTCAATTACTAGCTGTGTGCACAATGCGTTGTAGTTTGCTGTACACATTTAGCAACTGCAATGGACCTTGATTGGATGCTGTTACATGAACTGTTCCTCTATAAATTCCATAATTCCATTTTATGCCTTAGTAATCTGTGAAGGTTGGATTGTACGAGTAATTGAGTTTTCTGTGTAGACTTAACAGCCAGGTTCTGAATACACATTGTGCAGTGGGTTGCCATTTGTGAAATGCATGATTACAGTATCTTGAAAATGCCTGAGTGGCTAGGTATGACATGTTCCTATGTCCTTAGTGACGCGACTTCTTTGCACTGAAATGCATACCATGGTCAGAGAAATTCAAGTCACTACAAAGCAACCATGCATGTATTTGTGCCTTGGAAGTACAGTACATTTGTGTGACCATAGTACTAATGAAGTGTACACATGCAAAGTTTGAATTAAGCAGGCACAAAAGGCATTGTCAGTTGTATACACCCACATGGTCCATCAACACAGTCAGGTTGAGTCAACTAAACGTTACAGTCCACATTACATACAGTACATACGTATGTCAGCTAGGCAATCCCATGGTCTGCACAAGCTACATTAGTGATTGGAGCAGGTTGAGTGTCATCACTTAGAGATGCAAATTTGGAAGCCTTTCTTTTCAACGCCTATCAAAGATGTTGTCATTTTGCATTCCACACTATGTTAACCAATGATTGTAGTCTTAGATCTTCAGCCAAATCTTTCTCCACATACGTACTGTAACAGCATCTCAGCCTTTCTTCACTTGCTCTTCGATCCATACATACGTATGTATATGTGTGTTTATCCATACTGAATTTAAAAGTTCTCATTTGTTTACATTGAATGAATTAATGATAGCATCATTTCACATTCATACTGAACCCATTCTAGTTCCAATATAGTTAAGTTTGAAAAACCCAAATGAACATTAAAATGAGGAACCAATCTGCATGATACATCTGTTGTCTTAATGAGAAGCGTGATTTGTGCATCACGAGGTGCATACTGGCAGACTGGTATGTACACAGATTGTTTATCCATTTCTGTAGGACATGTTCATTAAGAAAGAAAAGGTTGAGGACCACATCAGTAACATGACGTACTTATTTCCCCACACGCGTGACCACAAGAAACATGCCTACCTTGCTATGCCAGAGGTGTCAGTGCTGAAAGAAGGTGACGGCACACCTGTTGATATACACTCAGAGGCAATGGATCATATCCGCCCTCCTAATGTGACTGAGTCAGTTCGTGCTGTTGACTCTACCAGAAGTACCACTGCTGCAGAGAGTCAGCCTCAGCCAACCCAGCCCCTCCCTCCTCACCCAGTGTCACACAACTTGGACGTAGGCTCTGCAGTGGAACTGGTAGACCCACCAGGATATGGCATCATTAGGTGGATAGGGAAATTCCCTGGTGTCATTGAAGATATTGCTGGTGTAGAATTGGTAAGTTGTGTGTTTCATTGTAACAGTACTAGTTGTTTGGTTCTAACTTTGTATTGCAATGTGGTGTCAGGAGTTTGAATGAAACAGTGAGATCCCCACATGAAACATGAGGCAAAGGTGATAATAAAGAGGGAGCTTGCTGGTACGTATATGACATACAACAGAGAGGTAGAGACATACCTATATTATATTTATTGTTTTACTGGACATGGTAACAAGGTAAGGCACCTTTCCATGGTCAAGCTTGACAACTATACATTGCAGCTGCTAATGGCTCACAACACAGTTCTTTCACAGACTAAAGAAGAACTGCTCCAAGTTGGGATACTGTCATGAGTGTTATTAAGCCATGTTGGAGTTGATAGAAGATATTACTTTTGGACGAACAAGCACACCAACAAGTCACTCCTTGCTTCACTGCTCCAAATACTAAAAGAACAGCATTTCTACACACGAGTATCACCTGTAAAACTGTGAAAATGGCTGCAGTAAACGAATCATTTATTTCGTGAATTGCATAGAGTGATGTGGACTTCTAGCGGACAGGAATTCCACAGCATTAAAATGCACTCATTCTTGTGTATAAACCAGGCTGTCCTGAGTATCCTCACTCAAACTATTTTGGTACCAGGCTAGGGACTGAGACCAACCTGAAGTGGTCAATCACAGTTTTCTGCATTCATTTTCTGTTTATGTTGTCAAATGCACAATATGTGTCAACAACCATTTTTAAGGTCCTAAGACAGGATATCACAGCTGAGAGGATGTGGAATTGTAAGCAAAAATGACAGCCTGGTGAAGTGTGATTGAGTGAAGACCAATAGGAATCATGTTTAATTGAAGATGCATTCTTGGCTGCTACTGTCTGTAGACCATTAGACAAAGGGAAAAAAAGTAGGAAAAGAAAGGAAACAGAAAGTAGGGCTGGGACAAATGTTTGATTATTTATTCGAATGTTAGCCAATCTGGATCCAAGATTTGATTGCTTGTTTTTCTATTACAAGAAGATTAAAAATTTCCTACAAAATTGTAAAGATGTAGGGATGGCATAAAAAGTGGAGAAACAAGGGGTTATCACTACAATGATAAAACAACCATGGATCACAAACATCAGACTATTGCATCATTCCCTAACATCTGGCACAGCTTTGACATTATTGAAAGTCAGGCAGTAACCTCTGTGCCATGTGGTTAAGATCATAACATGAAATGGGTGAATTCGTGAGCAATTCACGTGGCATAGAAAGTCAATAACAGAACGTTTCGGCCTCGAGGGCCTTCTTCAGCTGTTACACTGACAACAGCTGAAGAGGTGTAACAGCTGAAGAAGGTCCTCGAGGCCGAAACGTTCTGTTATTGACTTTCTATGCCACGTGAATTTGCTCACGAATTCACCCATTTCAAGTTCTATGACGTGGCAATGAGCCTCTACCATATAAGATCATAACACTTGCCCAAGAATCTTAGTACACTTATTATGTGGTATAGCAATGTGCATATGTATGTACATAGCTAGGTAAAGTGCCAGATGTAGGGCAATGATGCATGCAATATGTGCCAGTAAAATTCACTGAAGAAAGCAGCCGTAAGTTGCCAAAACGTCGGAATTACTTTCAGTGTTCTGGCTAATGCAACAGACCCATCGATACACCCCTACTCTGCAGATTTATAATTTTCAGTTAGGTTATTTCATCTGTCCCTTTTCTTAGCACCCTTAACTGTGTAGTTGGCTATTTGTGGGTCAACGCCTTAATGCATAGCTCGTGACCAAATATTCTGCATCTAGCTTCTTTTATTAGCAACGATAAGGGTGTGGCATGCATTGCGTTCCTGGTGTAATGTTCATTGCTAATGGTGCAGCATTGACAGTAGATGATTGCATGAGGTGATGTCTGTGGTATGACCAATGTTGTTTCATGCAACACAGCTGCTGCAGAATTGTACTATATGTACAGTGGGTGTATTCGGATGATGGCTTCACTGGTCTATATACGTACGTACTACTCACTGTGGAAACAGTTAGCCTGGTTAAATAACCCTTTACACCCCTTTTGCACTACTGCTGCAGGAAACAAGAATAGATGGGTGTGGAGATTACTAATGGTAACTGCATTGCCAGTAGATGCCATGGTGAACATATGGAACATGCACATACTATTTTACATACATCGTATAAATAAGCAGTCCCATGAGGAAATCATTGAGTAGCTGTCCATCCCTTAGGCAAACAAAACTTAATGAAAACACTCCATAAACGGCTGTTCTATGACAATTTGTCCACTCCGCTTGTCTTCTACTCGCTTTAGAACAGTAGGCCTGACTACATATGCCTCACTGTAGCCCGTTGCGAGGCTTAGTGACATAATGGCAATAGTCACTGGATATCATGGTCAATAAAAGTGATCACCTCCCCAGTCATCAGACAAAAAGATGGAAGAACCACAGACAGCAGTTTGCCTTTATTGGGGCTCATCAGTGTGGTAAAGACTGGATGACTGGGAGGCGAACACTGGTGCCATAAATAGGACTTCAGTGCCTTAGTACATACGTAGCTCTATAGGTTTTGTTTATAATATGTGAATTTGCTCTGTGTGGCTGCAGTCAAACTACATGTGCTTACTACTACAGGATATGAAGATGGATGGGTGTGGTGATGGCTCCTGGGATGACAAGCGCTACTTCACTTGTAAGGACGGACATGCGATATTCATTGTACTCAAGAGGTTGTTGCCTGACTGGCGAGTCAGAAGGGGACATTCAGCTGGTGGTGGTAGGTTAATAGTGCACTCGCACTTGCTGCATTGTTCACTAGGCTTCAGGGCGTTTCTTCTACGTAGTTTTGTTCAGCCATGTACATATATGTACATTGACTACATACAGTCATTTCATTATGTGTATCTAACCATTGGCTGAGCGAGGTATACTTCATTGTTGTTAGAGTCCCCAGTGTGGCTTGTGCAGTGGGCAGCTCACAGAATAGCTATGTGCTCATGTGGTGCTCTGTTTGATGTCTGTTCCATAGACCCTATTGTGCAAGCTCTTCAGGATGAGCTGGCCACAGTCAGGAAGCAACTTTTCAGACAAGAAGAGGCTCTTCAGGCAAAGAACAAACAGAATGAAGAACTCCGGCGAACAATTGCTGATCTCAGAGGCACACTCTCTGCCACCGAAGAACAACTGAGGGCTCTGCAGCCATTGTGGGCTATTCCTGCAACAGAGCTTGTAGTGACAGAGACTTGGAAAAGGAGCATATGGGGAGGTGCGAGTGGGGGTCTACCATGGAGACAGGGTGGCAGTGAAGCGGCTGCACAATGTCATTGCCAGTGACTACTACCACAAGATGATCCAGAGGGAGATGGGGATTGCTGCACGCCTGAGGCACCCCAAGCTCGTGCTCTTCATCGGTGCTGTCACCAGGGGCAACCTCACCATAGTAACGGAGCTGATGGAGACCAGCCTTCGCTCTGAGCTGATGCATGGCCGCCTGAAGGAAGACCACATTCTCTCCATCAGCCGTGATGTAGCCTGCGCCCTCTGCTACCTCCACTCCCTCCCTGAGCCCATCATCCACCGCGATGTCAGCAGTGCCAACGTGTTGCTCAACTCCACAAAGGGAGGGTGGGTGGCTAAACTGGGTGATTACGGCTCGGCCAACTTCCAGGCCAAGCTGCAGACGGTGGGTCCCGGGTGTCCTGTGTACGCTGCCCCTGAAGCAAGCAGGCCGGAGGAGCAGGGACCCAAGATGGACGTGTACAGCTATGGAGTGCTGGTGTTGGAGCTGTGCACAGGCACTCTACCTGACCCCCGTGACCTCCCAGTCATCCAGCAAGCAGTGCACTCCTGGCGTCAGCCCAAGCGTCAGCTGGGAGGGCTGGCCTGCCAGTGCACTCTGCAGAGCAGCGACAGGCGACCCCACATGAAGAACGTGGTCACTCAGCTCAATGGAATGTGACCTACAGTGTGACAATCACCGCCTTGTGGTGTAAAGAACTAGCTACAATAGTAATAGTTAGTATAGAATTATGCTGATATGTTTTTTGTAGTTTTGTGCAAGTTTCTGAGCACATTGGTTTCCCCTTTGAGAACGTATCAGGCAACTTATGCCACTGTAGAAATACATGATAAGAGTATTGTGTGACTGTACATTATGGCCTGCCTTTCTCTTTTGTTACAATGGCATTACTGTCTAAATAAAGTATATGTAGTTCTCTTTCTTATAATATATATGTATAATTAATTAAAGTTAATATAATTAAGCATATGATCCAGATGTGTGTGCATGCACAGCACATGCATGCCTTACCATATGTTCCATGTAATGTATGAATCAAATACATGTGGGTGGCTATACAATATAGATATTATATTGATTATAATACACGAGTTGGCATGCAGTTGCACATGCATACATATATATAATTATGATACCTTCAATTCTTAACACACATTGCATCCCTGCAAGACACGCATGTACATACATGCATGGTACCCCTACACTAGATATACAGGAGCACTATAAGGGTACATTATAATTTATGGGTGTACAACAATCTCTGTCACCTATTACTGTACCTATATTTCTAAAATTATATGAATACGTAGCTACATACATACACATGCCAAGTGGCCATGGACAAGCAGACTTTTTCTTGTTATAATAGAAGGGACTTACTTGTGTCCATCTAGCATTTGCATGACTTGAGACTTAAAACACTCCTGTTAGCTCCTCTAGATGTTAAGACAATAATTGAGGTACGTATGCTGCACTGTATACATGCGCAAGGAAATATTGTGAAATATCCTGACAGGATGTGATTTAGGAGATGTACAGGAATTTTAATTTTTGTCGATTTCCTAGACATTTCCTGGATATTTTGTGAATCAAGAAGCGTAGGGGTCAGGTACATTCTCTGTTGCCCCAGAAAATTCATTGTATACTGTACATTTCCTGCACATTTCAGGAGCAGAAAGTAATTGTACGTGCCATGGGGTACATGTGTGGAGGCAGAAGTGTGCTGCACTGTATGTTGTACCACCCCCAGCAGGCCACCAGCTGGTAGTCACATGGCACATCTGACTGCATGGTGCAAAGACACTGGAGTGGAGTACAGTTAGCACTGAAGGTACAGAGCATGTACCAAGTTCATGCCCACAGGTGAGTGGGCAATGTGTGGGCAGTTATGCTTGTGGTTTAATCAGTAGTCGTCTGCTAAAGTCTTGGCCAAAACATTAGCGAAAGGTACCTAGTGCATGTACACAGCTCAGTGGGCAGTTACTCACTGTGTGGGCTGCGAGGATTGTTTGTAGTTTAATCAGCTTGTCCAAAAATAGGCACACATTGCCAGTGGCCAACAAATGCAGTGCCAGTATCTACCACGATCAAAACCAAGTCCATGAAGTGTAGTGCATATAGTGCAACCTATTAATGCAGTAAGACAGACTTGCAGGATCAAAATAATAACACACTATACGTAGTTAAAGCACTCACGTCATCTGCATGGTCTGAGTGAACAGTAAATATTATGCATAACATGCACTGCACCTCATAGTAAGTCACTGCACATTTCTCGGTCATGTATATATAATGCACCAAATGGCAGAAACCATTACAACACACACTACAGAGGGTATCCTAAACTATAAATCTGCTATTCACAACACCCCAGTCATGTCAGCTCCAGGTGCTGTAGTTCAGTGGCAGTTGCCGCAGCGTGGTGTGCACTTCACTCCCTTGACCCCACACTTGCACCCCCCTGTGATGTCACCACGACCCTGCAGGGGTGGGAGGCCACGCTTGTCAATACACAAGACATGAGGGTTTTCACTTCAGCATACAGTGACCTTCAAGTGCGTACTTGTGATGAATGAACCATGCCTAATGGAGTTGTTCAAAATGATGTCTACCACTGACACATGTATATGCATTAAGATTTATAAATGCAAACAAAGCATCTGATACAGGAGCATACAGCTAACAGGAGGGCTGGCATGTAAGTGTCTTGTATACTTACATAAATGTATACACCACACATGGCAGTATGCTGTAGTGGCATGCATGAGTGATTGTTCCTGAATAGAGGCCAATCTAGTACTAAGTGATGCAGGTGTAGCTACCTGCATCGTAGTACTGCAAATATAGGTAAGTGCATAAGCAAGCAGCCACCATTCACACTGGTTGTACAATCTTATGCTGAACAGCTGTTGTCAACAGTTTACACTTGCACCTACAGTGAGTTAGTCCGATTACATGTACATCCTCCACGTGATGTGTGCAGGTGATCATTTACTTCATGTCATGTTGCTATGCAGCACACAACTAAAGGGTAAGGGGTACGTATTGTACTGCCATTGGTCCACTGATGCATTTCTTCTACACCTTCTGTGCTCCTGAATGCAGCAAGCTTGCCAAGGCCATCCTTATTCTCGTGCCTCTGATGGGCTTTATCTGGGTCATTGGGGTGTTTGCTGTGGACCAGAACACTGCAGTCTTCGCTTGGCTCTTCCTCCTGGTCAACTCTTTGCAGGTTACTGCATACCTGTGCTTGCATGTAATGCATGCTTGTATGACACTGTAGTATGCCACAAGTCAGTCAGAATAAGACCCGCACAATAGGCACATTGCCATGAACTGAGTACATGCTGCACATACAGTAACAAGAAGTTGTAATACACAATCAGTAGATACATGCAATACATACATTGACTGCACTATTTTGTTGCTTCAGGGTGTGTTCTTCTTCATCTTTTACGTGCTACGTCACGACCGAATGAGACCCAAGCTGAGAAAGGCCCTCACCTTCTATAGAAAGTGGTGCTGGCAAAAGTGCTCTGTGTGTCATAGAGTGACAGACTCAGAGCTGGTACCCAGTCCTTCCACAGAGGAGCCTAGACCCTTACAGCAAAACAACGGAGAAGCTGATGTATGTCACTTGTGCACAGAATTGCATACTTTATGCAACAGTGATGCTGCAGCACTGATGTCGCTGTACGTGTCATTACTGTGCTGTTCCTACGTAGGTGCATACAACAGAACGTGGAGTGCAAAGCAGTATTAGGAGGCTAACAAGAAGGAGTGAGTGCATTAAAACATACAAGTCCCTTGAGTAGCATAGGATTTACACTACTGTATATGTCTTATGTGTTGGAATGACCTTGTCTTCTTTGCAGTGCTATCTTTCTTCCATCATGATGAGCATGGCCAGGAGACTGACTTTACATCAGGGAGTGAGTAGATGCATGCAACTGTTATGCACTGTTTTAATTGACTCACTATAGCCCACTAGCTGAACATCTGCCAAACTGGGATCCTCTACTGTCCTTTCTTATCGTACACCTTGCCATGACCTACACATCCACACCTGAGTCACTGCTGTCCACTGCATGCTAGCTTTCAGTGTAATGTAATCTTATCACACTATATCTGTTTACTCCAAGTTTCCTTCCAACTAAACCATATTCTCACGCACTATCCCCTACCTTCTGTATGTTTATTATTATTGCACAATAGTGTAAATGTGGAAGATGGGGGTTGGCGCACGAGACTAGCCAACCCCCTTGCTATATGCATCAACACTTTGTAAATGGTAATTCTCAAGCTGCATTGGCTGCATAAAAAGGATTTTCCAATCAGTTCCAAAGGGGGCAAGGAAGTGCAGCATGGCAGCCAACCCATGGCCAGTACAAATGGGTGAACAGCCACTGCTGGTGGTGTGAGTGGCTCAGTGGCTGAACCTTCCCAACAGAGCTATAGGTCCATAGAGCTTAGTCTCGAACCCAGACACTAACCTCTGCATCATGCTGCGTCACTACTATTGCACAACTGCAATAGTAGTGACGCGGAGGTTAGGGTCTGGTTCAAGACTAAACAGAGCTATAGGTCCTGGGATTGCTTCCTGGCGAGTGGTTACTTTTCATTTCTCCCCCTATTGAAGCTCTAGTCCTTTCTAGTTGTACATCATATTAGCGCATTTTACTGTCTGACATCACACTGCACCATCTCACGTTGTTACCTGATGTATCTTCTGCAGCCTCTACCCTGCTACATGCCCCACCAACACAGCTGGACAGCAGCACTGCTGGAGATACGACCCTTGTTAGTACTGCAAATGAAGCAGCAGTACAACAGGACACACAGCAGAGCAGCACAGACCAAGAGCCCCTGACCACTGATACTCTGCAGCTCGTGCCTCTACCAAGTTCTCACGTTGAGAGCTCAACAGAAGAGAGTAATGGCCCATTCAGGATCATTGACATAGTGTGGGAGGAAGAAGTGTAGCTCCTCCACCTGTCAGGCATGGCTTAACTTAACGTGTTGCAATTGCTAGCTATAGCTGGCTGCAAGCTAGTCTTGCAGCCATAATGTTACGTATGTCTTGCTTTGTATGCATCCAACAAAAAGTTGATTGTTTTTGCTAGCTGAGCAGTACTGAACAAATGGTCTGCTCCTCATCATGCATGACAGAGATCAAGGAAGCTGTTGAATACCAAATGGACCTGATTGCAACAGTCTAAAGGCATGATTAATGTTACCTGTTCAATGTTACTGAAAAGAAGAAGAGAATTAAGTGTTGGTATCAGTCAAAGACAATTACTCCACTTCAGTCAAAGGCAATTACTCCACTTCCAGGAGGACAGTGCGACTGATGAGAGAATTTTCGAAGACAAATCAGAGGAGAGGGATGGCAATGACAAAAGGAACAAATTGTTTGCTCCTCTGAATGGCATTTGTCAAAAGGGTGCAAGACAAAGATGCAATGAAGCTGTTGAATATCAAATGGACCTGATTGCAACAGTCTAAAGGCATGATCATGTTACAGGTTTCCAGGAGGACAATGTTACTGAAAATAAAAAAGGAAGAGTTTGTATCAATCAAGCTAGTCTTGCAGCTGTAATGTTCTGTATGTCTTGCTTTGTATCAAACAAAAAAGTTAATATAATTGTTTTTTTGCTATCTGAGCAGCACTGAACAAATTATTTGCTCCTCATGACGCATGACAGAGATCAAGGAAGCTGTTGAATATCAAATGGACCTGATTGCAACAGTCTAAGGTATGATTAATGTTACCCGCTTCCAGGAGGACAATGTAAAAGAAGAAGGGAAGAGTTTGCATCAGTCAAAGGGCAATCACTCCACTTCCAGGAGAACAGTGCGACTGATGAGAGAAGACAAATCAGAGGATAGGGATAGCAATGACAAAAGGAGGTTAAGTGACAAATCAAGGGAGAAGTTACAAAATTCATTACAGTGAATATGTACGTAGTTGTTTTTTAGGTTTATTGACCAGTTCATGTAGCAATGACAAAAGGAGGTTAATTGTACGAAGTTTAACCACGAAGGTCTTCATCATCACCTGTCAACACACCCAACCTATGCGGTCACTGGTTGCTGTGTTTAAGTCCAGTCACTCTTGTAGTTCCTTCCATGTTTTGTAGCTGATGGAGCCCTTTGTGGTCTAAAGGTCCTACATTTATAACCTTTTCTTATTGCATAACTGCACAATACTGTATGGCTGGAAATTTTGGTGGGGACCAAATTTACTTTGGCGGATTGGCAGTTTTGAGAGCAATCAGCAAATTTGTCCGCCAAGACTTCACAGTGTGATGTCGTCATTATTACATAATCATACCATTTATTTAGTCATACATACAAACATAATCGAACAGCAGAAACAGTTCTGCAGCATTCAGCATTATACCCTATAGCAGCTGCTTCCGATTGAGCAATATAGCTGTATAAATTGCAAGGCATTACACCAATAGCTACGTATGTGCTACACTTCATGGCAATAAAGCTATGACCAAGCTATAGGTTCTGTTGTACACATACACGTCATGCTCGGGCACCACCAAATCATGCATATCAGCTCCACCGGCTGGGTAATTCGTAGTTCCCGCAGCATGCGCTCGGATCGGCTAGCAAGGGGTTTGTCCGAGGGCGTGCCGGTCACGGTGTAGTCACGTGTTTCCATTCGAGAAGTAGGCGGCTTACTATCTTATTCAGAGCTAGATAGACCAGATGCTGTAGTATCGAAGTGAGCGATTAGTTTTGTCCCAACAACAATTGTTCATTAAACGTCTGATGTAGGTATGTTAACTTTGTATGAGTGTCATAATGGATTGCTCTGTATTAAAATAGATGCTTCTTCACTGCTGGTATTATTCTTATGTGTATCATTATTGGTCGCTCTGTAGGTGTGTCCATGGCAAGCACAAAACAGGAGTACTTTATCCTCCGAAATGATATGCCTATTGCGAAAACTAGTACAATAACTAAGAACTTCTGGAAACAATGGCGTGGCTCTCAGAACGCAGACCATGTCCTGAAAGGAGAATTGCTTGTGAAGGAAGCCCTACCACAGGATAGCAGTCACCAGAGTCATGCTATATACAGGGTAGCCTTGAACAGGCGCATAAAGGTGTCCTGTAGCAGCACTGATGTGGCTCCACTTAGTGAAGAGGACTATGAGTGGCTGGCTGCAATCGGAAAGACCATGGATCGTTGGCAGGTGTACATTCAGGGAGACAAGCTTGAGACAGTTAAGAAGTTGCAAGTTGGTGAAATAGTGTGGGTATCACTTTCAACTGATGATGTAATAACACCCGATTTGACGGCTTCCTCCTGCTGCCACGCAACTGTGCGGTATATTGGACCTCTCCAAGACACACCAGGCCGATGGATTGGAGTGGAACTGAAGGTAACTGTAAGTATAGCCAAAGTACATAAAAGATAGAGTGTGCAACTGTGTATATTAGCGTAGTCACTCTAATTCCAATTCCAATTATTTGTCACCAGAACAAAATTGTTATGGTTGGCTTCTAATTGATGAAGAAGAGTGAAGTATTATAATTTTTTGTAGTCCCTTCTAATGTCTTGTCGCCGGACTGGTGATAATGATACAACTGACGAGCTCGAAATCTCATGTGACAGATTTCACATGACAGAAGTTTCCCCATCTTCTCCATCTACCACTATGGAGTGTATGTTGTAATCGTTGCCCTGCTCTTGGTCAGAGACAAACTGTTCATCAATTGCAGATGTCCAAGTGTCCTTGTTGATGCTATCGCCACGCAGTGCTGTTGCATGCTCAACTTTAAGGCAGCCAGTTCAAATGCAGTCCGGAGCAACACTGCTATATAAGAAACATCCTGCACAATCTCTCTGGAAACAACTCCATCCAATCGTTTTTTGGGGACATATAGAGGTCCAAAACACTGACGTTTCGACCCCAATCCAGTGGTCTTTCTTCAGTGAGTAAGGGTTACAAAACAAGGCAGGCAAAATTGTATGCACGGGTAAGGCGGGAAAATTGACCCGGTGGGACAAAAGGTGGGGGCAGGATGAGGGGGGAAAGTGAGATCTGGTGGGTTGTGGAATGAATAACAGTCCTAGTGAAATAAATCACAATCCTATAGTGAGATAAAATAGGAAAATGGAAAACTCTAAGTCAAGTAGCTATGTTAGTCACTTAGTGGGATTCTGATGGCGGATCAGAGGGTTGTACACCAGGGGCAAGGGGCCTGAATCTCTATTCATAAGGCTGTCCTGCATGGGATCTGATGTGCCATGCTTCCAGTGCACACCTTTGGTGGCAGTTAGGGTGTCCATCTATCACTGTGGCACTGCTCCAGTCAATGTCGTGAGCCCCCCTCATCCTGCCCCCGCCTTTTGTCCCACCTGGTCACTTTTCCTGCCCTACCCGTGCATACAAATCGGCCTGCCTTGTTTTGTAACCATCACTCACTGATGAAGACCCCTGGATTGGGGTCGAAACGTCTGTGTTTTGGACCTCTATCTGTCCCCAAAAAACGATTGGCTGGAGTTGTTTCCAGAGAGATTGTGCATGATGCTACCTAGTCACTCAGAAGTCTTCAAGAAACATCCTCTAAGGTTTCGTCTCCTACTCCAACTATTTGTCCAAAAATTCTTAATCTTTACCATCCATGGCTATCTTGTTGAATATGCCTCTAATCGCCATGCAATGATGAGAAAGTTGCTACTCTTGCAATGACAAAAAAGTAGAGCATACACGGTAGCACAATCTTTCTAAAATGCCACAGTAACAAGACATGTATGGGCATGGCAATATTATATTAATATTCTATATTATGGGGCACAAAGAACAGACGCTATTTTCGTGAACAGTAGGAGTTTATCAGTTTACAGTATTAGGCAATATTTATGGACTGTCAGTGGATATCTGCCTTTTAGATTACCTCTTTCACTTTGTCATCGTGGTCTCTCTGGAGTCACAAATGTGTAACTATACACCATAATTGATTTTCTTGATCTGCAAAAACATTGCTGTATATCAGTCATAGTGTGCAAATAGAAATGTTTCGTATCAGCCACAGGCACTATCAGACAGCGTTTTGACACTAGAGGAGGCATTCCATGGTGGAAAATGCCCCATCAAGACGTGATCAAGACTTAAACATCCAATTCTGTCTGTGTCTGGGGGTAATGAAACATTTCCATCTCCACAGCTAGGGGTCTCACACCAGTGCTGCGTATGGGTCACCATGACTACTGTGTAAGCATCACAGTGTCTGCGTGCTGGGTATTCTTGTGTGTGTTCCTATACAGACACTTGCTGTGTGTTATGACAATCTGTTAGCTTTTGTGTGATCATGGGGGGAGAGGGGGTGAAGCTAATGTGTGGGGGTGGGGTGAGGGTATCAGTGTGTGTTAGTGTACTTGAGTGGGACAGGCAGGTGTACAGAGCAATACGTGTCTTTCTGTGTGTGTGTACGTATGTCACTATGTGTAGTGTGTGCTGCTGGTAGCAAAGTTGCACAAAGTAGTAGTCTACCTCTAAATGTCACCTCTGAGACACACATTCTGTCTTCACATGCTTCATGCAGTGAAGGAACAATTGACATTAAAGCTCAAATGTACGTACATCCTGAGATAACGTTACCAATATTACCAATATCATGCAAGTTTGATTTCATCATTTGAGACTTTTCTGTTTCCTTCCTTACTGTCATTGCCACATATACAGTATGAGACAATGTGATTAAACCTGTAATTTTAGTGATAGTGATGCACATCTGTTGTCCCCCACCCCACAATGCTGCACCAGGACAAACGAGGTAGCTGTAACGGCACATACAGGGAGTCCCGCTACTTTATGTGTGAAGATGGCTACGGGATATTCCTGCCTGCCAGCAACTTCCTCACAGTCTCACAATCGTCCTCAACTCCTCCTATTCCAACCTCAACCACTCTCACCCTGCAAGCCGCAAGCAACCCTAGGAAGAAGCTCTTGCTTTCATCTACGAAGAACAGAACTGATCGAGACTTTTATCTAGACGATCCAGTTGTTGTCTTTGACAAAGATGGAAGGCGTGTACCAGGAGTGGTCAAGTGGGCAGCTCCTGGGAAGGAGCATGAATGGAATTGTTACATCATTGGAATTGAAACGGTGAGAGCACGGGTGGGCACTGATTCAATTACTAGCTGTGTGCACAATAGTTGTAGTTTGCTGTACACATTTAGCAACTGCAATGGACCTTGATTTGATGCTGTTACATGAACTGTTCCCGTATAAATTCCATAATTCTATTTTATGCCTTGGTATCCTGTGAAGGTTGGATTGTACGAGTAATTGAGTTTTCTGTGTAGACTTAACAGCCAGGTTCTGAATACACATTGTGCAGTGGGTTGCCATTTGTAGGTACATGCATGATTATAGCATCTTGAAAATATACCTAGTGACTAGGTATGACATGATAATAGCATGTCTTTAGTGACTTCTTTCCGTTGAAGTGCATACCATGTTCAGAGAAATTCAAGTCACTACAAAGCAACCATGCATGTATTTGTGCCTTGGAAGTACATTTGTGTGACCATAGTACAAATGAAGTGTACACATGCAAAGTTTGAAACACACAAAATTAAGGAGCAGACAGAATAGGGCATCAACACAGTCAGGTTGAGTCAACTAAACGTTACAGTCGACATTACATACAGTACGTATGTACGTACGTACATCTGCTGGGCAATCCCATGGTCTGCACAAGCTGCATTAGTGATTGGAGCACGTTGAGTGTCATCACTTAGAGATGCAAATTTGGAACCTTTCTTTTCAACGCCTATCAAAGATGTTGTCATTTTGCATCCCACACTATGTTCACTTGCTCTTGATCCATCCATCCATATTATATGTGTGTTTATCCATGTAAAGGATGTAAAGAGTTCCTCATTTGTTTACATTGAATGACTTAATGATAGCATCATTTCACATTCATACTGGACCCATTCGAGTGCCAATGTAGTTAAGTATGAAAAACCCAAATGAACATTAAAATGAGGAACCAATTTGGTAGATGTGTTGTCTTAATGAGGAGTGTGATTTGTGCATCATGAGGTGCATACTGGCAGACTGGTATGTGCACAGATTGTTTATCCATTTCTTCAGGACATGCCCATTAAGGTAAAGGTTGAGGGGCACATCAGTAACATGGGCCACTTGTTTACACACACGCGTGACTACAAGAAGCATACCTACCTTGCTGTACCAGAGGTGTCAGTGCTAACAGGTGAAGGCATACCTGTTTGTGCACGCTCAGAGGCAATGGATCATACCAACCCTGTGACTGATGTGACTGAGTCAGTTCGTGCTGTTGCCTCTACCGTGGCTAAGAATATCAAAAGTAGCACTGCTGCAGTTCTTCGTGAGGAGTCTGAAGCAAAGAAAGAAGAAGCTGCTAAGAAGGAGTTGGCAGACAAATTTGGGGTGACACTGGATGCACAACGAGAGCAATACAAGACACTGGAGCGACAACAGTCTCTGAAAGACCAGAAGCGTGAACAGTACCCGGCTCAGCTTGCAGGCTCAAGAGTAAGTGAAGAGGAGGCAATGGATCATACCAACCCTCCTGATGTGACTGAGTCAGTTCTTGCTGTTGCCTCTACCGGAAGTACAACCGCTGCAGAGAGTCAGCCTCAGCCAACCCAGCCCCTCCCTCCTCACCCAGTGTCACACAACTTGGACGTGGGCTCTGCAGTGGAGCTGGTAGACCCGCCGGGATGTGGCATCATTAGGTGGATAGGGAGATTCCCTGATGTGAACACAGATATTGCTGGTATAGAATTGGTAAGTTGCGTGTTTCATTGTTACAGTACTAGTTGTTTGGTTCTTACTTTGTATTGCAATGCATATGTGGTGTCAGGAGTTATGAATGAAACAGTGAGATCCCCACATGAAAAAGGAGGCAAAGGTGATAACAAAGAGGGAGCTTGCTGGTGCATATTTGTCATGCAACAGAGAGGTAGGGATTTTCCCTATCTCCATGCCTATATATTTATTGTTTTACTGGGCATGGTGGCCCAACAAGGTAGGGCACTTTTCCATGACAACTATACATTGCAGCTAATAATGGCTGCTCACAGCACAGTTCTTTCACAGACTAAAGAAGCTGCCCCAAGTTGGGATACTGTCATGAATGTTATTAAGCCATGCTAGAGTTGATATATTGAAGATATTACTTTTGGACGATCAACCACACAAACAAGACACTCCTTGCTTCACTGCAACGCCTCAAATACTAAAAGAACAGCATTTCTACACACGAGTAGCACCTGTAAACTGTGAAATTGGCCGCAGTAAGCGAATCATTATTAATTTTCGTGAATTACTTAGAGTAATGTTGACTTCTTGTAGACAGGAATTCCACAGCATCAGAATACACTCATTCTTGTGCCTTGCGAATACTGGAGGATGTTGTCACTCAACACACTCTTGCACAAATTGCATCACAGTTGCTCTGCTATATGCCTAGGTTTGCAAATAGCAAGTAAACAACTTCTATGACAAGGCCATCGCCTGGGAAGAGACCATGAGCGTCAGAATATTGCATCATTTCCCAATGTCTGGCACAGTTTTGGCATTATTGAAACTTGGGCAGTAACCTCTTCTTCATGTGGTTAAGATGATACTGCTTGCCCAATTTTGTAGTGACAACCCCTGTTTCTCTACTTTTCATGCCATCCCTACATCTTTCCAATTGTAGAAAATTTTAATCTTTAGTTTCTGTACTTGTATCTCGGCCAGTTTTAGCTATTAGGACTTTAGGTCACAACTGACTTGCTTCAGTGAACATCCTGTGTCATAGTTTGAAATATTCCCGTGTAAAATATCTAACTGCAAAAGTACCTAGAGTCTGATTGAAAGTGGTTAAAATACGGTAGAGTCTAGTAGAATGCACCCCATTTCAGGATGAGGCTTGCCGCTAACAACAGAGTGTCAGCTTGTGAGGAGGAAACGGTCCAAAAGTTTGACGCAGTGGCCCAGAGGCCTTTTTTTAACTACCATGAACAGATACATAACATAAAACACAGCACACAACGTATGGGCACACACATGCGCTCTGCCCTGCAAGTGAAGCAATAAAGACAACTCGAAGTCAATAATTGACATGGAAATTAACTTGAAGAAATAAATTGCGACATGCTTGTCAATAATAAGTGTTGTGTTACATGTGTCTGTATCAAGTTTAGCAATTGGGGATCCTACCCTCGCCTCAACAGGGAGAAGTTCAGCAGGCATCGAATCCAGCTCATGGTCTTCGAGTACGACTGAGCATGCTTGTCTGCCAAATGGGATGCTAATATCTTTTACATCACTGTTGCAGCTGTGCCCATCCCACCTACTGCAGAGAGGCCATTTTTCATAATAGGTGACGTCATTAGAAAATGGAGGATTTGCAAAGCACTGTCACTGTGAGCCACAAAAAACTTGATGTTGGATTTTATCGCTTTGACTTCCAGTATAAAAGAATACAGCTCGGGAACTTACAAGTAGTTTTATCCTAAAAGCGATCTAATACGTACCTTGGCCGTATATTTCTAATTATTACTCGCAAAATAAACTGCAATATGAATACATGCCATTAATATTCACTGAAGAAGGCCGGCGTAGGTTGCCAAAACGTCTGAATTACTGTTTCATTGTTCTGGATAGTGCAATAGATCCATCGATACACCCCTACTGTGCAGATTTGTGATTTTCAGGTAGGTTATTTCATCTCTCCCACCCTCAACTGTGTACTTGGCTATTTGTGGGTCGATGCATTAATTCATAGCACACGACCAAACATTCTGCGTATTTTATTGGCAAGGATAAGGATGTGTCATGCATTGCACTGCTGGTGTAATGTTCATTAATGGTGCAGCATTGACAGTAGATGATAGCATGAGGTGATGTCTGTAGTGTGACCAATGTTGTTTCATGCAACACATCTGCTGCAGAATTGTGCTATATGTACAGTGAGTGTATTCTGATGATGACTTCACTGGTCTATATACGTACGTTCTACTCCCTGTGGAAACAGTTAGCCTGGTTAAGAAAGCCTTTACACCCCTTTTGCACTACTGCTGCTGCAGGAAACAAGAATGGATGGCTGTGGAGATGGTTCCTGGAAAGGAGAGCAGTACTTTAGTTGTAGAGATGGGCATGCGCTGTTCATTGTACTCAGCAAATTGAAGCTGGACTCCCGAATTGTTCAACAACCCCAAGGGCCTAACCGTAAGTTTCAATGTCTTCACCAACTAAGAGCTTTATTTGAGCATGTGTGACGTATGTACATAGTATACTGAGTTCGCGCTGTTGACTCTACTGTTGCTAAGAATACCAGATGTACCACTGCTGCAGAGTGTCAGCCTCAGCCAACCCAGCCCCTCCCTCCTCACCCAGTGTCACACAACTTGGAAGTAGGCTCTGCAGTGGAGCTGGTAGACCCGCCGGGATGTGGCATCATTAGGTGGATAGGGAGATTCCCTGATGTGAACACAGATATTGCTGGTATAGAATTGGTAAGTTGCGTGTTTCATTGTTACAGTACTAGTTGTTTGGTTCTTACTTTGTATTGCAATGCATATGTGGTGTCAGCAGTTATGAATGAAACAGTGAGATCCCCACATGGTCTATATACGTACGTTCTACTCCCTGTGGAAACAGTTAGCCTGGTTAAGAAAGCCTTTACACCCCTTTTGCACTACTGCTGCTGCAGGAAACAAGAATGGATGGCTGTGGAGATGGTTCCTGGAAAGGAGAGCAGTACTTTAGTTGTAGAGATGGGCATGCGCTGTTCATTGTACTCAGCAAATTGAAGCCGGACTCCCGAATTGTTCAACAACCCCAAGGGCCTAACCGTAAGTTTCAATGTCTTCACCAACTAAGAGCTTTATTTGAGCATGTGTGACGTATGTACATAGTATACTGAGAGCCTCAGAATATCATGGAGCATATTATGTTTGAACTTAGGCTCCTCAGTCTGACGTCCCATCAGCAGCAAACTCTATACATGTGCTGTTCTTCTTCCTTATAATTATATTGCTTGTGTTATGCAGAACCATCAATGCAGACATCATGCTCTTGTGAATGCCAGCTGATTAAAGATCAAGTGACAGAGATGAAAACAGATTTGTGCTACCAAGAAGATAATGTCAAGGAGATTGATTGCCAAATTAAAGAGTACGAAAGACAAAACCGGCTATTAAGGGAAGAGCTAACAACAGTCAAGGGGCAGGTTGGCAGCTGTGAAGAGGCTCTTCAGGCAAAAGACCAACAGATTGAAAGGCTCCAGAGTGAAGTACAAGCACTTCAGTATAGCTCAGTCTGTTTGGAGGAAGAAAATATTACTGAGAGAAGACAACTAAGGGAGGAACTGGCAACAGTGAGAGATGCAAAGAATCAACAGACTGAAGAGCTACAGCAAACAATTGCTGACCTCAGAGAAGAGCGAGTACAGAGAGAAAATGAACTCACAGCCAGACTCACTGCCATTGAAGCACAGATGAGGGCTCTTCTGCCACCATGGGCCATTCCTGAAACCGAGCTTGAAGTGACAGAGACTGTGCTTGGGAAGGGAGCATATGGGGAGGTGCGAGTAGGGGTCTACCATGGAGACAGGGTGGCAGTGAAGCGGCTGCACAATGTCATTGCCAGTGACTACTACCAAAAGATGATCCAGAGGGAGATGGGCATTGCTGCACGCCTGAGGCACCCCAAGCTCGTGCTCTTCATTGGTGCTGTCACCAGGGGCAACCTCACCATAGTAACGGAGCTGATGGAGACCAGCCTTCGCTCTGAGCTGGAACATGGCCGCCTAAAGGAAGACCACATTCTCCCCATAAGCCGTGATGTAGCCTGCGCCCTCTGCTACCTCCACTCTCTCCCTGAGCCCATCATCCACCGCGATGTCAGCAGTGCCAACGTGTTGCTCAACTCCACAAAGGGAGGGTGGGTGGCTAAACTGGGTGACTACGGCTCAGCCAACTTCCAGGCCAAGCTGCAGACGGTGGGTCCCGGGTGTCCTGTCTACGCTGCCCCTGAAGCAAGCAGGCCGGAGGAGCAGGGACCCAAGATGGACGTGTACAGCTATGGAGTGCTGGTGTTGGAGATGTGCACGGGCACTCTCCCTGACCCCCGTGACCTTCCAGTCATCCAGCAAGCAGTGCACTCCTGGCGTCAGCCCAAGCGTCAGCTGGGAGGGCTGGCCTGCCAGTGCACTCTGCAGAGCAGCGACAGGCGACTCCACATGAGGAACGTGGTCACTCAACTCAACGGAATGTCACCTACAGTGTGACAATCACCACCTTGTGGTGTAAAGAACTAGCTACAGTTGTAATAGTTAGTATAGAATTATGCAGAGAACATAATTATATAATTATGTAACATAAGAACATAATTTTGTAGTTTTGTGTGAGTTTCTAAGCTCATCGGTTTTTGCTTTGTATGTATATCAGGCAACTTATACCACTGTACAATTACATGATAAGAGTGTTGTGTGACTGTACATTATGGCCTGGCTTTCTGTTTTGTACAGTTGTTATTGTTGCAATGGCATTACTATCTATACGTAGCTAGTTGTCTTATAATTATATGTATTTTGTAATCCCTGCAAGACACGCATGTACATACACGGTACCCCTATATACACTATAGCAGCAGCACTATATATAGGGGTATAAATTATGTGTATATATACAGCATTGTCACTTCTGTCACCTATATATGAATACGTAGCTACATACATACATATGCCAAGTGGCCATGGACAAGCAGACTTTTTCTTGTTATAATAGAAGGGACTTATTACTTGTGTCCATCTGGCATTTACATGACTTGAGGCTTTAAACACTCATGTTAACTCCTCTAGATGTTATGCAATGTAGTGACGTTTGCTGTATTTTGGACATTGGACATTTCCTGAATATGTTGTGAAGAAAGATGTGTAGGGGTCAGGTACATAATTTTTCTGTTGCCCCAGAAAATTCAATGTATACTGTACATTTCCTGCACATTTCAGGAGCAGAAAGTAATTGTATGTGCCATGGGGTACATGTGTGGAGGCAGAAGTGTGCTGCACTGTATGTTGTACCACCCCCAGCAGGCCACCAGCTGGTAGTCACATGGCACATCTGACTGGTGCAAGACACTGGAGTGCAGTGCACAGTTAGCAATGAAAGTACCTAGTGCATGCACACAGGTGAGTGGCAAGTACTCACTGTGTGGGCTGCGAGGATTGTTTGTAGTTTAAACAGTCTTGTCCAAAAAAGGTACACGTTGCCAGGATGCTCACAACACAGTGGTCAACAAATGCAGTGCAAATATCTACTACGATCAAAACCAAGTCCATGAAGTGTAGTGCATATACTGTAACCTATTAATGCAGTAAGACAGACTTGCAGGATCAATATAATAACACACTATAGTTAGAACACTCGCGTCAGCTGCATGGTCTGAGTGACCAGTAAATATTATGCATAACATACGTACACTGCACCTCATATATAGTCAGTCACTGCACATTTCTCGGCCAAGCATAATGCACCAAAGGGCAGAAACCATTACCACACACACTACATGCAGTAGGTATCCTAAACTATAAATCTGCTATTCACAACACCCCAGTCATGTCTATACATATAATACATGAGTTGACAGTTGCACATGCATACAATTATATACTTTAACGCCGGTTGACACATTTATGTGTCATAATATTAATACTATTAGCACATGCACTGGATCAGCAAGGGGCATGCATGTACATATATATACGGTACCCCTACACTATATAGATATATATGCAGCAGCACTATAGGGGTATAAATTATGGGTATACACCACTGACACCTCTGTCACCTACAGTTACGTGTATACGACATGGACATGCAGACGTTCTTCAGATTCTTGTTACATAGAAGGGACTTACTTGTGTGCATCTAGCATTTATGACTTGAGGCTTTAAAAATTAATGTTACCTGCTCGTGTTATGATAATGTAGTGAGATATGCTGCACTGTATCTACGTGCACAAGAAAATACTGTGAAATATCCTGACAGGATGTGGTGTAGGAGATGTCCAGGAATGTTTTGCCAATTTCCTGGACATTTCCTGAATATTTTGTGAATCAAGAAGCGTAGGGTTAAGGTACATTTTCTGTTGCCCCAGAAAATTCTATGTATACTGTACATTTCCTGCACATTTCAGGAGCAGAAAGTAATTGTACGTGCCATGGGGTACATGTGTGGAGGCAGAAGTGTGCTGCACTGTATGTTGTACCACCCCCAGCAGGCCACCAGTATGGTGTGAGTGACCAGTAAATATTATGCATATAATAACACACTATATATAGTTAGAGCACTCGCGTCAGCTGCATGGTGTGAGTGACCAATGACATAACATACACTGCACCTCATATATAGTGAGTCACTGTGCATTTCTCGGCCAAGCATAATGCACCAAAGGGCAGAAACCATTACCACACACACTACAGTAGGTCTCCTAAACTATATATCCGCTATTCACAACACCCCAGTCATGTCAGCTCCAGGTGCTGTAGTTCAGTGGCAGTTGCCACAGCGTGGTGTGCACTTCACTCCCTTGACCCCACACTTGCACCCCCCTGTGATGTCACCACGACCCTGCAGGGGTGGGAGGACACGCTTGTCAATACACAGGACATGAGGGTTCTCACTTGAGCATACAATGACTGCAGTGACCTTCAAGTGCCTACTTGTGATGAATGAAGCATGTTTAATGGAGTTGTTGAAAATGATGCTTACCACTGACACATGTATATGTATTAAAAATGTATGAATGCAAACAAAGCATCTGGTGCCTAAGCAAAATTCTCAAATTACGCAACAATGGCCCACAGTTTGGGGAGCACTTGCACAGCTACATAGAGCTGCTGTAACTATTAATGTATGTACACTATGTTGCAGCCTTGCCTGCTAGTCCAGTGCGCTGCTACTCAATTACACACTCTGTGCATGTATACTTGCTTCACATTTGGTCATGAACAGGAAACGCTATACACTCTGCGTAAGCCTAGACTGCTAGACCATGCTTTTGATGAGCAGGCTTGACTGGAAGAATCTAGCAAGCCAAATTTCTACATACTATCAACAACTCTGACTGCCAAACTGCAATATGGACAGGAGCCTAAGTCAAGCAAGATGTGCAGAAGCTGCGAGCAAGCCACAGCAGTGATGTTTTACATTGCACAAAACACCAGAATGGGTGGCAGCATGTTGGTACACGCTTTGCTTTTACCACAGCCAGAGACTGTCTGTCCTACCTTTGGCCCCCAGCGTGGTCCCTTGGTGGCCCAGCAGAGCTCAGTCTTGCACACACTGCACCTGATCCAGTCACAGCCCTCCTTCTTCTGCACAATCACACCACACTGGGAACAGCGCATGGCGTCTCCCTGGGTCAACATGCGCTAGAGGAGCAAGGAGGGAGGAGGAAGGCAGGGCACGAAGGAAGGAGTGACAGTGGAGGTAGTGCCATAGAACCCACACATGAGTAAACTCCCAGTTATACAAAAGATTCTACGTATGTATATATGAATCCCAATGCACACATCCATTGAATTCCTACACACTGATTGACTGCCCACCTTACCTCATGCCACTAAACCATCAAAACCGTCAGTCTTAATTGCACCCCTCCACCACACCCTATGCAATGCGGTGTACAGACCAGTTTCAAGTACATACCTCCAGGAACTCCTTGGTGGCTCTGGCCGCAGCATCATTGGCCGCCTTCCTGTTAATGTCATCCTGGTACTCCTTACAGTTCATGCCCTCGTGGATGGCCTTGCACAGCAGGCAGTTGGTCTTGTTGCAGATGGGGCAGGGGAAGTCGTTGACATCATCCTCGTACACGCACCAACCAGGGCAGTCTGCCGTTTGGCAGTGGAAGGAATCCTTCATGACAGCCTCTGCCTTGGCTATCCCACGCTGCTCAAACTGCTCAAACTCAGCCTCTGTCAACACCTGCACACAACGGGTAGAAGGAGTACAGGGCGATGAGTGAGAGTGAATGGGAAGGTGGTTGGTGGAGGAAGTAGGGCATCAGTGATGTGAAGGAGGGTAGGGAAAAGGAGGACTACACAAGGACAGAAGCAAGGAAGGATTGTGAAGATGGACAGGAGTTGATGAAGAAGGAGAACGGAAGCACGCAATGCAATGAATGGTCCGCAGGAAGGCTAAAGCACGTGTCAACCAGTCGCCCAATGACGAAGCCTAATGGGTTGGGTTTCATTGCTGCATGGGGTACTTTACTGTACATTACCTCGGCTCATCCTGACCATCTGCAACATACGTGATCAGTAACTAAGTATGCAGTATGTGGTGGTGTTGGAGGTGGTGCTGTGCTCCGGTGGCATGTGTGGTGGTGGTGTTAGTCCTGTGTGTACACGTGCTTTGCTGTGTCTCCCTGCTCACTCCTCTAATCTCCCTCTCGGTGATTATGCTGTTGCACTCGTACTCAGCGAAAGGACACCTGACCTCCGCATCATCAGTATTTAAGATGGAACCTCTGAGGCAGTCCCTGTCGCACGACCAAAGGGGGAGGAGCTAACACCATGCACAAACAAATGCCAAGTGTGTTGAAACAATGCAGTGACCTTTGCCAATACGTAAGTACCCCCTACCATGCATGCTGCCAGTTGCTCCTCAGTCAACAGCCATGCATGTGTGTTGTGCACTGCACTGCACGCAAACACCTGCTCACCTACATGCCAATAATCATGATACAAGATAAACTGAACAGCATAGTATACACCCTGCTCCGAGTGGGAAATGTGATCGTACGTATATGCTGTGTGTTGCAGCGTATATTATGGCTTATATGGGCAGCCACAAACGTCACACTGCACTAAAGATTGGTGCACAGTCATATGCTCATACGGAGACTACATACGTACATAGCTCATGCTTACCTGCAGAACATGTGGAGGCACTCCCTCAGCATCACCCCCTCTCCCGGCTCATAGTCCTCTGTGCACACCCGACACTCAAAGGCTTCAATGTTTTCAATGATGTCTTTGTCGTCGGTGGCTTGGTGTGCCAAGAAGTTCTTCTCCCTCTCCACTTCACGTTGTCTTCTCTCTTTCTCGATGTTCTATACACATGCATGGGGAGAACACTCTCACCCTACGCTCTGTAGCACATGCAGGAATTCACCATCTGCACTTTCAAGTAATACTCCTTACAAGAATGAGACAAAATAATACAAAAACCACTCAAAACTACACACTCTGTTTGGCACAGTCCACAGCATGCATGTGTGCTGTGTTAGGTGTGGTCTGTGCTAGCAGTCCGGGGCGAGGCAAAGGACAGAGAGAGGTCACTGCAGGGTGGACACAAGGCAGAGAAACCTCCAGTCACCAGTGCACTGCGCCTCAGCTCCTCCTCCTACAGCTACTGTGTGATGTCATTGCCTGGGGCTAGCTACAGTATGTATCTTGGTAGTGTTAGCTTGAGCACCTACACTGGAGCTACTACTACGTAGCCTGCTAGGAGGCTAGGAGCAGGAATGGGGGGTGTGGCAGTGACATTCAAGTGTCACCAAACACAGGGCAACTGCTCAAATTGTTGCATACCGTAGTTGCTCAAATAGACGCCACTGCTACAATTATTTTCAGGTTGGGAAAGATGCGGTGTCTGTTTGAGCAAATTTGGTACGTGTTAGTGCTAGCATCAAAGGCAGGGTGCTTGCATACCGGAATACGACAAGGTAGCTTGGTATACATGCACACACACACACTTGCATACACTGGCAACAACACCCCTGCCTTGTCCCTCACCCGTCTCATGGTCTCCTCGTCTACATCCAGCTTCCTAATCAGTTCCTTCTCTGAGTCATCGTACTCATAGTCCAGAGGTGGTTGGTAGTCGGCAGGTCGGCTGGCGGAGCACATCTCACAGCCAGGACGGGCTGGCTTGTTGACAAAGGTGCAAGTAAGGCACTTCCAGCCGACTGGGTCCCTATTGGGCGATGCCACTGGGACATCAATTCCAAATATGGGTGGACGGGAGCCGCCATCAGACCGCTCAGTGTCACGTGGCACACCTGCACAAGGTAGGATAGTCAGAGTTGAATTACAGCACCTGCGTCAAATTAGCCCAAATGCACTCTCAGTGGCAGCACGGGTCAGTCTTACTTGGCTGTGCTTCACGCCGAGGCCTTGCTACAGGGAGAGGTGACTGTGCAGCATGCACCTTGCGAGGTCCAGATTGTGGTGCCATGACAGGGAACATGGACATGGCACCCTGTGGGGTCTGAGCAAAACAAACAACAGAGGTGGGGGAAACAGTCGTACACAGTTTGTAGATACATTATGTACAAACTTGATTTACTGAGCAATCAAATAGCAGTATCGAACAGTAGTAACACGTTTTCACCATGAAGGTCTTGGTCAGGTGCAGAACCAGTTTAGGTGTGTGTGTGGATGAGAAGTAAGTCTTGAGCAAATCACAGCCGGAGTGCAATGGTTGGGAATACAAGTACTGTAGTCACATCCCATACTAGCTACCTTGACTAGGTATAATTCAGGACACAATCTGGTTGGATCTTAAGTTAAACCTAGTCTAGCTAGTCCTCAGCCAAGATTGATTGCCCTCCCAAACATCAAACTCGGAGTTATGATTTCACTCTCAAAACCATATCCGTGTGCACCATGCTCCCCCACCCTGGCAGTAGCTCCTTCCTTTTCCCTCTCCACGCGGTAGTCATCCTGCTCCTGCTGCTGGTGCTCCATCTTGTCCTTGTACGAGTCGTAGTTCATGCGGTCCAGGTTGCCCTTACGTGCCTTCACCACATACATGAACACTTCAGCCTCACTCGCTCCCCCGACAAGGCTGTCCACAAGGTCTTCATCCCGAGCTAGATGCTTGCCAATGATCCACTTCTGGACCTCTCGAGGGAGGAGGCTGCTCTGTTCCACCTACGTACCAGTAGAGATGGCAGTGAAACAGCGGCAAACAGCTCTAGATAGAAACTAACCAGCTTGCAGAGCAATATAGAGCTGCCCCCTGCTTAGAATACCACACAAGGCGTGACAACTGCTGTACATCAAACATGGTACCCCAGAAGAGCACTGGTGGCAGCAGGTCATGCTGCCTTGCACCTCCACTGACCTCTAATTTCAGGTCCTTCACTTTCCACTTGCGCCTAGCCTGGACGACGATGGTTGCAGGCTTGCCACTGCTCTGCTGGCTCTCAACTGTCACTCGCAGCCTAGGAGAAGAGAGAGGCACAGTTGTTTGTGTCTAACCTGCTGACAACAAATTCATGAAGCTAACAGCATGCACTTCAGCTTAAAGTACATCAAAGATACGTATGCATGCACAAATAGCATTTTGGTCACTTGTGGACTGTACGGGGCAATGGGACAGTGGGAGGGGCAGCTTTCTAGCAGCAAGACCCCGCCCACAGAGCAGCCAATACAGCATCACGATTCACTGCATGGACAACAACAACAACAACAACAACAACAACAACAACATGGTCTCACCTGATGCAGTCTGACTCAGGGCTGTCACAAGATGGCTCCTTCTTCTCCTGGCAGATGCCACTCAGAGAGACCTGCCCCACATGTTTCGGGTACTGCATCAACCGGTCCACCATCTCATGTGCCCTTATCTGATGGTTACCATTTATGGCCTCTGTCAGCTCATACAACCATAAGTCTGTATGCAAGAAAAGAGGTGCATGCTATAAATGATTGTTCTATGACATCAGAGGCAAAAAAACCAGACATTATGCATCACGTGTGTGCGTGCATACACACACACATACGTATACTATCAAAGTAAAGTATATGTAGAACACTTAGACACCCTTTCTCAGAGTGCCCCCTGGCGTGCAAACCTTCGAAGCAATACAGGAACAAGAATGCACAAGACATGGATACCTCTGTAAACGAGCTGAAGGTTCTACAATGCACCGAGACTAAGGAATATGCAGGAGCTTGACTCTTTCTTCTTCCTAATCAACAATGTTACATCCACTTTACACGCCCCTTCAAGACGGCCAGCCATGGAAATGCTCTAAGATATGTAATTAGTCATTCCAGTCACAGAAACGTAGTGTCAACTTCCCCTGCAGTTGGCTGGATATGGACTAGCTTAGGGTGTGGGAACAGCCATCTTCCGTGTCCTTCCAGATGAATATCAGCATTCAATTGCCTTAGTACCTCCACCATATCAGCTAGCAAATGCAACTACTGCCATGTTGAAGAAGAAAACTGCCTCCCTTGACTTCAGAGTTCGTAGTGTTCGCAGTGCTTATATCCATACAAATTTTGGCGTTACAAACAATCCAACCATGTTGATTTCCTTTCCAATTAGACTCCATGGGTGCACTTCATATTTGCTTTAGGGTACGTACTTATGGAGCTCCGCAAAGGGCTATGAAAGCCATCATTGGGATCGGGATGACTACCTTCCAGATACTGCCATATATGGCATGCTAATGTGCTACGGCTTGTCAGATTGGCTGGTTGCCCTTTTCTTAATTACAGTTTTAGAAAGGGAGAAGAAGGGTAACCACAACATGTTCCATATCTCCAATACTCAGTCGAGATCTCAATACAGGAATACCAGGTGGTACGTAGGTGAAGACTTGTTTTACAAAAAATTGTAATAATCTGAAATTGGTCAAATGTGGCAACTCTCACCTTAATCGTGACACCTGCCACATACATACTTGCAAAGGCACACTTACGTACCACCACCACCACTAGCATGCACGTCGTCCCATGTAGCCAGACCCTTCAGACCAGGGGCCAGTAACATACAGACCACTGGCAACACTAGGTTTTGCAACTAGCCTACAAGTACATATATAAATGATGTTGATAGATGATGATATTAGCTGCGTATGGTTGTGATCATTGACAGTCTGAGTGAGATCACAGCTGGGAGTCCGATGGTCGGGACTCCAATTAATTTGGTCCAAAGACCAATTAGTCCAGGTCTAAGTAAAGACTTTGGATCACACCATTATGTCCGAAGATCTCTGAAATGGCAAAAGGGCATGAAAGAAAGGTGGAGCTGCCGGGAATCAAACCCATTGACGCACCAATGCTCTACCACTAAGCTACAGCTCCCACCAGCAACCACCCCTCAGTATATAAATGATGGTTGCAGGACACAGTCTCTTCCACTGAGGCATCGTCTTTGTCTCCAGGCTTCCTCCCTCCATGCTAGAGCCCTCATTAAGATGGTCCACATGGCATTTCCATCCTTCCCTCCCTCCCGATGAAGCCGACTGGCTACACAAGGCCACCCATGCAGAGCACAATGCATTCTCTTACTCAAGTCTCCAGCTGACATGTTGCCCTGGACGACCTTGGCCGCTTCAGACTGCTGTGAGGGTTCACCTCGGTAGTCTGCACAGAAACAACCAGAGCAGCTGTCACTATATGATGAGCAATGGAATGACTAGCGGCCAGGTCACAGTGGACCTGAACAAGGACGAAGATGACCAAGGAGCAAATCCTACACAGAAGCACACAAACACACATGTACGTACACTGTGCTCCTTATAGTCTGCCCCACAGGGCATTCCCTTTCCATTACATGCTACTCCTTACACTCAAGAAGATACGTAAAATGTACACTCACTCACATTTGATGCCCAAATCAGTCAACCCTCCACACTTAATCACCCCAGTGCTACAGGGTCCAGACACATCAGCTCTGAGCTTATTCCCACAGAACTAACTACTGTTCCCTACCACTACCAAAGGAGCTGTCCAACATGCACCATTCCCAGATCACCCCAAGAGAAAGCAAGCCAGCAACAGCCTTACTCCCCCGGACACACATGTACACTGAACAACTGAACCAAGCCAAAAAATGCAAAACTGCGTTGAAGGCCCAGTGCAAACGCAGTGCTTGTGTAAACGATACAAATTGGGGCAGTGTAGCCGATCAGACAGTCATTCAACCTGCCCAGTGGTCCAACCCATTCACTTACATGCACCTTGTGTGAGCGAAACAGGTGGTGGGTGCCTCGGTGGCTGCTCGGGGTAATCTGAATAGCGAGCAGACTGTTCCTGGTAGTCCACATACTGCATCGTCGGTTCCGGTGGGGGGTAGCTGTAGTCGGCAGGGGCTTTAGGCGATGGCCTTTGTCTGGGAGCAGCTGGTAGGTCTCCCCTCGGCCTGTAAGAGGCAGGAAGGTCGTCTCCACTGCGCCCATACGGGCCTTGCGGGTTGTCCCTAGGCATCCGGTTGGGGTCTGGCAGGTTGTCTCCACTGGACCACTCATTCCTCGGCTGTGGCTTAGATCGATGATACTCCTCCACCCGGGGAAGGCCAAAGGCATCAGTCTCGGGGATAGCCCTATACACACAGCACACCAGAGACAGTGAAGGAGACTAGTGCTATAGTTGTCTTCCTACCTAAGGCTAGGCTAAGGCAACCGATTGCCAAGTGATGTGATGCAGCCCTGAGTACTGTGAGGTCAAAGTACAGTGCAGCTGTCCAACTGCACTTCACTGTCCTAACCCTCTGTAACGAGCACCAGCTGCAGCACATGTGTAGCTGCCAGCCATTAGGAGTACATCAGCAAACTGTGATGTGTGCTCAGCCATATTGTGCTGCGTGAGGGCTGCTGATCCTGTGTACACGACCGTGTTCCTCCTTCATTCATGCACCCTACAGTTCATGCACATGCTGACGTCACTCTGTGCGTGATGGTGTACACACCTCGGTCTGGTCTGCATCTGTGAGTCATACCCGCTGTTGGAATGCTGGGCGCCGGCCACAGCAGCAGTGGTGCCTGTACACAAAGGCATGCAGGACAAACTGTATAAATGCACATATACTGAACACAAAAGGTCTGCTCATGTCATGCATTGCACTTCATGCTGGCTTGGTACTGAAGGTACGTAGTGTGTGTGTGTGTCTGTGTCTGTGTGTGTGTGTGTGTGTGTGTGTGTGTGTGTGTGTGTGTGTGTGTGTGTGTGTGTGTGTGTGTGTGTGTACGTACATGTGTGTGTGTGTGTGTGTGTGTGTGTGTGTGTGTGTGTGTGTACATGTGTGTGTGCGTGTGCATGTGTGTACGTGTGTGTGTGTACATGTGTGTGTGCATGTGCATGTGTGTGGGGTGAGTAGCTGGGAGCTGTGACGATAAGTTTGTCCTTGCATACATATGTACGTACTTTTGCGGTTAGATGCTTCTGCAAATGAAGGCAGAAGGACAGAAGTGGTAGATTGGTTACTGGTTACGTGCAAGACACAAAACATAAAGCATTACAGGGACCCAAAAACAAGTCCCAAAATGAAAATAACAGACAAGGACATGTCATAAAGTAAACTATAAACACTGCATGCATTCATTCAAGTGCTTGAATGCTTCCGCACAGCACAGCATGGTCCATGTAGTACAGTAGTAGTAAGTATTCCACTGTAGTCCCATTCACCAATCACATCCAAACTGCTACCCCACTCAGTATGGTGCAATACAGGACACACATGTGCACTGAACAACTGGCAAGAGATGCAAAATTGCGCTGAAGGCCCAGTGCAACACAGTGCTTGTGTACGCGGTAGCTGTGGCATCTTTACACACTATCGTGAGCTTGATTCTCATACAACGCTGCACTTGAAGCATTCAGTAGCACTCAATTCATCAAGCCTCCCAACTGAAAGCTCAAAAGCACCTATTGCCAGGTTCTGTACAATCCCCCACATATAAACACATACGTACGTATAAACAAATTATGTATGCACATCGAACGTTTGAGTACACTTACTGTCTTTCTCTTTATCAATTGCTTTGTTAATAGCCATCACAAACACTTCACACGCATTCTCCTTTGCAAACTTCAATAAGTAAACGGAATTTTCGTGGTTCACTTCACAGTACTTGGAATGGGAGTCATGGTGTCTCTGAATGTAGGTGGTCGCTTTCAACTTGAGCTGCAGCGACTCCCTCTAAGGGCGAGTGAGAGACAGGAGGAGATGAGGGGGTGGGGTCAGGTTAATGGGGTGATGGGGGACGGGATGGGGACAAGGTGGTCAGGGGGTGGGGACAAGGTGGAAAGGGGTGGAAGAGAGGGTGATGAGGGGATGGGAGAATGGAGTACAGAGGAAGGGGAGGAGGACACATGCAACGAAGCAGCCTAACGAGAAGCAAATCACACTAGAGAAAGCTCAGGTTGCACAGCATCAAACCTAAGATTCCATGCATGCCCACACACACAGGGTGAGAAGAACTAAACTGTACACAGCAGGGGTGGCTGAGGTGCTTGTCTACCGTACACGGCAGGGGTGGCTGGGTGCTTGTCTACTGTACACAGCAGGGGTGGTGGGTGCTTGTCTACCGTACACGGCAGGGGTGGCTGGGGTGCTTGTCTGCTGTACACAGCAGGGGTGGCTGGGTGTTTGTCTACTGTACACAGCAGGGGTGGCTGGGGTGCTTGTCTACTACACACAGCAGGGGTGGCTGGGTGCTTGTCTACTACACACAGCAGGGGTGGCTGGGGTGCTTGTCTACTGTACACAGCAGGGGTGGCTGAGGTGCTTGTCTGCTGTACACGGCAGGGGTGGCTGGGGTGCTTGTCTACTACACACAGCAGGGGTGGCTAGGGTGCTTGTCTACTACACACAGCAGGGGTGGCTGGGGTGCTTGTCTACTACACACAGCAGGGGCGGCTGGGTGCTTGTCTACTACAGAAACTAAACCAGCAGAGTGGACAAACTAGCACACCTGTTGATCAGTTGAGTTGAACTTCAGCAAGTGGCTGCTACCACAGTCAAACAACTTCATGGTGAAGCTGTTGGGCACCTCCAGGTCCACCCACTTGCCACTTTGCAAGGAGTAGACCAACACGTCAACTGCCGTGGCAGTGCACAACGCCATTCTGCAGGGATGCTGTGCCTGTGGGAACGAGTAGAAGTACGTACCATGGGTGCGTCCCTGTAGGGAGCGGGCACTGTGTGCTGCATATAATTTTTTAGAGTAGCATACAAAATGAATACTGTACTGTACATACATTATACAACATTAATGTGTATAATACACGTGCTGCATGTAATTATAGCCAGTATTAGTACTGAATGGCTGTACTAGTATGCTAGAACAATGAAGTCCAGATAAGGAGTTTCTCTGGAAGGCTGATCCCAATTGTGCGTTCTACACGCGGTGCACTAAACGTGGCACTAACCGTACAAAGGCTAAATCAGTCAATTCAATAAAAGGGACAGTGAAGGATAAATTTAATCAGGCCAATCTCGCATTCGCTGTGAGCAATGATCGTTCATTCATTGAAAGAAAGACAATTGCAGGTTCTAAACTGAGAGTGCATCGGGCAGAAAACAATCTCAAATATTGCATGAAAGTATCACGGAGCGGGCGCAATCTCACTCTGTTAGGTTTCTGACTTGTCTCTTCGCGTCTCCGTGTGACTCAGAAGGTAATTCCCCCAAAACTCGTCAACGCCCGATTTAGTAACCCTCCGGATACTGCGCACGCTCAGACCAACCCAACCATGTGCAACACCCCGTCCGCCCACGCACCGCATTGCGTACTGTATTTACTTATCAGCAGACACGTCACGTAGCGGCACAAGTATGTCTGAGGAGCCGTCTGCAAAGCGTAGCAAGTTGTCTCAGGAGCTGTTCGACGGCGAGGGCGCGCCCAAGGTGCTCTACAAGCAGATCTTCATCAATAACGAATGGCACGACTCCGTCAGCGGCAAAACCTTCCCCACTCTCAACCCGTGCACCGGAGAGACCATCTGTGATGTGGCGGAAGGCGACAAGGCAGACGTGGATAGAGCCGTCAAGGCCGCGAGGGAAGCGTTTAAGCTCGGCGGCACGTGGAGGACCATGGACGCCTCGCAGCGAGGTCTGCTCCTGTACAAGCTAGCAGATCTGGTGGAGCGCGATCGCGAGTATCTGGCGAAACTGGAGACGCTCGACAACGGGAAACCGTACAACGATTCGTACAACACGGATCTGTCGCTCGTTATCAAGTGCTACCGCTACTACGCCGGTTGGGCTGACAAGATTCACGGCAAGACTATACCCACGGACGGCTCCGTACTGACCTTCACGCGTCTCGAGCCTGTGGGTGTTGTGGGACAGATTATTCCCTGGAACTTCCCCCTTCTGATGCAGGCGTGGAAGCTGGCTCCGGCTTTGTGTGCTGGAAACACCGTGATCCTGAAGGTCGCTGAGCAGACACCCTTGACTGCCCTCTATGTTGCAGCCCTGTCCGTGGAGGCTGGGTTCCCTCCTGGCGTGATCAACGTCGTACCTGGCTACGGACCAACAGCAGGTGCCGCCATCTCTTCCCACCCAGACGTAGACAAAGTGGCCTTCACTGGATCCACTGAGGTTGGCCACCTCATCCAGCAGGCTGCGGGTGCCAGTAACCTGAAGCGGGTGACCCTGGAGCTGGGTGGCAAGAGCCCTAACATTGTGCTGGCTGACGCTGACCTGGAGTATGCGGTGGAGAAGAGCCACTTTGCCCTGTTCTTCAACCAGGGGCAGTGCTGCTGCGCTGGCTCCCGCTGCTTTGTAGAGGAGTCCATCTATGACGAGTTTGTTCGCAGGAGTGTGGAGCGGGCCAAGAAACGTACAGTGGGTAATCCCCTTGACCCCAATTCCGAGCAGGGCCCCCAGGTGGACCAGGAGCAGTTTGACAAGGTCCTAGGTCTCATTGAAAGCGGAAAGAAGGAGGGTGCCAAACTAGAGTGTGGTGGGTCCCGTCACGGAGACAAGGGGTTCTTTGTGCAGCCGACTGTCTTCAGTGATGTTCAGGACCACATGAGAATTGCTCAGGAGGAGATCTTCGGTCCTGTGATGCAGATCATGAAGTTCAAGACCATTGACGAGGTGATTGAGCGTGCCAACAGGACCAGCTACGGCCTGGCTGCCTCTGTCTTCACCACCAATCTGGAGAAGGCTCTCACTCTAGCCCAAGGCATCCGTGCCGGCACGGTGTGGATCAACTGCTACGATGTGTTGGAGGCACAGGCGCCCTTTGGGGGGTTCAAGGAGTCGGGCTGTGGCCGTGAGCTTGGGGAGTACGGTCTGCAGCAGTATTCGGAGGTGAAGACTGTGACAATCAGGATGCCTCAGAAGAACTCTTAGGCAGTACCAGACAAAGGAAGACTTGATACGCTGAAATTACTGTTTTCTGATTTCTAGTTTTTTTTTGGAGCATTCAGCAATGCATGTTCAAACAGTGTTAGTGGTTTGTTTATGGAACTCGTCACTTGTGCATATGCTTCAAGTGCACACCAGGTTGCAGGGGTTACATGCCCTGCAATGTCCAGATGATACATATTGTGTAAATTCTTGTGCTTGCTCAGTAAAAACCCACTGCTAACCGCACTGTGGTACCCACGTGACTGCTGCAGGCTGCAATAGTCTTTGCACAATCACCAAGGTACTAGATCAGCATGTGCAATATGGGGTGTCTTTCATCAGAAAAAAGTCGGCCAAACCCCACACATGCATGCTCCAGCACCCACACCAAGTCCTGCAGGCTGGGGGCTTGTAGTCGGTGTCTTAGATAACGTCAAGTGGTTACACCCAGACACCTAACACCCCAGCTCATCTTGTTGCAGATACGTATATAGAAGGTGTGAAGGTGCATGTGAGTTTGTTTGGACCTTCCACATTTTCATACGTATACAGACTATAGAGTTTTCAATGTGGTGCATGGTTGCCGTCGACCAGTTTCAGGAGGCTACTGACAAGTTAGGACAGAGTTTTGCGGTCACAATCTGGATGAGAGAATTTCTCCTGTTCCACAACAGAGGGGGTGGACAATGGTGGATGCAATTGCAAGAGTGTAGTGTCTCCGTTATCCTGCCCTAGCTGCTCCTATACAGCACTTGATTCTGCAGCGAAATTATTTGTCAACTTCCCTCTGTGTCCGTCAACCCTCTTTTTCATGTAATGTTGCTATTAGATCCAGGATGTGGCCGAGTATTAGATTTATTGACATGTCAAACTAACACAAACTAGTGTTGCATTCTTTCTTCAATCATTACAAGACAACTTAGCACATCGGTACACATTGCTGCGGGGTGTAGAATATCACTGACTTGCTGTATGTAATACCTGCCTCTAGAGAGTAGCTTTATGGGACATGTGGATCAGCAGACCATAATTGAACACGTACTCAAGTGCCGGCATGAGATATACAGACTAGCCACTGCACAACCATGTGGTATGTTGAAGGTCCTAGTGGTTACATATAAGGGGTGCATGGGCATGAACTGCATAGTGCTTTGTGCCCAGGGTGAGTCTGTGCATTTGAGTGAGTCCCAGCAGGTTGAGTCACTCATGAATGCAATCAGGGGTCAGAGTCCAGCCAAGCACCGCAGCCGTTTTGCCCCGTTGCACTGCCACTGCAATTAGCTGCACCATGTGGCTTTATCCCAGTGGATCCCTTTAAAGAAAACTGCAGCTTCTGGATCAAAGACTCCACTAGTTTCAGGAGCAATTGGTCTGTAGTGATGCCTGACGAGTAGTTCAGTGTACTTGCTGCTTTTCTGCTGCTCTGCCAGGGCTGCCAAGCCTGACTCTCCAAATGCTAGTCCAACATGTGAAGGGGCAAAGGTGTAAGGGCATGTCACATCCCACAACAGCGTCTGGCCACACCTCCAGGGCATGCATGATGGAGGCACCATCCAGATGCAAACGCTTGCCATCAGAGTGGCACATCCGCCCATGGGCTCCAGTTGGGCCGTCTGCTGAAAGATACGTTTTTGATGAGGCCACTGCAGGTACCAAGGCTGTATGTAACTCATGATCAATCACTTGTATATAATACAGTTGTATATAATTGTCTCTGCAAGCACCTGCTCTGGTATGTATTTGCATACATGAAGGCTACTGTATGTGGCTGGCACTGCTTGTGTCACTCTGCCTCAAGCCGGACACACTAAGAACGGACAAGGCATAAGTACAATTACCGTCCAATTATAGCATGATTTCCGTTTCCAATGATATTAGCATTATACATGTACATGCGGGTGTACACAGGCATGTACAGGTTACACGAGAAGTGGAGCCCAAACAAGCAAATTTGAAGATGTAGCTCAAAGGAAAATCCATCACAGTGAGCACATAGAATCAGCCACACCTGATGGTAACTTCAGAGTACTCAAGTTCATGTGGCGGACATTTGTACATGCCATGCATGTCATTATTACACAGTATACTTCAAAAACAGTGCATAATAATAGTCCTTTCCTAAGCAAGCAAGCTACATAGGGTAGCCACATGCCCTCAGGCGCTAGGGCCAAACTGCGCTGTGAGGCAAAAATGGAACAACAAAGTCAGCATCGTAATATGTACATAATCAGTACTGTCAATTAGTCAGTTCAACAGCAATCAGTCAAGCCAGGTCCTTGGAAGGGGGCATTAGCCACTAGAATCGAGCAGTCCACATCTTCATAATGGCTTTCAATACTGACGCGTGCTTGCATCCCTTGTCCAATATGCAGATCAGCTTGTCGTCATCTCCAAGACTATCAAAATCATTAATTATTTGCCTCATGTACCGCAGGAGAGTTTGTCATTTTGTGCCCCACGCATCACACTCCAACAACCAATGGGGCACATCCTCAATCTTCCCCCGATTGACACTCCTACACCTTCTCTCCTCCCTCGGCTGCCCTCGCCATCGTCCACTCTCAATCATAAGGGGGGCTGTCCCACCTCTCAACATCATCATCCTCCGTCTCAGAGTCTTACTAGCAACATCCAAGCATCGTGATTCACTACCCTTTTCTTTTAGTAGCCGCAAAGTTGCCAACTTAGGTTTGGTGCTAAGCTCACGTGTCCATTCATCCTCAATCAAGCTCTTTGCACAAGTCTCTAACATAACTTTGATTTCTACACTGGATAGGCCCCGTACCTCCTCAGCTCCAACACCACACCACCCAAATGATGTAAGACACTCCTGCAGTTTCATAATCCACGACCCTCCACACTCCATAGCTTCCATTGCAGCTATTCTCAAAATCCTGCCCTTATATAATGACAGTATTTTAAACCAAAATGCAGAACATCTAACCCTTGCTAGCCAAGCAACTGGCACAGCATCTGCTTCCATCAGCAAGGATGCCCTAGGATGACGTAGTCCCACACCAAAAAAGATGCGCAAGGCCCGTAGTTGGATCTGGCTCAATCCCTCTAGCTTGTGGTGGCAGCCCCAAACCTCAGCTCCATACATGAACACAGATTCCACCAAAGATTGCAACAGTTGTAGAAAGGATCTGTCATTCACCTCTCCAACTGATTCGCGGCACCTCCGTAACCATGCACCCAAAGCCTTCACCCGATGCTCTACCATCCTGGAACAGTCTAGGAACTCATCTATCACACACCCTAAATACTTATAAGAGGAAACCCAGGGGGTTTCATCCACACCAATCTTGAAGGTAGCTGCACATCTGTCCACTTCTTCCTCATGTGCATCATAGCACTCTTTTCCACATTTATCCGCACGGACCATTCCTCGCACCAAGATTGCAGGCACTGCAGGCTCTTCCTCATATCCTCTGCACTCTCGGCCAACAAGACTGTGTCATCTGCAAACAGCAGACTGTGGACACCAGCATTCCACCGCACAGAACCCCACAGTCTCTGCGCTTCAACTCTGCTGCTAAACTGTTTATGTACAGAGAAAACAGAAGTGGAGACAGAACACATCCTTGGCGCAGACCTCTCGTTACTGCAAATTCCTTGCCTAGACAGTTGTTATAATTCTCACCTGAGACATACTGCCCTCATACAACCCCTTCAAGAACATGAGAAAGTGCCCACCAATGCCATACTGATCTAAGCAGTCCCACAACTTCATCCTGTCTACCCTATCGTACGCTTTCCTAATTAAAGTCAATGAAAGCAGCTACCATCCCACTAGACGTTTGGCAACCATAGGCTGACCAATCAATACTAGAGATAGAATTTGGTCCCTGCAACCTCTGCCCATACAGAAGCCACCTTGCTCATCAGCCAATATCTCTTTAGCTTCTAAAAAGCCAGCTAGCCTGTTGTTCAAGACCAGTTACAATTGGCAGAATGATGGAACGTTTCCAAAAGGAGGAGACAACTCCAAACTTCCAGCAAGGATTAAACAAATGCACCCACACATCCCTCAAAATCTCCACTTCCATCATCTCAACAGAAATACCATCTCTACCAGTTGACTTTCTCTTCTTTACCTTACTAAACGCCCACATCACCTCCTCTTGAGTAATTTCACCTTCCAACTCTGGATTATCACTGCCATGCTCACCCTGAGGCACCTCCCTGCAAACACTAAGTCCAGACTTACCCGCCGGTGGCTCCTTACTACCTTGCAACACTTCCCTGAAGTGTGCACTCCAGACTTTCACAGCCTCTTCACCAGATTGAGTCACACCATTGTTGTCTAGAACTTTGCCAAGATACCCATCAGACACTTTCCTATTTACAATTCCCAGCTTCTTAACTTTCCTCCACTGTCTCTTGGGGTTACACAGTAGCGCGCTTCTCTAATTTAACTGGTATAGATACATATTCAATATTGTTCAAGTGCATCATGTGACCTGCCCACTCAGTGACTACTGTCCCATGTAGCACCATGTATAACGACTAAAGATGGATTGAAATCAGTTAAGTCATTACGTAGTTCAGATGATCGAATCTACGCTGACACAGCTTCTTGACGGATTTGCCAACATTAGCATACCTGCATGCTTGATCCAATATCATTACTACCTTCTATTACCACCAGGTGGATCTCTCAAAGCCACGGTAAAAGACAGCCACCCACATGTCCAGACCCGTTGTCTCCTAGAGTCCTGAACAACATGAACAGGCCCCCCTCAATAGATTGTCATTCTGAACAGCCTCCCCATTGACAACAAATTTCTGTTGAGTCCTGATATACAGGTATATGGTACAGGGTATATGGTACACAACAAATAGCTTATACGTACGTACATGCGTAGGTGCCTCCTCCATACGTATATACGTACGTAAGTACATACAAACCCTGATGCATGATGTGATGCAGCATGTGCATACACACATATATACTGGCACCCATGTAGTGTGAATAACACACACACTATGCATCCCATTATTTTCACTGCATCAATCGGATAAAGTGTGTTTTCCATTGCAAGTGTTGACCTATAATGATTGTTCTCAAAATTACTTCATTTAAATGTAGTTTAACCTTGGTTGAACGTGGTTGATGGCGCAACTCGGGAGCTCCCGCAGCGTGCAACCACAGGGTGACACATCACGTGCCTGACATACGTACATCATATCGTGTCACTGCACTCTGCACATGAGCAGACCTTGAGCATGCAGCTATACGTACCACTCACCTCATGCTCTAGCTGCACATTCTCTTTTTTACTGTTTCTTATTTGAGGCTTTTACCCACTGGCGTGTTCTTTCATGTCAGGATTCTCTCTGCTTCATATGAAGAGTGAAAGGGCTGCCCCTCCCCCCCAGTGTGTCCATCATGCAAGCTAAGACATTACCTGGCAGCACCCAGGGCAAAGGTCATAGGTGAAAGGTCACAGGGCAGGCGTTAAAGGTCACATCTGGGTGTGCCCTGAGCCTTTAACATCAAGCAAGGGTTCTGCTACACTGGTACCCTGCTGTGACATACGGAGTGATAGGTATGGCCATGGGTATGCATATTTACATAGGCTTGTGCATGGGGTGGCTTGTGGTATAGGGTATAGGCCGGCAGGAGTTGTTGTGGTTGCAGTAGCAGGGTGTGTACATACTTAAAAGGCAGCTTCTATAGTTTGAGTCGGAGAGTCAGCTGTTAAATGCTAATTCCTACTACTGAACGATGAAAGGGAAGTAAAATAAGGTAATGATACAAACACTATTGTACACATCTTAGTTGGTAGCATTGACATTGACGACCAGCTTCAACATGAGTCTTTCAGCCACTCAGGACATTGTTATGGCAAACCCCCAACAAATGAATGCTTCAGACAGCTTATTCATTCTTGGGGGCTGGGGGGGGGGGGTCAATGTGGTCCATGACGGTAGGCTTCCCCCTACCTATCCTCAGTATACCACCAAGGATCCCATGGCCAGTATATAGAATGAATTGAGCTGTCTGTGACCTTCTATCTTGTAACAGTGTTGGGATGATTCCAGTTCAGAGAGGTGACCTTTGTTTCCCAGTATAGAGAGCCTCACTTATCAAAATGTTTCTCTGTTGACAACTAATAGCTATATACCCACAGGATGGTAAAATGTAGCTATATGTAATATCCAAGCATTAAAGGTACCTAACTTTATATAGTCCCGTCCCCGCCTCGCTTCTGGTTGCCATTTTCTTGGCTTAAAAGCGTAAAAGGCAACCAGTAATGGCTATTGATAGGTAGAGACTACCAGCCCCTCACACATGCCACAAGGGTAGGCCCTTACCTGCAGGAGAGACACTGCAGCACTGCATACATTAGATGTAGTGTCCATCACTGGACATGCATCTACAGTAGGTCTCTAAATGTAGGGACAAGATTAAGGCCATGCCAGACATAATCTCTGTGTACTAGCTACACATACATAGTGCTATACACACCTCTGTAGTTTGCTGTCAGCTCCTCAAGGTTGCAATTCAGTTATGCAGCTATATACCTTGCCCCCTTGTGTGTGCACACGCATGCATGGATGAGCACAGTCACTTCAGCTACTTCATCATGAAGCTAGACAGTCTCAAATGGTATGTATCTGTGGGCGTGGGCCTGATATGCATAACAGACAGGGGCTGGACTGGGAGGGTACCCTGTCAATCAGAGCACTAGTGTACACTCTGTTTGATGGGAGGCCACAAAGCAACCACAAACAAGCATGACTCACCTCATTTACAGTAGCTGTGTGTGTAGTTGGATAATCTATAGTAGAGTTGTGTGCGTGCACTCATGCACAAGGAAATCCTATATATGAAGAGACACTACACAATCATGATTGAGTGCATACCTCACATGCTTTCTTGTGGTGTCAGGCTCATGCTAAACAATTGCATAGGTTTTCTCCCGCGCCCGCCCTGCCCTTTGCAGGGCAGCAGGGAGGACCACAAAGCTGCACATGCCTAGGCCTCTAAGAGGGTAGATAGGCCTTCCATTTTCTCGTATTACTACTTGAAAGAGCATGCATTGGCTTCCATAGTTGATGTAATAGTTAACATATAACGTAGTTGCACTTACACTACATCTCCATTTCACACTTGAAAGTGCACTGTAATAGACACAGATGGGATCAGTTCCCATTAGCTAAATCAGCCAGCACAAGTCACAAAGCAACACTTAACAATACCATATATTGTCAGCTAGTAACCATTGTGGCAACACATTGGGCTGCACAATTATTTCGCCTTCTGTGCCCATCATCAGATTCAGTTGCAATCACATAATGAACACATCTGTACGAGAGTCATGTCACAACAGGTACTGTACATTGTGTGGCAGATATTATGTAATCTACATACGTAGCTATGTACGTATTATAATTAAATACAACACTGTACTGCGTGTGAGAGCCATTGACATATCAGATAATGTCCAATGCAGAGCTGTACAGTTTATTATACCATCGATCACACATGTACATGCATGTAAGGCAACATACATGCACATGTACATACATACTATATTATATATGCATGCATGAGATTTGCAGTATGGAGTGGACCATGCAGTACAGTCTTAACAGTGCTTCTATATGTATATGGTATAAATATATTGAATTCCCTAGGCATTGCATGCACTATACAGGCAATACACACATCAGAGTACTTCCAAGCACGTGCAGAGGTGTGAACCCAAGAAGGTCTGCCAAATGGACAATGTGAATCTACATGTGTGTACACATGTCCACAGCACAACACAATATTGCACATATGCTCTATTAGCCCACACAGACAAATCTCATCCTTCACCACTTTTACGAGTGGAATGCTAGCCTTGTTGAATTGATTTTCATTCAGGTAAAATGCTCAATACAGTGAATCTTCCCTCTGTGACGGCGACGTACGTATATACAGATGAATGCTGTTGACTACACGTTTGACAGGCTTGTTTGCGGCTTGACCTACTAGACTCCTTCACACGACATTGTACTATACCATAGTATTGTGTCACAGTATTGCTGTGGGAAATCCTATAGTACTATATTCAATATTCAATATTATTCAAGTGCACCATGTGCAAGCACACTAGGACATGCTGTCCCATGCAGCACTATACAGGGGTAAATAAATAAACTGAGGGAACTGTCAGAGTGACGTATACTAAGTAACATCATTAAGAGAGGGATAATCAGAAGAAAATCTGTTAATGAGAACTACGGGCACAGTCAGGGACATCAGGCCTGGGAACTCTGCAGAAATCTGCAGTGCCACAGCTTCTCTACCGCCTTCCCTACTCTCTCACTGCCACAAGCTTGGTCTAAGATTAGGGCCACCTTCCTGTCATCGGTCGTACAGGACTCTCCTGCCAGATCCTCCATACACGCTGTCACCACTTCCCTCTCTTGTGCCCACCCCTCACACCTTAGCAGAAAATGTTCCACATCTTCCACCTCCTCCAGTCCACACTGCCTACAGAGCCTCTCCTCCCTCTTTAAGCCACTCCATCTATATAGTACTATATATATTATGTATGTGTGCCATGCACAGTATTTTTAACTGTATGCATTCTACAGCTGGTGGTGTGCAAACAGTTGAGGGTGGGACCACAGCAGGTGGGGTCAACACTAGACAGGCACATTCTGTTCCCACACACACATTCATTGTATCCCAAGGCCATGCACTATGCCTATACTGTACATGTGTATAACATGTATGGGAAAATCTAGACACCATCCATGCTAGCTATAGCTATTGAATGCCACTTCCATTCACCTGCAAGGTAAACTAGCGACACCCATGCATTGCTGCTGCATGCATGTGATCTGATGAATAGTGCCAGGTATGCACATTGTGAGAGTGAGCATTGTTGCAGTGAAACTATAGCCCTCACCCCAGCACAAACACCTCTTGAATCACATCCTCTATCTTTTCCCACTCTCCTGTAGGGAAAGCAGACACACTACACAACACATGCTGCTGGGCCCACGTACATTCCAAGCACATTCAGTAAGGTCTCCCCTCATTGGTGATTAGAAGTGTGATACTTCTACTGTGTGGAATCCCATGCACCTGCAGCCCTATTTGGAAACCACAGCCCTTTCTGGAAGCCTTCCCTAATACGCATTAGGGGTCACAATGACACACTTCAAACACTCAATGCAGTCCCTTCAGTCACAACTATGTGTGCCTGCTGTTCACCACCCACTCCCAATCCTTACTGGGAGCCATAATAGTTTGCTGCAGGCACGGCTCCAAGGCTATATACAGCATGGTCATGGCACAAGGCACTACAGGTGTGTGCCACAGGGGCAGGAGTACCTCAATTGAAAGGGAGTTTGTGAACAAAGAATACTTCAGTTCAGACATCCAGTTGCAAAAAGCAATACTCCGAGAGCTATTTGAAACAACAGACACATCATCTACACATTCAACGTTAACACTAACGGAATATATAGCCATCTCCAGGCAGCTGCAGGTGTGGTTTTACAGTGCTCCTTGCCCAAGCTGTGCCAGATGTACCCACATGATCTATCAACATTCCCCCCCTGAATGCACCTCATCATGCTGTGGACCTATGAGAGTTGGAAACCTGACCTTACTAGCCCCACAAACTTTCCCAGAGATCAAAGACACCATTGATCCTACTAGTTATGCAAACAGTAACTTTCACTGTGGGCCTAGCTGTCCCAAATGATCACTGACCACTACATCCTTGTTATGGGGAGATGAATACATACAGAGCTAGCTTAAGCTTGAGCAGTGCGCATGCAGTTCCAGGAAGTCAAAATACAAACAAGAAAGGTTTTGTACAGTCCATAGAGTAGTAACTGACATAAAGGTAAAAGTGACACTATTGGATGTTACAGTTGAAACCGACTGCAGATGGCAAAAGGCTGTCATGCCTCACTTGGATCCTCACACCCTTCTGCCACAGCACTGGTTTCAAGGGGCTCTTCACCCAAAGGCAGTGCCGTCCATGAAGATCTATCGACCAGGGAGCAGGTCTGTGCAGGTGGCGTATCATCGGCACTGGAGGGGGACGGTTTCTTCTTCTGTGGCTTGGCATAGGGAGGCTCACGAACACCAGTTGGCGGGTCCACTCCTGTTTCACACTGAGTAGGACTCGTTGACCCTTCTGATGTGCTTTCTGTATCTTCATCATCCTCGAATGCTACATGTTCCAGAGTTGCATATTTGTGTTCAGCGTTCACCAGGCTTGGAGAGGTGCTGTCCTCTGCGTCTTCACCATCACTTGGTACGAGTTCATGGTAGCCATTTTCCTGTCCGGTGCTAGGAGATGCTGAAAAGGCATTATTGGCAAACCCAGGTGGGAGGGAGGACAACGACCCCACTGAACCGGTAGCATCTGAGTCTCTATTCCACACAGTTGGTGATTCGGTGCGACACCTGTGCCGATCTGCAGTCCAATTCTGTGCTGCGGTGAGGCGTGCAATCATGGGCATGCTTCTGCTCAGGTCACCAATGCGGTACTTCTCAGGTTCATCGTAGACAGGGGATACCCTACCGGAGATTGCTTGCTTTAGGATGGTTGCATTGTTAGCATAGTCAATGACCGGTGGCTGCTCAATGTAAGACTGTCCATGGAGCTTGTTCAGCTCAACTGGAGGCATACCGTAACTGTTCTGAATCTCCGAGTAGACAGCCTCTGGGCCAGGTGTGCCCTTGCCTGAGTCGTTCCGGCTGTGTCGGCGAGCTTGACAAATCTTCAGTGCCAGGGCTAGTATGACGACCAACACGCAGAGGATCAGTAGGCAAATCACACTAGCAAGACCCGCAATGACTGGAATAAGTGATGACGAATCTGTTGAGATACAAGGGAGTAGTACCTCCAGTAAAGACTGCACTCAAGGAGAGCCTGACCTGCACCATGCACGCTCACTAGCTATATACATAGGTTGTGATACACACACCTCTATGGCTCCTTCTTAGTGTGTGCGACAAAAGGTAACTTACCTGAACTGTTTTCTGGGTCCCCATCCAGAGTAGGCGACTCCATGGCAGTTGGGGTGGACATATCCAAGCCTTTGGTTGCTACAAGCACAAATGAAAATAGAATTGGCACTAATTCAGACTCCTTCACGTGTTACCTTACATGACATGCACTCCTCTCCATGCCAAAGCCATTGTTCAACTATCAGCTTTGGAAGTGGCTCATTTTACATCATGCACAAACTGAAACAGCAGCCCCACTGCTGCAGTAATGCAAGCCATGACATAGCTGGACAGGTATCCCAGTGCATTAGTGGGGACACAGTTTCCAAGGTAGTCAGTGAGTGGTCACAAGCTGGTGTCACTTGTGAATGTTGTTGACTTCACAGCTTGCAAGAAGCGGCAAAAGGTGGCACTAGAAGAACAGATCCAAGCTGTGAAGTCAGCAACTTTCACAGTTCCAAGGTACATAGACAGTCGTGTAAAGTAGCAGTGAGGAAGTGGATGTGTGGGTGTTCACATGCACACCTACACATGTTTGTATGAACATACATTACATGCTACCACATACATACATAAAATTATTGTGATAGTATTGTATACATTGAGTAGATTGCGTATACTCTAAATACTCAGCACTCACCAGCAGTGGAGGTAGTTGTTGAGGATGGACTGGGACTCGGAGGCTCTACTGGAGAAAGAGAAAGCCATGCAGCTTGATGGCACTGCAACTAGCTGTTAAGGCAGACAGAGCACACAATTAAAGCACGTGGAAGCAAGCTGACCCTCATCAGGCATGGACCTGAATGCACAACTATGCAAGTGGCCTATTGACTCGAGTTCACATCCACACCTACACATGTTTGTATGAACATACTTACATGCACACACATACATACATACCGTGATAGTACTGTATACATTGAGTAGATTGCGTATACTCTAAATACTCAGCACTCACCAACAGTGGAGGTAGTTGTTGAGGATGGACTGGGACTCGGAGGCTCTACTGGAGAAAGAGAAAGCCATGCAGCTTGATAGCACTGCAACTAGCTGTTAAGGCAGACAGAGCACACAATTAAAGCACGTAGAAGCAAGCTGACCCTCATCAGGCATGGACCTGAATGCTCAACTATGCAAGTGGCCTATTGACTTGAGATTGGCTTACAAGTCATTGTGTTATTGTGCTGAGGCACACACCTGCATTTGTTCCAAAAATCTCCACTTCGCTCAGGAGCAGCCAGTGGCCTGCTGGAGCTAAAAATGTGCTACCCCACTTCTGCGCAGCCATGGAGCCTTGAACAACCATTGTGTAAACCAACATATTGTGTACAGTCCTTGTTGTGACAATCAAGTCCGTCATATTAATAGCAGTCAAGCTCCACTGAGTGATATTAGCTGCAGGGATATGTAGTGCTTCATGTTGTGCTTCAGAGTTGTAATAAAAGGTCCACACCAACTTCTCAATGATCACTGGTTCCTGGAACATGAACATTAATTGCACAACACTATCATTTTTAAATTGCCACAAGTGAAACAAGCTTGTATTGTTGGCTGTTTCTGCTTTTACACCATCAAAGAGCCTTCCAGGAGTACTGCAGTTAGTCGTTTCACCAACAGTAGTACAGCCAGCAGCTTTATCATCTGGATTTACGTTGTTAAATTGATCTGACTTAGTAATCGAGTAGCTCTGAGGCACTACAGTGGAAGAACAGAAAGGATGATTGTCAGACACACCACAATGAACCAGAGATAAAACAACACAATTCACAAAGTACTTCCTATATATGTTGCAATTTCATGGAATAAAAAGTCCAAAACTTGGTACAATATACAGACATATTATACACAACATATATAGTATACAGTAGCAACTGCTGCAGCATGTTGTGAATAGTCTCACGTAGCCAGCTCGTTCTGAAAATCACACTCATGGTGGTTTTCGGCCCATGAATGTGAAATGCAAATGGAAACAACAGAAAACGGGCTGGCTAAGTGAGACTATGTTATCATATGAACGTGTGCAGCACCACTGAACTAAGCAATGCCACATACGTACAGGAGAAATGCAGCTGTATGCCCTTAGTACTATATAAGTACCGCTGTCCTCACCGATTCTATTCACCAGCTCCCCTAAAATATCAAGTTCATTAAGGAAGAGCCAATTTGATGGTGAAGGCAAAGGTATAATGATACGCCAATGAGTTGAAGCAGGAAAGCCACTGATGTTGCTCATGATTAATTTGAAAGCCTCTCCTTGGGATGTTGGCATTCCCTTAATGAACTGGGATGTGTCTGTACCATTTGGAGCAATTGCAGTCACACTCCAATTTGAACTGCTTGGGACATGGGCATCACTGTCCTGAAAGAAATGCCATGTCATGGCGCTGATGGTCACGGGGCAAGAGAACACCAGCTCTACGTGCACGTTCTCACTTCCCTCCGACGATTGCCAATGATGTGATATCTTCCATTTCATATTCGTGATCCTGGACGAGTCCACCATGTCGAACAGCCTGCCATCCCGTCCAGGGCAAGAGGCAGTCAAGTTGTCCTGGGGCGTGCAGGTGAGGTCGGGGTCTGTGTCAGCGTCGATATACTGGTCTGACTTGGTGATGATGTAGCGAACGGGGACGAGCGGGCCCTCGGCGGCATCTGTCACTGCAGAAGGAGAAGGCAGCGAAGAGGGATCGCGTAGTGAATCGACCAAAGCAGACTTTCTAACACCATGCAAGTCTCGCACTAAAGGGTCCATTACACTTGAGTTACAATAGCCGACTCACCACGCCCGCCCTGGCTCGTCTCGCCTACCTGTTGCAGCCATCGAGAGGTACACGAGTGCCGCTGACACAAGCGATAGAACGAAGCGGCGATCCCTGCTGCTGTGGACCATGGTTCTCCTCCGAACGACCTCAGTCACCGCGGGAGCTAGCGCTAAAAGCTACGGGCTGGAACGATGCAGGCGATAGGCGTGGATTTTATTAATGCAACAATTGCCGACCGCAATTAAATGATGGCTTCCTTTGTGGAGGTGACATGTTTATACAAGTTGACCTGGCAGGCCATGAATGTGGTTAACCACAGGTGGCAAGGAGAAGCCACTATCCTGCTGCTAACAAAGATCATTTATTACAACACTAAACTGAACTCTAGATCTGTCTAACTGTCTGTGCCAGTCTAACAGTTCAGAGCACTAGGTGAAGCTATAAATAGCGGTGTACAGCAGCTCAAAACTCCCTTCATTTGCCAATATTACAATAGTCACATGCAATTGTGCATTTACTGTTTGTTTTGCTGTACTATGGCAAAGTACAACATACAAACAGGACAAGGAACGATGTATGACGTTAGTGCAACTTGGGTTCATCATCATACTGCACAGGAAGTCCGGATCGACCTTCGACTGCCTTTGGCTGGACAGGTGTCTCTCCCAGCTGCTGCTCCAAGCCCTTCCAGCTGCGCGAGTGCAGGTAGTGTGCTGCAGATGTGGAGGGCGGGAGGGGAGGCATTCCAGTGTAAGAGGAGGGAATAGAACAGAAGAGGGACTAGATACATACAGTACTGAACATTGTTGGTACCACATTTCTCTACTGCACGAAGACATTGATCTTTACACTTATACACATGTAGTACACAAGCATTCCTATTTCAGTGGAAGACAGCCCATTCAGCACAATCCTATGCCAAGTCAGTACCTGCTGAACCGTGCACTCCAACTTGCATGTCCTGAGGATTCCTCTCTACCAGCTCCGCACTGTGTTGGCCACCCAGGTCTGTGTTGGTACATATGGGAATGTCACACACACGCACACACACACACACACACACACACACACACACACACACACACACACACACACACACACACACACACACACACACACACACACACACACACACACACACACACACACACACACAACACACAAATGCACACACACTCACATGCACACACATGCACACACACAAACACACGTACCCTCCACAGCTGGTGGCAGCAATTTCCCTGAGATGAAAGAATACTCCGGCTCTTTGTCAGCCTGTAAGGCAGCCAAGTGGCCATAGTACAAGTAAAGGGTGCCATCTCGATAAATTCACAGTGACAACAAGAATAGTGGTTATCTCCACTGCTGATTGACTGGGAATCAAGGTTACCACCAAGAGTGTGTGCACCCATTGTGTGGGTCACCCCATACACCAACCGTACCACCCCTCACCTCCTTCTGCCCCTCCGGAGGAAGGTGGTACTTCTGATCTGTGGCACAAGGCAAGACCATGAGGATGGATGGGTACATGTCAACATTGAGAAGTGAAAAGTGAATTAGAAGAAAGTCTCCCTTACTAGGCTACACAACTCCATGCATGCAGGGGGACAGCTGGCAGTGCTCTCATTGGCAGGTGGCCTCCTTCCCCTTGTAAGGAGGCCCCACTGCACACTCAAAGGAGAGTGCAGCCGTGAAGCCACGTCTACCACCAACAGAGACATGTTGTGCAGGGGAAGCAAAGGCTCTCATAAGGTAATGGAAAACCACAGAGGGAGACTGAGCATGGCCTATGCGACTACAACAGGGGCACACTCCCAGGGAAAAAGGCCATGCATGTATGCATTATGCCCACGGTGTATACAGAGACATTTGCAGTGACTGAGGGTGAAGCTGCAGGAAAAACACCCAACCTTTCCCGCTAATACGCTTGCTCCATGGCACTGTGCCCTCTCACACAATGACATTAGAAACAGCTCACTGGTCATCAATTCATGGAAGTCAGACAGCACCACTCCAGTCCAGGGTCTCTC
>OX465051.1:3636213-3653713 GCA_949841015.1 Aplysina aerophoba | reverse complement strand
GTACTTGCACCAGGTATGGCAGATGGAGAGGACACACATACATGCAACCACATGCCCCATAGAGTTGCATGCACACTTCCAGTTCAGCTGAGACATGTCACTTGTCATTTCATGAGGATAAGGAGGGGCTAGCAGCTCAGACAAGTATGCCCCATATGGAGCCCCTACTGCTACTAAGGTGACGCTACAGAGGTCGCATGTCTCTACGCACACACCTCACCTGCCCAGTGAACTAGGCAAGTGATCGGCCCAAAGGGAGGGCCCCCTCGCGTTTAAAAGGTGGTTCCCACACTGTATGGAACCTCCATGTAGGGCCTGCTACAGTGGGGCTGCTATCGGGAAGTGATGTCATACGTGCAGCATGTACCTCTTCCTACAACTGAGTATTTCCTACTGCTCTGATATAAATTTTTAGTGACCTCTGCAAAGGAAGTGGCAACACTCTGCAGCCGGGGTGTGCCAGTGTGAGATAGTCTAGCAAGCTAGACCATCTCCACAGGAGGGATGGGGCTAATGTCGTATTAATGTACCCTGGGTTGAGAGGATCTACTGCACTGAACTACTGATGCGATGTCTCATGTCCTTCAGACATGCAAGATTTTAGGATGCAACGCCTTGTCAGCCGACAGGATGCATTACATAGTGGGGTAAGCAGGGTCACCTGATGTTAAAACCCTAACCCCAACCCCTAACCCTAATTTACCCCTGTGACCCCAGGGCGTGATCATGAGGTAGGCCTAAAATGTTGCCGCATAGATGTCCCTTGCTGATTGGGCAAGGAAAAGAGGAGGAAAACGTTGCAGGAGGCTGTCCCACTACTCGACCTGTGGTTTTAGGAAATCTCCTTAGGGCACTGCATTCACTGACATAGACACCTACGTGCACTGTCATGAAGCAGTACCACCTGTTGTCAGTCTTCCCTCTAGTCTCTCTTAAAAGGACACGGTGTTGCTATGCTCCCTTACATCCCTCCATGTGTCCTAGCAGTGCCCAAGTACTGGTAATAAAGACACCTTATTGTGGTCAGCGCACAGTAAACTAATAGCCCAGGCCCTCGGGGTATACCCTCCCTGTCGACACTGAGAGAACACAGTCTCCTATAATTTGACCCAGCAACAGAACACGTGCACAGTCTGAGCAAGGTGCTCTGAAGTTGCATAACTTCCTCAGGGCCCACCCCTGTCAGTGCCTACGGTGGGTGCTCACACCACCTACACTACACTTGCAAGTGAGCTACTAGTCACACACACACCAGGACAGGGGCTAGTCCACACCACACCAGGTGGAGGTGTGTGCGAGCCCGATTGTCTCTGAATGTCTAACTTGGAACAAACACAGGTCTGCCCCACACAGTGGGGGTGGGGCAGGTCTGTGCACTGTTAGCCAACATGTTAACAGTGCATGTTGATCATGACAGCTCACCTGGTGAGGCAAGAGGGTCCAAAGTGGATGACACACTCAGCATCCACATGCTGAGCAGACACCTCATCCACACAACAACTGCAAGGTGGCAGGAGGGAATTCCCCTGGTTAGAACCCCTCAAGCACCATCTACTGTGCACACTCAAATTATCATGGACCTTTACTTACTTAGCACGAGTGAAGAAAGCATGACCATGAACAGATATTGAAAGGCAACCTTCCATACAGCCATTTGCAAATCAGTGTGTGTGTGTGTGTGTGTGCATTGTCTACAGACAGTTCGTCTCCTCACACCTGAGTGGGTGGTAGGCATGGCAATCCCTACCTGTTTGACTTCCCCTCCTCCCCCAAACCACATTACACATGTACATTGATTGGTTTTATGCCACTTGCAATCTGTTCCCACCTGAGCCATCCATAGTAACCTAGGATACGGACATGTGTCACAGAATGTTTGTGTGCATGCCTGTACAAACATCAAAAGATAAGGAGGGCCCATGGAATGATTGGGAGAAGGCGTAAAACAGCTGCAAAGGAACAATTGCTACAGACAAAGCTTGTCTAGCTCACACATACAGGATTACAAACTGTGCATAGTCATAATACGTATGTATGTATATGGGCCCGTGAGGACAAATTGTGCCACGTACACATGCTGTGTATGGGCTCTGTTTGCAGCACTCATGTGTTGGCAACCATCGGCATGTCTGTGTGTGTGTGTGTGTGTGTCTGTGTGTGTGTGTGTGTGTGTGTGTGTGTGTGTGTGTGTGTGTGTGTGTGTGTGTGTGTGTGTGTGTGTGTGTGTGTGTGTGTGTCTGTATGTGTGTGTGTGTGTGTGTGTGTGTGTGTGTGTGTGTGTGTGTGTGTGTGTGTGTGTGTGTGTGTGTGTGTGTGTGTGTGTGTGTGTGCCTGTGTGTGTGTGTGTGTGTGTGTGTGTGTGTGTGTGTGTGTGTGTGTGTGTGTGTGTGTGCCTGTGTGTGTGTGTGTGTGTGTGTGTGTGTGTGTGTGTGTGTCGGTGTGTGTGTGTGTGTGTGTGTGTGTGTCCGTGCGTGTGCATACATGGAAAGGGACACTGCTTCCTGTGCTCTGTGCGCTTGCCCCTCACCTTCCGTAAGATGTGTCCCCTAGGATGTAGATCTGAGCAGAGGGGCACCGCAGGGCTAACTGCTCAACAACCCAGGTGGAGTCCCTGAGTAGGAAGTCCGGAAACTGTAGAGTCACCTGTGTGAATAAAGGCAGAGAAGAATAGTTGCCTGCACAGTACAGAGCTCGATTTTGTATTCAAACTAATTCCCAAGACACAAATATGCCATCCATGTACAGACAGGCAGACAGACAAACAGAGCTGTCTGGGAGACAGTGGAAACCACATGTCTATTACATTAACAGAGACTACTTGACTGCTGTTAGTACTAGGGTATCTGGTATATATGTTTGACATGTTGTGGCCATATCAACTACATATGTAAAATGTATGGGGTCAGCAGTGGAGGTGCGTACATAAGATATATACAATACACATGTTGCCGCACAAAATGTGTGTTGGCGTGTGAGATAGTAGGTGTAATGTGTATGGTGCATGTGTGGTTAATGGAGAGTACCCAGCTCAGATTTATGCTCATACAGCCATTCTGCCCATACATACAGGCATATGTACATATGTGTACACACAGCACTCTACTGGAACCAATTGGCGTGGACAACGAGCTAGATGTGATTAGAAGTGATTTAAAGGAGATTAAGGTGGCAAGGACAGCCACCGCACATAGGCAGAGGTGGTGAACCATTGAAGCAGCAGCTGTCCGCCAGCCCAAACAATCACTGGTCTAGCCAGAATGGCAAGAAGGGAGTGGGAATGTCATGTACTTCACAGAGAGTTTGCGTAGAAGAGACAAGCTGAGAATATTTCACCAAAAGCTGAAGGAGTTAAGTGTTGCTTCCTTCAGGGGCGGGTTCTACATTACATATGCAATTTTGGTTACAGAGTCATTGTTGGATGCAAGTGTGACAGTGACAGCTGGTGATGCATGAGGTGCAATGTGATTAAAGAGCTGCTAATTAACAGTTTCTGAGGTAGCACATACGTACATCTGTACTATGAAAGGCTAAAAGGGTCTTGCACGCATAGAGTGGGGAGTGTGCGCAGTTCTCTGTTCAAAGGGTTTGACTCGCTAATGATGGCCCAGGAAAGGTAAGAGTGGCATTGGATGAATTTGTCTGCGTAGACAATTGTCATGTTATGTCTTCAGAGACATAGTATTTACGGCAGTACAATCTACATTTCAGTGATGTGACGCAATTCATTGCAGAGCGCAACGTGTGATCTGCACCAAACGTCATGAAGTTTTACTCTATGGCAACTTTCATTGCATTGACATTTTCAAGCACAAGTCATCATGACTCACAACTCATCCATTGCATTTTGTCATTAGTGCATTTACATATTACAGCTTCTGGGTTACTTCCAGGCTGGAAGAGAGCCCTTGTGAAACCCCCACACAAGGGTGGTCCTCGAGACACCTTTACAAACAATAGGCTATTGTCTGCTCTTCCCATTGGCAAGTAAGATCAAGAAGGAAGGGATCAGGTGACAGCCTATCTGGAAGATTACAATCTTCTGCTGCCTTGGCAAGCCGGATTCCATGCTGGTTACTCGATCACAGCAGTCTTACTGCAAGTAACTAAACATTTGCTCACAGCTCTTGACCAAGGTCTTGTGACTGAGCTCATTTCCCTCAACACTTCAAAGACCTTGCACATGGTCCACCACCAGCTGCTACTGGCAAGGCTAAGAGGTTTGGCTTTAACCCTGAAACCTGTGGGTGGTCACATTGTACAAGGTCCAAAAGAGGTGGGCCAGTTCTCAATAGCGAGAATCTGTGCGCAAGACCAAGTACTGATTTCTTCCAACCAGAGAAGGTCACTGTCCGCCCTCAATGTGCAGCTAGATGGTGCTTGTATTGAACAGGTCTGCATCTATGTAAACGTTTCTTGGTGTGATGATCAACTAGTCACTTTCCTGGAGCAGCCACATTGAGGTCTCCAGCACAACATCTAAGGGGATTAAGTCTCCTTCGGGCATTGCTTGGCTCCTGCTGAAGCATGTCTTTGTTGCTTCTACAAGGGCTACATTCTACCAGCCCTGACATGTGCAGACACTGCCTAGCCATCCTGCACATGGGCGGAGAGAGACTAACTTGATCTTCGTGAACAATGCTCCTCGCATCTCCTAGGTATGTATACACATATATACGTACGTATGTATGTAGGTGAGGAGGTGTGTAGGTATGTATATATGTAGGTGCGGAGAAGCATCAGCCTCTGTCGCACACCGTGAGCTTGGGTGGCAGTATGGCAAGCAGTGGCTACGTGAATCGCAGGTGGTCTGTGGATGTGTCACACAGTGTACCCGCACATGCAGCATCTGCATGGCCTCCCTGTCTGTGCAGCCCACACATCCATCCACCTTCACAATCTGCAGTCAGCAGCAGCAGGAGAACTCGAGTGCCTAGCCAGGTCTGAATTGGGGAAGAGGTATTTTGCTCTCAAAGGGAGAAGTTGAATCGTCTGCCGCTTTTCTTGAAGGTTTTAGAGAATCCTACAACATTTATCACCATTGTACAAACCATTATCTAAACTAATCTCTCACTGTTGTTATCTGATGACAATTGCATACTCTTACTGGAATGCTGCGGGACATACTGCTCAGGGAGAAAGGCAACAGGAGAAGAAGGAGCAGCGACCAAGCTCAAGCTCGAAACCCACACTCTAACGAGGAGTTCCAGCCACACAAGCTATCGATCCTGGTTGCAATCCCTGTCTCCCATCCCACCGATACATAAGAGCAAAGGGGGACAAAGGTCACTGGTCCTTTTTCTCCTATCGCTTTTCTTCTGAGCTGTGGTGTCCTGCAGCATTCCAGTACAGGTTCACCAGCTCACAAACACATACTGCATAATTGTGTACTTTCTTACTCAATCCATTGTACGTACATATGTACATACATATCTTATATGACATAATGCTATAGTAGCTTTTCAACTCTTTACAAGGTAATTGCTAATCATATTATTTCTTCACTATTACACATGACTGCATTACGACTGAAAAGTAGCGAAATTGGCTAAAGTTCCCCCCAGGCTACACAAAACCCGAAAATCAACAAACAAAGCAACAAACAAGAAACCCAGGTCACGTGGCAAGGAGAGACAGATTTGGACGAGTATCCATTGACCTCACTTTGAACAAATCTAGCACTGCCCAATTACAAGTGGCATTATCACTCTCCATTTATTGTCCCCGGCTGCAAGGCAAAATGAGGTCTAACATTGTCCAAGACAATGTGTTGCTGACAGTGACGCACTTGGCACAGCACTTGTCAGCCATCTTCAACAACCACTGCCTGTGCACGCTCCCCGCATACACACCAACTGCTACTGTTTGTATGCAGTGCACATCAGTTGTCATTACTTTAAGCTCTGCACTGACATGGGGCCAGACTGCCGTATGAAATGTACGTACATACAGCTGTTTGTTTTTCAGAATTTGAGGAGGTGGTTAAACATCTTGAAGTTCTGCTTCAATGCCACCTACCAATCCTACAGAGGGGAAGTATACCTTCGGAACTACCATGGGCTCACCAGTTTCAGTGTTGGCTACCTACTTGGTAATGGAAGACGTGGAAAACAGCGGAGTCAGTACCTGTGAATTCCAACCCCCTTCTGGGTATGTGGCCGATACCCTAACAGCACTTCTACGAAGCCTGATCCTGCGGTTTCACCGGCACCTGAACTCAATCGAGCTTACCATCCGGTTTATCATCAAAAGGAACTGAAAGGAACACTGCCCTTTTAGCCACACTGGATAACTTATCACAATGATGGATCCCTCTCAACACCACTGTTTTGTAAGAAGACCCATACGGACCAGTATCTCCATCTTTCATCACACCACCCACTGGTCCACAAGGAAGTAGTGGCCAGCGCCTTGCTCACTCAGGCGGACAAGATCTGTACACCCACTCCAGGCAGGTGTAGTGTACCGGATTTTGTGTGGCAGTTGCCCGAAAGAGTACACTGGGCAAACAGGAAGGACACTGGACTTGAAGTAGCACAGGAGGGCCTTGGTGTCATGGAATGTCACACAGTCAGCACGACACGCGGCAAGTGAGATGCACAACATTGAGTGGGAGATGGCGGAGATCGTGGAGCACCATTCCGCTACGTACCTCCAGAGATGTGCCTTGGAAGCACGGCATGCCAGGATGGAAGCCCAGCGATGAAGGCCCATTGCCATCGATGTACAACCTACTACACTGATTCGACTTCTGAGATCGGTCCATCCAATTCCCCAGCTAGTGTATGTACAAGAAGGGTCCTATCAGCTGTTTGTTTGTTTTATACCTAGATATACATATACTGAATTTCAGAAAATGGCTGATGGCATCAAAGACCCACAGAATTGCATCGACCTCTTGATAGCCTCTTACATACTTTCTACTTTTAGTTTTATTAGCCTTATTACATTCACTCTAATATTACATTACCTGCAAATTTTCCCACAACTGTACGTGTACAAAAGTCATGTAGATTATAATTTCACTGAAGAGGGACCTAGATACGACCAAAATGTTCGATTTGATCCCTGAGGGATTGATCCAGTTCATTTACTGTCTAGTGTAGATACAAGAGGTTCATCCTATCAGGTCTTTGCTTGCTTGTTTTATATTGTTTGATATGTACCAATTTTAGAAAATGGCTGCCGACATCAAAGATGGTCTGTGGCTATTGGCATACACCCTGGTTTTGATTGTGCAACATGAGTCACATGAGAAATACCTACATCAAATGTGTGGCATGTACTAACATGTTGCTATGGTGGTTAACATGGCAGTAAGGTGTGAAATGGTTGAGGAAGTACACTCATCTGCCACAATACATGGTGGTCACAACTGTTTGTACTTGCAACCTAAATGCACCTACACAGTAATTTTATCACAGCAGCCAAAGACCGAGGTGCTGGTATGGGCAACAAGTAGCAAACCATTACATGGAACGTATGGTCATATTGGGAAAATGAAGCTGTCGTCAACTAGAGGGTTGTTTATAAATTGGGGTCAAAAGCCATTTACTTACTTACGTAAGTATGTATGTAACTCTAATTTCTGTCTGTATGCAGAAACATTTCAGAAACAAAGCTTCAAATGGTAAAATATGTAAACTTCAAAGCTTTTCTAGACTTCAAAGGGTAGTACTGTAAGTCATCCACCTTTCATTCAAGCCCCAAGTACACTGAGCACTACTCTGCCTCGAGTCACCACCACCAGCCACTGAGCACTGCTGCCTCAAGCCACCACCACCAGCCACTGAGCACTGCTGCCTCAAGCCACCACCACCAGCCACTGAGCACTGCTGCCTCAAGCCACCACCACCAGCCACTGAGCACTGCTGCCTCAAGCCACCACCACCAGCCACTGAGCACTGCTGCCTCAAGCCACCACCACCAGCCACTGAGCACTGCTGCCTCAAGCCACCACCACCAGCCACTGAGCACTGCTGCCTCAAGTCACCACCACCAGCCACTGAGCACTGTTGCCTCAAGTCACCACCACCAGCCACTGAGCACTGCTGCCTCAAGCCACCACCACCAGCCACTGAGCACTGTTGCCTCAAGTCACCACCACCAGCCACTGAGCACTGTTGCCTCAAGTCACCACCACCAGCCACTGAGCACTGCTGCCTCAAGCCACCACCACCAGCCACTGAGCACTGTTGCCTCAAGTCACCACCACCAGCCACTGAGCACTGTTGCCTCAAGTCACCACCACCAGCCACTGAGCACTACTCTGCCTCAAGCCACTACCACCAGCCACTGAGCACTACTCTGCCTCAAGCCACCACCACAAGCCACTGAGCACTACTGCGGGAAAAGGAGTGTACCCCAACACTGTGCACCACTTGTTCAGAGCATGGGAGGTCACTGTACAGGTCTCGGTCCAGCTTGCCAGTCAACAGAACCAGTCCTAGTATGACAATGACCATTCAAAGCAAGCATCTTGCAGGGGTGCAAAATGTCAGCCCAAGTTTAAGGTTGTGCATGCCCTGCTGACATTCAAATTGCGTAAATGACAGACACACACACCAGAAACCATTAACTTATGTAAGTACCTTCATGAATCTCACTATAACTAGAGCCACAACCACTAGCTCACAGCTCAAAAAATATATAACTCCAGAGTTTGTGGGTGTGCACTCTGAACCAAGGCACTATAATATAATTATCTCCCCAATGATAATATACAATTGTAATGTGTGTAGTTTTTATGAATATTTTCATGGCTGAGCAGCTGGTGTTTCAGCATTGCGGTCAAAGGTGTTCACACTGACTTGAATGACGCTGGTAGTCTATCTGGTAGTTCAAAGTGTGATAGAGTTTATTGGCTTACAGAGTGTGAACGGAACTGCAGCTGCAGGTTTTGTTACCTAACAACACTGCGTATGAGGATGAGAGCGAACAGCTCTTACCTTGGATTGAATAACGTACATAAGTTGACTCCAGGGGGGGAGGTGAGTAGAAGCTGTGAGCAAGTGGTTGTAGTTCTAGTGATGTGAGTGAGATTTTAAGTGTTCATGGTAACCAGGTGTGTGTGTCACCAAATGTGGAATGACAGCAGTGCACACGCACACACACACATACGTGACACTGGCTCTAAAGTCATAGAATTCCTGCTGAGAATGCAACCTTACAAGAAGCTTTCTCTGAAGGGTGTTTGCCACATTGGGGCTTGTTCAGCTGACTGGGCAGCTGGTTGGTTGGCTGTTACTTGCATGTGTGCCAAGACCACATGCCTACCCATGCAAAGTGCCAGACGTGTAAACTGTTGGTGCAGCCCTTTCAAACAAACATTCAAACATTACTGTTCTAAATGGAGCTGTTTAGCCTTCCAACTGACAAGTTGCGAGCTTCCAAAATGTTTTACCTCCTTACAATTTACAATACAATTCCCGTAGCTACAAAATACTTCTAGCACCTCTGAAGAATGTAGCAGTCAGCTGACAAAATGTTCGGTGAATCAAAAATCTACGGCTAGATCTATCAAAAATCTTGTGATATACTACATACATTAAAGTATTCCATAGATGTACATACGTATGTAGTTACATTTGCATGAAGTCTTTACCAAAGTGTAAGCTTGTCGTTGATAGGAAGAGAAACAGGTCAGACTGGACTGGTTTGAACTGGCCTTTACAAGTGGCTTATCCACCAATCAATGTACATACGTACAGTGTCTGGTGACAATGGTATCTTGTGGACCAAAACTTTCTAGTTGCCTGAGGCACCCCAACATTGTTTGCCCGGCCCCCACACCCCTCCACTCAAACAATGCTGGCATTCAACCTGCCTAAAGCCCCTCCCCTCTATGTATGTACATACGTACGTAAGACCAGCCAACTACGTAAGACTGCACCTATGTGTCTGGAGTACACAGGACACACATCAAACCAAACAGGAGTGCTGCACTAGGGCAATAGGTCATGGCTTGTGAAGGCACTCATATGGGAAATTATCTTGCAGATGCTGGGCAGAGGTTCACTGGGTGCGTGCGAATGTATTCACAGTCCAAGTATGGGTAGCAACAGATGCATGTACAAGATTGTTTAATCATTATCAAAGTTCATTGCTGGTTGCATGCCTGGAGTCTCCAACTGGCAACCTCATCACTGTTCCACTGTCGTACTATGTCCGTGGCATGCACAAGAGATGGAGCACTGACCAGTACAACCACTGGGGCATGCACATATACTGCACATACCCATGTCTTGACTGCTATATGTGTGTACATTGCTGTCCACATTACTCATGGTCAGCAATACTTTCTCACTGCAGCTCCATTACGATAACCACCATCACGTGCAGTAAGTACGTGTTTTTGAGCTAGAGCTTGTAACCACCATCACATTGGCATTACTGTCTCCATTAGTGCACAACTGATTCTCATCTCGGGAGCCAGCCCCACCCCCACCCCCACCCTCTTACCCACACATCATTGTCAAACAACTAGTGCATGAGGCTAACTTCATCATTCATCACCTGTCACTACCATCATTGTGAATGTGGCCACCAGACTCATTGTCACCATTTCTGTCACAGTCACCTCCACTGATAAATTGACAGCATCTGATTACACTCAGTTATTAGCAGTGCAGACACAGCCTGATCCAGCCACCTGTCGGACACACGGCCTGCCATCTCTCTTTACACGTACGTATAAAGAGAGATGTACACTGTACGTAGTCTCCTGTACAGTGCAATGATGTCCTTTCGTTTGGTAAAGCTGGTGGATCATCACAATACACGTCACACCAACTGACATTTGCACGATTCACCCCACCTTCCCCTTGGCATCCACACACCCCACCTTCAACATCCATGCCTTCCTGTTCAGGGCTGGTGGAAGCAACTGGCTTTGGTTGGGCAAAGTGTAAATGTGAGGCTCCTTTGGTGCCTAAAATATTTCTAGAACAAGCTTTTCCATTGTCTAAAATGCTTAGCTAGGTGGTGCACACAAGTCATGCAATGGCAGAATCAGCCTTGGTTTTGAGACCAGCTGTCCAAGGGCATACAAGAACATATGTTTGCACGTGTGTACGTAGCTAAGGTCTAATTGTATGGCACTTAATCACTGCTATATTTGTGTGTGCTAACTAAGGGGGGCCAGAGCATTAGCTAGAGCTTTCTCAATCGCTGCAGTGGAGTAGCCGTACTGCCAGGCTATGCACGTTTTGCATAATGCCATAGTTTCCGATGAACTGACATTCCAAAATCTGGAAATTATACATTACTGTGTCAGGAATATGGACACAGTTTCCCAGCCCACCTTTCGTACAACAGACAGTTGTTTTAAGGGAGCAGACTGGATATGAGACTAGTGGCTAGGCACGTATGTACAGTATACATACCCATGAGCACAAGCCAGTGATCTGGAGGTCACTGGACCAGAACCTAGACAACCACCTACCTACAGGCACGCATCTCCAGCCCCAAAGAATCACTGCCTGTATTGCTGCAGATCATGTGGTTACAGCAGACCACCAGAATGACCTGTCCAAGGTAACAGTCTTGACTACCACACCCAGGGACACTACCTACTGGAGTCACGTCCCATTGAACACAGTCAGTTTCAGCACTACAAAGAAGGGCTCTGTGTTCGGGCTAAGTATGCATATGTAACCCTGCCTGACTGCCACACATACATCTCACCTCCTTTAGCCTAAATTAGGTTTCAGCATCAAACTGATGTAATCTGATGCATTGTGCTTCATTCCTGGCATTGTTATTCCCATGTCATCATCTGTGGCTCATTAGTCACCCATGCCTTGTGACATTGTCCGCATTTACCCAAGTACCTTTGCTTGCGTCATTATTCTCCACTGAAAGTAGCTGTTGGTTGCCATTTATTCTGATTAGACTAGAAGACAGTCCTGTTTTAATTAACACCATGAATCAGTACACGATTCAAATTGACCCCAGTGTGGCCAACCTTGCAATGACTAAACTAAGGCAAGGGCAGCTCAAGTGCTGCTAACTCATCCTTAGACCCCTGCACCTGTTGTTGCTGCCAACATGTAGCCCTTGACATACGTACACAGTGTTCATTACAGACAGGATTTTATTGCCTTTAGTTACGTACACACACACATACATACGTACATACAGTATATGTACCTACGTATGTTTCTGTGTTCGTGTATGTATTATTCATACTGTAGTACACTCTTCCTTCTAGTTCACTCTCACTCTCGCAGCATGCTACTTGAAGCAGTAGTAGTGGGACGTCTTCAATGGCCATTGTCTCAGCAGAGCGGCTGCCACACATCGGAGTATTACCAGAACAATATCATCTATGAATCCACAGCTGAAACCTCTAGTGATAGCTATATACTATCTGATACAGAAATGGCTCATCAAAGAGCAGTTTACAATGACTATACAAAAGTTTAATTCACACGTATCTGCAATTCTCTGTAGCTGTCCAGTACCAATTGCTGTATAGAAGTGAACACTTTGGGTTCACTTCAACCGAGAAGACTCTGGAGGCAGGAACAGAGATTGCCAGTTTACTGTCAAAGAATAGCTGAAGCGCACCAGAGACCTGTTGATAACATGCAAACTCTACATCTGCGGTGACACCAAGTGACATGACACACTCCTATAAAATGAGGCCAGGCTTCACACACTTGTACTTTGACCCTGAAGAAGAGTATCTGGCTGAACCATCCTCAGCAAAGTTACCCCTTTTTTGTTACAAGCTGGTTTATATTGGAGAACAAACACCTTAACAACAACAGTCATTTTATGCGAAGACTAATACGGCTATGACAATATACATATACCCTTACCTAACCTAACATCCCTATCAAAATCTTCTATTATTAATTAAAAATTTTGATGATGTAATAATGAAAGATTTTGGCTTTGAACATTGCCATTCAGCATTGTCTAACTTTGCTGACTGGCAGTATTTGTGGCCCAAAGACATACAATTAACTGGTGAGTGTCTATGTTGACTAGCACCTGGAAGAGGGGAACCCCACAGGCTAGTTGACCACCTGGCGTCCAGGCAGTGCCTCTGCTGGCATAGCACTACTTCAAACAGGTTGAAGTGCTCTGTAGGCGCACACACAATCGAATGATATGCCTCTACAGCATACGGACAGCTGTTTTGTTCATTCTTTTGATGCCACACCTACTCTCCCCACTTAACAGCCTTATACTCAACATCAAAAGTCCATCCCAATATCCACCACATCACTCAACTTGCAAAAGAAATAAAAAACCGAGACTGACTGGTTCGAGTACCCAACTAGCATATCAGAGTTCCCATGACATTTACATATTTTCTCTCACTCAAACCACCCAGCCCTAACTGAAACACACAAGTCAGACTGGACTGGAGTCTGACTTCACTGTACCACAGTTTATCCTTATCTACGTATGACTGAACAAGCTACAGGATGAATGTAGGTCTTCCCACCAGTCACCTTCCTACGTACAGCTTGCAACACTTGGGCAGGTTACCCTATTTGGCATGCATATGTATATAGTGAATGCCCTGAATTACTAGTGACATTGTAGGTAAGGCATGCGGAAGCCGCTGTGACATAAATGTAAAGCTCACTGCACGCAAAGAATCTTACGCGTTTAAAGCCGTTTTCCTGAATGAAAGCGGCACATCTGTGCACTTCGTAGTACTCGTGAAGGCATGTCTGTCTGTATGCTTCCGTATACACCAGTGGATGGCTCTCCGCTTCCCTCTTCAGAGCTCCTAATTCGTCGCTGCTAAACTGCGCAGGAACGCCCGCCATTTTGTTTCGCCCACGCAAAGAATTTTCCACCTTATCAAGTTAGCGTAATACTGTATAAATACACAAATCACTTTGCTATTGCTGAAGAATAGTATTGTTAGTACGAACTAGTTACTGTATAATATGAAAGCTGCAAATTAATATATAATGTGACTGGCTATGTGTTGGAAGCCAGAGCTGTGATATCAACGCACTTGAAGGAAAGAAACCCGCAGGGCCGCTGCCCTTTCTCTCCTCGTCCCAGATTCTGTCCTGACTCAGGCACCAAAAGCTCACAGAGTGTGCATGCGCGAGCCGACCCAGCTACCCAGCAATGGCTGATGTGTGTAAGTTTCGCGTTCAGTACGTGGACGACCTGGACCCCTTCAACGTAGTGGCAAGCATCAAACACGCCGAGCCCACCGTGGCCAAGAAGTTCGAGTTCTTGAGGAATGTGCCCCTCTGCGACCAGCTCGCTGCCGTGAAGAAGTTACTCCGCGCGCCACACAAGGTATGTTCGCCTCGAGGTGGTGGTAGTCACACACACACATTGGAATGCTATAGCGGACCGCGGTCATGACAGGATTGGTGTGCCGGTGTTCTACTGGTGCAGGCCGTAGGCGTGTCTGTGTGTAGGCAGGAGTTGTGTGCTGGGTCGTGCTCCTGACCGTACAAGCAGAAGCGGTGGGGCAGCAATCGAGCTAGCGCGACTGATCTGCTGTAATTGGTGTGGAATTCTCACCACCCCCTCTCTCTCCTGCCATCCACGACCCCAGCGTGATACGTAGGGATGGGATGGGGTGATCACCTGCAGTCGGTGCTGTACTCAAACCCTCAACCTGTACTGTCAGGTTTGGTAGTGGTCCCGTGTGGCCACTCCCTTTGCTCCCCTATCTAACAGTTGGCCAAACTATATACGTATGTATGCACGGATATATGTATGGTGGCCTCAGGCTCTCCAGCCAATGTACATGACTGCGGGGCCCAACCAAAAGGCCTGCATGTTACTCCACGGCCTGTGCAGACAGCTGTATGTGATGTCCATGTGTCTCCAGTGTGCCACGTCCTCACTCCTCTGAGAGAGAGGTGCAGAGCAGCGGGCATCCTGTGGTATGCTGGCTGTGTTTCTGTATCAGCCTTCGTTCATGATAAGAGCAAGCAAGCAAGCAGGGTGTGTGGGTTGGAGCGTGATAGTGCTCAGGGTGCGGGGGAGTCAGGTTTCGTGTGTGAAGTTGATAGTGTGTCGATGAGCCAATTGCTATACATGTACTTGTGTTGATATACAACTGGCAGTCATGCACCACAACTCCTTGGTGGCACCACATGCCCAGTGTGTGTGCTGTGCATGAAGTAACAGTGCTGCGTTGTTCTATTAGTAGTTTATGTTATTGGGTGCACTGAATGTATGTATGTATGTACGTGTGTGTGTGTGTGTTGTGCTCAGTGTAACTGTTATGTTTGTTTATGTGTTTAGCGTGTGTGTGATGTGCGCAACACGTGTAGCATAGACTGCCCCGCATTTGCACTCTCTCCTTGTCATTCTCTGCGTCCAATGGAACAACGGAGTGAATGCTATGGTCGATGACTGGTCATTATCTGGGAGTAGCCCACATGTGTGTGAGGGTTTGCAGGTGCTTATTATTTGAAAATGGACACTTCTGCAGTTGTGGCGTATGTATGTGGTACGCAAGTACTCCATTATGATAGACGGCCAGTTTTTGTTATGGTGCTTTGCAGTCCCCGTGTTGTACACAGCAGGGGTTGGAATATATGGATGTATTGGAACATGTACGTACATGTGTGTTTGCATGCATGGATTGCCATGTGGTGGTATGTCTGCATTTTATGTGTATAATTCAGCATCTAAAAGAGTGTTTGCATGCAAAAAGACACATGTCAAACCACACCAACACACAGATGCACACACAATTGCATGCACACATGTACAAGGCACACTGCTCATGTGTGAGATACACATGCACTTGGACGACTTAGAATAGCAGTTATAGACTTTCTGAGTAGTAGAGATAGTGGGATGGCATGCAGTTGGCACACCCCTATATAGTGTGTATTCTTAACGACAATCAGAGACTTGTCACCCTCAGTTGTGTACACAGAACCAATGCTCCACTCAGTGAAGGCGCACACCTTCTGTATGGACAATGACATGCGCACATTCTTGGTCAGCCTTGCTTGAATTGTGTGTTCAAAATATGCTATAGTACTTATCCTGCCTGTTGTAAGAACCACACTGAGCATGGGGCTGACGCAGGAGGTTGGAGCAGGCCTTGCATAGCTGCCTCTACAGAGCAGCTGGCCTACTGTAACCCAACCCATTGTTCAAAGCCTGCTATTCACAGCACCTCTCTCAAGGCCGAATCACTTCCATGTTCTCCATTTGCACCACAGCTGTATTCACGCCACACAGCTGCTGTGGAGCTGAATGCCCCGGCCTGTGCACACGCACCACCACCCACTACAAAGCCTACTGGTAGGCAACCTAAGCATGCTTGGCACTGCTTAGTGCCCACAGGTGTGGACATGGACACATGTGTGTCAGGTGTAAGGTTTCTCAAGCCCTAATGTATACTGTACGGTTTTTATGTGTAGCTTATGTTGTCATGTACGTAGCTGCTAGCTGACTGATGGGGCCTGTCATTGCATCTGTAGACTTCCATGGCAGGTGCTCAGCTGTGGGGTTGTGCTAATGATATTCATTGGCACCATGAATTCAGAATTAATGCAAGGAATTCTAGGATTGCATGCTTTCCAGACAATCTCTGCACCCACAACTCTCCTCCATTAACACCTATGTACACTGGCTAATGAGTTATGCACCAGGTGTTGTTTTTCTCTAATTACCTGTTAACCATCTAGTCCAAATTTGTTCATACTGCTTCTGAAGGGTATTAGTTGCAGGCTTGCAGAGTGAGGTCACGTCTGACGTACCTTAACCCTAGGGGTAGATCACAGAGTAGATTGGGGAAGGGTTAGGTGTGGCAGCCCTGAGGTGGCCAGGGACACTGAGGTGGTAGGTGTTTTAGCAGTTCAGATACTTTCAGTTGCAGTTGGCAGTGAGTCATGTTTTGCATGGTTGGTGTCACTGGCTGTCTGGTCAGCTAGTCCACTACAGTGTGCGTACATACGTATGTGTTATAGCCAACCTGGCAGTAATGAAGATAAGGTGCATGTGCATGTGTTCTGCCAAGTTCCCTAGCTGATGTGTTCACCGCTGCTGACACTGCTGTACAGGGATGCTGTAAATGGGAGCCAGCCTTGCGCATATTTTGACTGTGTTGACGTACCCTAACGTGCTGTAACAGGGACATGTGTAATGGTCTCCTAAAGAGGTGTAGTGAGGGCTTGCTGCAGTGGGCTCCTTCAAACTCTGCCTAGCAGGACACTGCACAGCTTGTGTGGGGAGAGAGAAGTGTTGCACACTGTGTGCATAGAGCGTGGAGGGTGTGACATACCCACCTCCCTAAGTATTACAATACACTAGTACAGTCAGTGGTACTGTAGTTCAGTGTGTTGTAAGTATATGCATACACAGAGGGTTAATATGCATACACGGAGGGTTAATATGCATACACAGGGTTAATATGCATACACGGAGGGTTAATATGCATACACGGAGGGTTAATATGCATACACAGAGGGTTAATATGCATACACGGAGGGTTAATATGCATACACGGAGAGTTTATATGCATAAACGAGGGGTTTATGTATGA
>OX465051.1:3628713-3631213 GCA_949841015.1 Aplysina aerophoba | reverse complement strand
ATCACCCATTCACCGGTAAGCCATACACTTAAATCCAACAAGCACACCTTCATACACGTAGAGCCCTGAATTGGCATACGTGCATATGTACTGTACTACACTGTGTGTGCCGTACCTCAGCTGTACATACGTACAGTATGTATGCATGTATGTATGTACGTATGTGCATACAACATGTAATGCAACCCTATTCAGTGACCCCTGTCTCTCCTCCCTTTTCCTCCTTTGCTACTACCCCTCCCTCCTTTCCCTCCCCTCCTCCCCTCCCTCCCCCCTCCCCTTACTACCCTCTCCCCTCCTCTCCTCACCCCATCTCTCCACCTCCCGTCATTCTTCCTTTCCCCTCCTCCCTTGCCACCCTCTCCTCCCCTCTCTGCTCCTCTCTCCACAGAGCCAAGGGCAACCGCAGGTCAATCCAGAGCCCGCCAGTCTCCTCTAACGAGCTCCGTGTCATGAACTCACCCACAGCAATGCAGCAGACCTTAAGGAGTGCCCGATCAGCCTCACCATTGGTCAACACAAGCACTCATGTCAGGAAGAAAAGTGAGCCGGCCCTCCACAACGTCCACTTATACTGTGCATACGTATGTACAGTATACATGGTGTGTAGGGTACCATAGGGTTTAGTGTCTGTGATGGCACCAGCAGTGTCTGTGATGGCACCAGCAGTGTCTGTGATGGCACCAGCAGTGTCTGTGATGGCACCAGCAGTGTCTGTGATGGCACCAGCAGTGTCTGTGATGGCACCAGCAGTGTCTGTGATGGTACCAGCAGTGTCTGTGATGGCACCAGCAGTGTCTGTGATGGCACCAGCAGTGTCTGCACGTACAGTGCAAACGTAGCTAGCAAGATTTTCAGCCTCTTTTTGGCTGGTATAGGAGGCCCTTTGCCATCCATGCAACAGCCAGCTGAGAGCCCTCACTTCACTAGTCTGTGTTTACAGCCATCATTCTAATTGTCTCTGTCACCCCCTGGGACATGCTTGCCCAGTTGTGTGTTCTGATACATTTGAGAAGCTGTGCAGTGTAGCACTGCTGTCGTCTGTGCATTGGGGGTTGGGTGCAGTGGTCACCAGGTTGCCACAGTGGCTTTGTGTGTCGTTGTGCACAGGCCTCGACTCAGTCCTGGACGCAGAGCCTCACAGTCTGGGCACACCACTGACACACTTCCGGCCCAAGTCTTCCTCTGATGATGCAGAAACAGACAACGAAGCTGCAACTGTTGTCAACATTGAAAGCATCAAACGTTCTTTGATGAAAGAGGACCAGTTTGCTCGCAGCCCTCCTCCACCTTCGGCTGGCGGACCTGCCTCACTTTCACCCACGAAGCTGAGCTTTGCCAGTGATGAGGTGAAGCTGCGAGACAAGTCCTGGAAGGAGCGAAGGCGATCGAGGGAGCGACCTCTCAGTGCTGCTCTGGTGGAGACGGCTATGTCCCCCACCAGCAAGGATGCACCTGTGTTCTTGGAGAAGGACAAGACAACAGCCGATGTTTCACTGGCAGACCCAGTGGTGCCGCAACAAGAGCCCAAGGCGAGTGGCAGTGGAGAAGTATCTTTGAAGAAGGAGACAAATGTCCAACTGCAGCCAGCCAGTCATTTAGAAGGCAGCTCTGGAGCAGTGTCAAATGATTCCCGAACAGCAGCAGTGGAGCAAAGGGAGATGGTACAGCTTACAGGGACACAGGCCCTGCAGATCTTCCACCGTCGACGCAAGGCTCGTGAAACCACCTCAGACAGCACTCCTCCCGCCACGCCAGAGCCCGAGCTCCCCCCCGATGGTGACCATGGTGACCACACTGCTGCTGCAGACCCTGTCCCTTCCACTGGCAGCACGGCACCAATGGTGTTGGTGAGTAGCACAGTGAAATTTCACAGGGAAGGCGGCACAGCTGTAGAGACGCCAGCCATAGCTGTTCAAGGCACAGCTGATGGCTCTCACCAAGTGAGGGGTAAATGGAATTAGCAATAGAGAAGAGGAAGAGGAGGAGAAAGAAGAGGAGGAGGAGTTGGAGGGGAAGAAAGTAGAGAAGGAAGTGGAGGAGGAGTTGCAAGAAGAGGCGAAAGAGAGAAGGAAGAAGACAGTAGAGAAGGAAGTGGAGGAGGAGTTGCAAGAAGAGGCGAAAGAGAGAAGGAAGAAGACTGAAGCAGTGGTGGAGAGGAAGGAGGAGGAGGAAGAGAAGGAGAACAAGGAAACAAAGAAGAAGGATGGCGAGAAAGATGCGAGACAGGGAGAAGGTCTTCTGGGTGCTTCCGTGGAGGGAACTGTCCGAGTGGGCTCTCCACGACTGAACACACAGCTCTCTGGTCGTAGCATCCTCAATGACAAACGAATGAAAATGCTGGCACTGTCTCTGGAAGGAACATTGGTGGACAATGTGCCCAAAAGATTGACACTGGCCGAGTGAGTACTCTTCATAGGCCACACAAACACATACACGCACACGTGTGTGTGTGTGTGTGTGTGTGTGTGTGTGTGTGTGTGTGTGTGTGTGTGTGTGT
>OX465051.1:3371017-3628513 GCA_949841015.1 Aplysina aerophoba | reverse complement strand
TGTGTGTGTGTGTGTGTGTGTGTGTGTGTGTGTGTGTGTGTGTGTGTGTGTGTGTGTGTGTTTGTGCGTGTGTGTGTGATGGGACCACTTAGTGGTAGTGCATTGACTGCTCCCTGGGTGTGTAGTACAGTATTACTAGTTGGAGGGGTTCACGCATTGCAAACATTTCATATCAGAAGGATGTACATTGGTGACCCGCTCACTCAATCACTCACTCACTGCTGCTGCTCTGAGGGTAGAGCTCTCCCACTGTGAACGTGCATACAATATGACTACGCACAATACATGTGTGTGTGTCCTGTTGTCCGTATCACTTGCAGAAGCTGCTGGGCTACCTCTCACCGACCAAAGACGAGGAGGATCAGATTCGAGATGCAAGAGCAGAGAACCCCAACCTCCCTCTAGGTCCTGCTGAGGAGTTCCTGTACACCCTCTCCACCATCCCTGAGCTCAAGGCCAGGCTCAGCCTGTGGAAGTTTCGCTTCTCCTTCAAGGCATTTGAGGAGGTCAGCCCAACCATGCAATGCACCTGTCGCACACACACACACACCTCACACCCCACACCTTGCAGTACACCCCTTCACAGTGCATGTACCCACCCACACTTACACTCACTGTAAATGGCACAGACTCTATTGCGCACTTACATTTGTTCTTTGTGCTACTGTATAACTGAGAAGGAGTGGCTCTCCAAATGCCAACTTTCGAATGTTTGCAATCTTGCCGACATTTTGGTCAGATGCAGAGGCCCTACAGTCGAAAGCTGGTATCTAGCGGACTATCCTAGTCTCATGCCTGAACCAGCTGAGAAGCCCCCGCTTCATACTGCATATCTGTCTACTGATCTGTTTCCCCCACCCCACCCCCTCTGGTATTGCAGGAGTTTGCTGATGCCATGATGGACGTCAAGTGTGCCGTGTCTGAGCTCCGCACCTGCCCCACCTTCAAGTACTTCTTGGCTTGCCTGCTGGCGGTTGGGAACTTCCTCAACCACGGCAAGGAGGTGAGGCAGGACATGTCAACTGTACGTACATACACTGTATGTACGTTGGTAGAACCCATGACACACAGGGTTATGTGTGGATCAATTAGTTGCCTGTACTACATACATCTCATTTCTACTCTCTCTTCTGCCCTCCCTCCCCCTCCCCTCCCCCTCCCCTCCCCTCCCCCTCCCCTCCCCTCCCCTCCCCTCCCCTCCTTCTCAGGTGGAGGCCTTCCACCTCAGTTTCCTGCCAAAGCTGTTGGATGTGAAGGACAACATTAAGAAACAGCCTCTGCTGCATCACTTGGTTGCCATGGTGATGGAAAAGTTTCCAGACAGCACTGACCTTCACTCTGAGCTTGGAGCAGTGCACCGGGTTGCCAAGGTAACATGTCTGTTCATCTGTCTGTCTGTTCATATGTCCACACTTGTCGCTGTCGGTCTTTCTATAAGTGCTGTGTAAAGAGGGCACACATACTTACATGTGTACGTACGTACATACGTACGTATGTATGTGTGTAACCACTAGCCTTCCCCTCCTTCTTCCTCCCCATTCCTCTCTTCCATCCCATACCCTTTTCTCTCCCTTCTCCTCCCCCTCCCTCCCCTTTCCACCTATCCCTCTAGAGTGACTTTGCGATGCACATGCAGTCCTTGTCCAAGATGACCCAGGACCTGTCAGACTGCTGGAAGCACCTCAGAGCCATTGCCAAGTACGAGAGCTCCACAGAGTCGGTCAGCATGGAGGTCAAGATGAAGTGAGCAGCCGTGCAAGGGGCACCTAATGCATCACACACACGCGCGCACACACATGCACACACACACTCACATGCACACACACCTCACCTCACCTCCTCTCCTCCAGGTCAGCCCAGTTCCTCTCTGAGGCAGCAGAACGGCTGCAGGTCCTGCAGACCATTTCTGTACGAATACAGAACAGGTACAAACACACACACACACACACACACACACACACACACACACACACACACACACACACACACACACACACACACACACACACACACACACACACACACACATGCAGACACACATACACACACACACACACACACACACACACACACACACACACACACACACACACACACACACACAACCACGAACCAGTGCTAGCTGCAGTCAGTGGAGACCCCAAGTCAAGCAAGGCCTGAGGTCCCTAATCCATGCTCTGTGCCCTACGTGTGCTCTGTGCTTCAGGTTCTTCCAGATGATGCTGTACTTCGGTGTGAACAGCAGTGCAGTCAAAGACACAGGGGTGAGCAGCGTGACTACACTCTATGGCACTCACGCCCACCCACACTTCAAAGAACTACCAAACAGCCCTCCCCCTCCCCCTTGCCCTTCCACTTGTGTTGTGTTTGCATCTGCACAGATGAATGAGATGTGCAAGATTGTCAGTGACCTGTCTCTCGAGTATCGCACGGTTCATGCGAGACTGCTGCAGAGGAAGGAGAGAAGAAAGAGGAAAACAGGCGGCCTCATTCCCTTTGTGAGGACACGCTCTGTCTGCACCATGCATGTGGGCAACACAGCTTGCGCAATGTCTAGTCACATGACACTGCTATTCAGTGGAACCTCTCTGTAAAGGACACCGTTTGGACCCAGCTGGCTGTCCTGTATACATACATAGAGAGGTGTCCCTAATTCAGAGGTTGACTTGTACACAGCTCTATGTGGTTGGAACTGCAGACAGTGTCCTCATTAGAGAGGTGTCCTTTTTTTCGGAGTGTCTTTTATAGAGAGGTCCCACTGTAGTGGGTGTACAGGTAGCGAGGACTGTGTGGCTGTAGTGGATGCAACCTGCCGGAACTAGTGTAGATGGGTCGCAACAAGAGTACATAGGAGATATCTCACTCTTGGTGGTGTCCATCAGGTGGGTAAGGTCAGTCACATGTGTGGTGTTTAAGGACTGGTGTCTTCTTGTGCAGGCCAAGTCACTCTCAAAGGATGCTTCTTCATCAGAGCAGAGCGCCTCTCCTTCACAGAGGGAGGCTGAGAGAGGGAGCCCTGCAAGCAGCAAGCAGGAGGGGCGGTTCCATAGATTTCAGCACAGCAAGAAGCCAGAGAAGGCAGCTGACCTGCTGGAGACGCTAGCGGAGAACGCCAAGAACTCAAAGGATGACCGGAAGTCAGGGTGGCGCTACCGACGGAAGGCTCAGGAGAAGCGACATCAGAAGAGAAAGTCAAGTGGGTGAAAGTGATCCCAACCACTATGATCAGTGTTGTTGAGCTTGTAAGGGCGGTAGGAGAGGGGGAAAGGAGCAGGGGTAGGGCTTCAGCCCCTCATGCCAGAGGTCAGCACTGGCACAATCAGTGGATTTGGAGGGGATGACGAAGGAGCCTCTCGTTATTTAAAGCTGCTGAGTCCTCTGGCTTGTTACATTCATGTTAAATGGTGTATGTTGCTATAAGTGTCTTAATGTTTGACCTTCTCAGCACGACGGGGTACATGGAAGACGAAGTACCTTGATGCAGTGTGCATGTGTCAGATGTGTAGACATGATTTGACTGCTTTTTCTCTTCTGATGTCTCCAGTTCGAAGGACCCTTGGGAAGAATGATGAAGAGCAAAGAGCCATTGAAGAACTGACACAACTTCTTCAATCCCCTGCATGATGCTTGTATACAATGACATGTGCATGTGTCTCGATTATGTAATTGGTGTTACTAATTCTGTCGAAATGCCATATATGGGTATGACTCGTCACCGCCAGTCGTCGTCTGCCTACGTTTTCTGCTTGACAAAATGGCGTGTTGCAGTTGACCTTGCCTCCTTTTCTGGCTCAGCGTAAGCTTAAGCCCTTACAAACATTCTCTATCCTTTTCCACAAGGCGTATCAGGTGAGATATTTTCTCCATGTGCGTGATTAGATGCCTTTGTTACAATTGACAATGCACAAAACGACTAGGCAAGCTATGAGACAATGTGCCCACCGCTGGAGAGCTGTTTAACCCCTCACCGAGTGGACGCTGTGCCGTGAGGCGCATCTTTCTGTCCATGCATGCGTCGTTGCCAATACAAGCAGTTAGTGTGAATTCAAACACTCCTCATCAACGTACGTTCGTAGCTGCCACTTCGCGTGTACTTACTGTTTCAGCCTAGCTATCTTGCTTGTGATCCGGCTGCCACTCTCGGGGTGGGAGGTGGGGTAGGGCTAGGACGGATTCGTTTATTGTGTGATGCAGTGGTAGCGGAGGTCTACACACCACAAAGTGCACGTGCACTCCACCCACACGGTGCACCCACTGGCAACATTACCCCCCCCCCCCCCCCCCCCGCCGCCGCCGCCGCCGCCTTGGGAACAGGTGTTGTGGTCGTATGGAGGCAGCCAACGTGTACTGCATCATAACCGTGTCTTATTTGTGCATATTGCATTAACCACCAATCAGTGTTCTCTTGCTTGTGTGGGGATGGTGGTGGTCTGTGCCTGTGATCATATGTAGATTAGCTTAACTATATGCTCTGACCAGCCTCTCTGTGGCTTCCACCCCCCTCCCTCACTCTCACTGCAGCCCTGTGCGCCCCACGGTATGGCACAGACAGCTAAGGTGAGGGGTCCTGGGCAGCGGTCACCTTTTATTGCTTGTTTCACGGATGATTCGCAGCGTATCAGTATACCTTGTTTTGTGCTACTGTGTGTGTGTCAGTGTGTGTGTCTGTGTGTTACTGGTGTCTGCTACATCGTGAGGGAGGAGGAGGAGAGGGGAGGTTGCGGGTAGCAGTGTGGTCGGTTTGTTGATGGACCCCCCCCCCCCCCCCTCCACTGCGCCACTGGGTCATGTGTGGTTCACTGTGTGTGCTTGGGTGAAGCCTGCTGTAGGCATCAGCATGGATATTGGATTATTGGCCGCAAGTGCAGTGAGGGGCTTCCCACGTGATACCATACCACACTACGGAGCCCCCCATGGGCAGGAGGAGTCAGTCGTGTATGCAACCATCTCTTGCCTTAGTCTGGCCCGCTAGACCCAACTTCCCATTTGGAGGAAGGGACTTCTGCCGCGGTGATAACTCGTGATGCGAAGTCGGGTCTAGCGGCCTAGACTACTTTGCCTTGGCTGATGGCTCAGTAGTGGCGGTATGTACCCACCCACCCATGGACCCACAGTGTGGTGTATCATTCTTTCTTGCTCTTTGTTCCAAATCCTTTTCATCCACTGATTGGAAGTACGTACCAAGTTAACATAAGCACTGTCCATTTGGGACTGACTGCCAGTGGACAGGGGACATACACACGTAGCACTACAGCCTGTTGGTTCCTGAACTGCACACACTGGGGTGTATGGCTGGCATGTGGGGGCTTGCTCAGGCTCACCTGGTGTTGTGTGTTGTGTGAGCTGCATTTATTTAGGGGTGTGTGTGTGGATGTGGTTTGTATAAATGTGGAACATCTGGTGGGTTCCTCTTCTCCTGTTGTACAGCCTATCACATTTGGGGACTTCAATGTGCAGGAAATGGTGCAGGTGTACCGAAGGTGCCCTGAGGCTGTCACTGTGAGTGCATGCTGCAGGAGCCATTCATAGCAGTGTACATAGCAGAGCGGAGAGACATGAGTCAATGCTTGTCTTTCTGCCCTCTAATGCAGTTCCTCTTCAGAGGCAGCGACAGTATTGAGCTGGGGCTTGGTCTGGAGCTTTGCAGAGAGGGGCAGGCAGATGATGGAGGTGGGGAGGGAGGGTGGGAGGGGCAGAGGGGGAGGGTTGGAGGTACATACAAAAGGGATGTGGGAGAGTGGGAGGGACCAGAAGAAGGGTGATGCGGGAAAAAGAGGGAGGAGGATGTGGGAGGAGCATAAGTGAGGTCAGAAATAGGTGGAATGGTGGGACAAGGCTGGCTTGTGCTGCAAGTGTGAGGGATCAGTGCCTGTCCAGACTGTGCAACTGCGTGTTTCCCTGCCCCTCAGGGATCCCGCTGCTCAAAGATGTTGATGTGTCCAAGGTGGCCTCCTCGTCCAAGCTCAATGCCCAGGCTCCTGTCTTCAAGCCCATCCTGCCAGTGACAGCAGGGCCTGCACAGACGTTTGAAGGAGCTAAGACTACCACTGCCAGCCCCTCTTCGTCCAATGAAACCACAACATCGTCCGTCGATGCAGCCAGACACGCAGTGTTGGAGCCTGAAGGTGCTAAGAACCAGCTGTGTGAAGGTCACACCAGGGCCGAGGGTGGTCGGTCGTCGCATCTAGGGTTTCAAAATGTAGACCCCAGTATTGTCACTTTTGTTTGTGACTCTTCAATAGCTGCAAACCAGACAGACGGGGTCCAGCAGCAAACTAGCCCACAAACTCGAGACAGTGGAAGAGTAGAGTTTTTATATGAATTAGGGTCATGTAGGAGTAGGAGTAATTCACATAGCAAGGCAAGTGCAAGAACATCTCCAGGAGCAAGCGATGTGTCTTCAAAGGTCCCTCCCACAAGTTCAGCCTTTAGTGGCAGTCCATCCGATGGGCAGCTCATAGCAGGTAGCATCTCTCTTTCACTCAACAGTGAAATCAGAGTGCCTTCAAGTGATAGTGGAAGTAAGACACCACCTTTGTCCACTGGTGGAGACAAGACGCCTCCTTTGCTCACTAGTGGAGCCAAGACGCCTCCTTTGCCCACCAGTGGAGCCAAGACGCCTCCTTTGCCCACCAACGGTGCCAAGACGCCTCCTTTGCTCGCCAGTGGAGCCAAGACGCCTCCTTTGCTCACCAGTGGAGCCAAGACGCCTCCTTTGCTCACCAGTGGAGCCAAGACGCCTCCTTTGCTCACCAGTGGAACCAAGACACCCCCTTTGCCCACCAGTAGAGCCAAGACACCTCCTTTGCCCACCAGTGGAACCAAGACGCCTCCTTTGCCCACCAGTGGAGCCAAGACGCCTCCTTTGCCCACCAGTGGATCCAAGACGCCTCCTTTCCCCACCAGCGGAGCCAAGACGCCTTTACCCACCAGTGTGGCCAAGATTGTTCCGTCCTCCACTGTGAGCGCTATGAACCCGCCGAGAGCGACAGATCACCATGCTGCAGTGGCCCAGTCGTCCAGCACAGACAGCCGCACAAAGCCCCCTCCTGCAGCCACCACTGTGGCCACTAGTGCATGGAGTAGACCAAAGGACTGGGGCACTGTGTTTGGTAGCTCCACTGCAGGTGGTGGAGGACCCCGGCCCCTGGCGGAGAAGCCTCCAGAGTCCACGTCGCCACCCGAGAGCGGCATTGCTGACATGCATGAAGGCGCAGAGGACAGGTCCTCTGAGAGGAGCAACCCTCTTCTTGTACAGCTGGGAGGTAAGGCAGCATATAGATGGTGCAGTGGCAAAGAAGACAACCACACATGCATTTTCATACAAGTGAAGCAGGGCTTTTCAGCAGGCTGTTGCATGGGCATTGAAGGTACGCAGATACCAGCTGGAAACAGCTTGAATGGGCTAGAAAGCCTTACCTGTGACATAGCTTTCAGCCCATTTCAAGCCGTTTCTAGCTGGTATCTGAGAACCTTCCAACGCTCATTTATGTACAGCATGAACTGTAGCACAGACAGGACAGGACATGATATGGCCAGCGGCAGGCAAATGAGTTGGTGTCACCTGTCTTTCCCAACAGAGAAGCTAAGAAGCCTTCAGGTGTGCTATGGTGAAGAGGTCAAACTGGTGCCTAGAGGACTTGTGAATGCTGCAAACCTCTGCTATATGCACTGTGTATCCTCTTCTGCGCTTGTGTGTGGAGGGAGCAGGCTGTTAGTGTGTGTTTTGTATTCATGTGGCTCCCCTATCCTTGCGTATTCCACACAATGTTTGTCTACCAGCTGTTTTCTACTGTTTGTGAGAGCAACTTTTGTGTAAATTTCAATCCACACCACAATGTGTGCATCTTGCAACACCTGCTGCCTGCTGCTCTCTGTGCTGCTCTGCTCAAGACAAGACTCCCTTGACCAAGCTGCCCAGATCCTGCAGATGCTCCTGGCCTGCCCTCCTCTGGTCAACCTTCTGCGCTCACTGAACCCAGACACGCCCCCCTCAACTGACCCCTCCCCCACCCCAATGCTGGACTGCATGTGAGCCAGCACACATCTCTCTCTGTCATGCCACCAGCTCCCTCTGAAATGGTTTCACACTGGTCATTCTGTACCTGATACGTTCACTGTGGCCACATCCTTTCAGTGTGTGACAAGAGATATAAGCCAACTGAACTATTTCAGATGGTGCTTCCTCTTGGGGGCCCTAGAGGGCGGGGCTTGCGTGCAACCTATGTACACATGTACATAGGTTGCATGCGACCTGCTCCCTGCCATGTGCCCCCAACTGACCAGATTGGTGTGAATGTGTAGTCTGTGCTATTGTGTCTGTGTTTGGTGCTTGCCACTCCACATGACCATGTAATGACATAGACAGACACACAGACAGGCCTGGCCATTAATGACTGATATGCATGGATGGGACGGGTCACTGGGGAAGGGGTTGCTCAGCGGACACACACACACAGGGGTGCACTGTGCACTGTTGTAGGTAATGTATGTATGTTTGTTTTAAGTGCCTGCTTGTGACCAATTGGGCTGTGCACTCGTTGTGTGCAAGTCTCAGTCTGTGCTGTGGTATTGTTTATATTGTAGATGCTCATTGCCACGTCGTTGAACTTGAAATGGGTGAATTGCTCACGAATTCACCCATTTCAACTGTGGTATTGTGTCTGTCTGTGTGCAGGGTCCGGTTTGTGCACGAGTTTGAGTCAGCTGATGAGTACCAGGAAGGTAAGAGAGGATTACACCCTGAGCAACACACACACACACCACACACACACCACACATACACTGCACACACACATGCACACACACACACACGCACACACACACACCACACACATACACTGCGCGCACACACACACCACACACACAAATACACTGCACACACACACACACACCACACACACACATGAACTATCAATGTACACGTGTATGCTTATGTGCTGTACATGTGGTTGCAGGTAAGCGTAAGAGGAAGTCCCGCTCCCCACAAGACTTCCTCAAGGGAGCCTCCATCAAACCCGACTACATGTACCAGGTCCTGGACAAGACCAAGTCGTCCCTCTCCAGGACAGTTAGGGTGAGGACTACATGTTGGCTACACGTGTACCTATGAAGTATGTATGTATGTATGTAGTATTGTCTGTTTGAGTGGTGTGTCGTGGAAGTTATTAGACATGCTGGGGTTGTTCTGAGATGTATTGAGCAATTTATGTAGCAATGACAGAAGAGGCTAATCATAGGATGTTTCGACCTTTTGTAGTTGATTGCCATGTAAACTGCTCAGTACATCAAACACGTTTTGCTGCCGTAGCATGAGCCTCTACCGCATCATTGGGTTGATGGTAGGATGATTGTTTTGAACAATCAAACACAACAAATCACTTATCACTTCAATGCAATGTTTGGCCCAACACATGCTTTGTCCACTGTGTCTGTCTGTATATGGTATTATGTAAAGTTGTTAGCACCAAACATGGGCCATGTCATTCATAGCCTGGCCCAAGGCCTCACCAGGCATCCCCTGGTCACTTCAGAGGGCGCCTACTGTGAATTGCTTTGGCATTAGGTCAGGTGTTAGTGAGGTGGGTAGTGTGTGGCAATGAAGTACCCATGGCAGACCTGGCTTGAGAGGTGGTGGAGGCAAACTACGATGAATGGCACCAGATGCGCGGTGCTATTAGCTCTCTGAATTGCAATGTGTCACTGCTCTGTTTGAGCTATGTACGTATGTATTCACCACTGATGGTAGTGGGCGATGTTTGGACAGTTGGTCACTGAGCAGCAGCACCCACGTGCCTTGCTTTACAAGCCACCAAGAGTGCATAACAGATCTCTTTGTACTCTTGAAGCCACTCAGCAGACGTCACTCAACGTGGAGGGCGCTCGACTTGTGGTGCTGAACCAACATTTGCTCCACTGGTCAGACTCCCGACTCCACCCTAAAGCTCGTCCTCTGTGCCACACCCCAACTGTGGCATTCGCTGGCCACTGACAACGACAAAAGCAGTTTTGACTGGCCCAAACAAAGTGGGCACTAATTGCTGGCTCTGTGTGTGATTGTTCCATACAGTGCAGATACGTACGTATGCATTGCCTGCCTCAGGATTGAGATTCACGTGCCTATACAGGACCTTTTAGCATGCACATTGACATTCTGTATTCTGTAGCTGCATACAATACCGTTGTCAAATTGATAGTTACTACTGCGCACGTATATGGCTACCAGGTCAAACTGTTTAAAGCCCCAACCCCTGTACACACGTACCATGTCCACTTGTGCCCACCCACCCACCATGCAGGGCCGTCAGGAGGACGCACAGGAGTTCCTTGGGTTGGTGCTGGACAGTCTGCACGAGGAGATGGTGGCTGCGCTCTCCACCGTCACACATGGTAGGTGGGCTCACTTCCCTCCCTCCCCTCCCCTCCCTCCACACGCACTGTGCTCACTTCGGGTCCGTGCTTTATAGCACACACTGCAAGCACACACTCACTCACACACCTGTTCTGTCGGACACACTGGCTCTCTTCCTCTCTGACAGGCCCTGTTTCCAACCCTGACAAGTCTAGCTCATTGGAGGACCACCCCGACGACAGCTTGGAGGAGGGGGAGGAGCTGGGGGAGGGGGAGGAGTGGGAGCAGGTCGGGTGGAACAACAAGTCCATGGTCACAAGACAGGTTAGAGGAGGAAGGAGGTGGATAGGGTGGGGATGGGGGAGATTGGAAGGGAGGGTGAGTTAGGAGTGAAGGGGGAGGGGGAGGGAGGAGGGGAGAGGTAGGAGATGGGGAGGTGGGAGGGGAAGGGGAGGAGATGGATGGGGAGATGGGAGGGATTGGGTTGGAGGTGGGAAAGTGAGAAGTGAGAGGGAGGAGAGGGGTGGAGGGTGGCTGAGTCGTGTACGTACATTTCCCACTAGCGGCTGCTGGACATGTTTCCTTGCATGTATTTTCCAGACTTCCTACAGGGAGTCCCCCATTTCGCAAATCTTTGGTGGGGAGCTCCTCTCCATTGTGCAGAAGCAGGGCTCAAAGGAGTCAGCGACAGTCGAGCCCTTCTTTGCTCTTCCTCTGGACATACAGGTAAGGGCCTGCTGGCATGGGATGGCCTCTTGGGCGGGTGATGGGCGGGTGATGGGAGAATGATGGGAGGGTGATGGGAGGCCAATGGGAGGGTGATGGGAGGCCAATGGGAGGGTGATGGGAGGGTGATGGGAGGGTGATGGGAGGCCAATGGGAGGGTGATGGGAGGGTGGAGCTGGCCACCAGGTCTCACCCCAACATGTTCAGCTGCTCTGAAAATGCATGCACGCATCCATGTTGGTGTGTGTAAATCTGGCAGCAATAGGGCTTCTTCCAGTGGAGTCTGTGCCTGTCCTGTTGTCTGTATGGCAGGGTTGGCCCGCTGCTGAAGGACAGTGTCACATTTTTGTGAGAGTGTGTACATGCCACACATATCACAGCCCACTCTCCCACACCCCATGTTGTGCTGCTGCAGGACGAGAGTGTGGTGACAGTGCAGCAGGCGCTTGAGAGGCTGGGGGCCCGGGAGGTGCTGCACGACATGTACTGCTCCAAGACAAACACTGAGGTGTGTGCGTGGGTCTGTGATGACCAACATACTCTTGCTGCCACCCACTATTCTAGCAGTCCTCCCACACCTTAATTAAGGCACATCTTGGCTGCCTGTCATTCCTTCTTGCATAGAGGGCGTGCATCCCTTCTAGACCTGAAGTCCATGCTGTTTTCCTATTTGGCTGGGTGTTGTGAGCTGCATTCCTTGCAATGCATCTGGACTCCATTGGTGCTTGTCCCTGTCCACAGGTGGAAGCGTCCAGGAAGATGACTCTGTCTCGCCTTCCTCCGGTGCTGGTCCTCCACTTGAAGCAGTTCTCATTCACCAACAAGGGCTCACAGAAGTTAAACAAGCCGATCGAATACTCGATGGAGCTAGAGATTCCACGAGGTGAGCAATTGTGTGCGATGCTGGGTGGGGTAGAGGGGTTAGAGGTCTCACTGTCTTGTTCTTGCAGAACTGTTGGCTCAGCCTGTCCGCAAGAAGGTTACAGTGGAGCAGAGGAAATATCAGCTATTAGGAGGTGGGTCCCACTGCAAGCCTGCACTGGTGCAGTGATGTCAGCATGTGGTGCTATGCTCATGCTCTTGTCCTGCAGTGGTGTACCACCATGGGCTGCACGCTGCTGGTGGGCATTACACCAGCGACGTGCGGCTGGCACAGAGTGGTGGGTGGTTCAATGCCAATGACAACCACCTGAAGCCGCTGTCTGAGGAGCAGGTGCTCAGGGGCCAGTGCAAGGAGCTCAACAAGGTGGCCTACCTCCTCTGCTACCGTCGCTCAACAGAGTGATGTGTGTCACCATAGCACTCATTTGGCAGCCACTTGGGTGGGGCACTCGTGGACACAGTATGCACAGTTGTGTGTGATCATACACGTACAGTACAGTACAGTACAGTACATTGTTAATGTTATACAATACTGTCGTAATAATTGGTTATCTCTAGGTGGTGGTGTGTGTACATATGTATTGTTTATGCATGTGTGGCCCACTATTTATGCCATTTACTGCATCATTGTTGTATACTTTGTCTGGTTATAATTAAGAAATATATTCATTATGTAGCATAATGAATAGAATTTGTACGTTATCAGTTGCATAATGACAAAACACATGACAGCCAACTGAATTCACACACACACACACACCCTGCAGACATGCATGTCTGCAGGATAAGCAGATGGATGCACATTCAAATTAATGGATAAATTAATAACGGCTGGGCTGATTGAAATAACGTACGTCTGTTGCAGTCTAATAAAGTCAAACTGTCTAGTGAGTCTCATGAAGCTCATTTGTGTGGACAAGTTGAACAACTGATCGTCCCTGTATATGAAGCTGTATAAGGTTCATGCCAGAAGCACTCGCTGCACATTCTCCACTTGCGAGGAGCACTGGATGCAGTGCTGGTATTGTGCAGCACAGGCCACGCAGCACACCGTGTGCCCACAGGGGCAGAAGGTGGCTCCAACAGGACTCTCCCTGCAGATGCGGCACGTCATGAGGTTCTTGATCTTGCAGAGTTCCTCCTCCAGTTGCTGTGCCCTGCTCAGCACAGCAGAGGGATCCAGACACGTTGAGCTGGGTATGAAGGGAGCAAGGAGGGGGTCCCTTTCACTGTATTCAGGGGGTGGGCCGGCGGGGGGCCCAGTTGAATGGAAACCCAGGCAGCTGTGGCTCGATGAGAGAGGTCTGCAAATTGCACGCTGCTCATGACTGGAGTGCAAGTCCAAGTCTGTAACAGCCTCGGCACAGGTGACACCCTGTGAGGGAGAGGGGTGGGACGGTACCCACAGCAGCGCTGACTGTCTCAGCTCCTCCGTTTCCTCTGGTTCTGGTGACTCTTGCAGAGCTGGCAAAACATGCTGGATGACCTCCTTGTGTGTCTTCAGTACGTCAAAGTAGTAACGGTCGGTACGGGGGCTCTTCTTGAGAGCGGAGAAGAACGAGGTCTGGTACCCCGCAGACCTGACGCTGAGACCGACTGTTTCCCGACAGAAAAAGGTGTGAAATTCGGTAATTGCACGGTACAAGGCCAGAGAGGCAGCCTTGCTCTGCAAGCGAAAGGAATAGCGAGTAGACGCACCCCTGTGCTGGCCAGAGATGACAATCTGAAACTTCTTGCCATGATGAGCCGTGCACTGTATCTCACTGTAGCTGTGCCTGCAATGGACAGGGATACATGAGCACTTAGGTGAAGGCTGCATGCTGGTAGAACAACCACAAGCTATGAATATCATCAACGTGATCTGGGATGGTTAAAAGACCACTAGTCAGTTTATTTAGTAACCTTGCAGACCCTCACTAGCGCACAAGAGCCTCAGGTGCTAGCAGAACAAACCAAGTGACCATGTGATGCACCCAGAGGGGAGGGGTGGGGGGGGGTGGGGGTATATAAAGATTGGGCACAAACAGGAGTGGCCACACTCTTGACTGCCACTGAACCTCAATATTTTGGACAGACTATCAATTTAATTCAGATCAGACTTGGCAGGTTGCCGAGTCGGCTTCTTTCCATCTTATTTCACACCTCACATTTTGGACAGACTAGGTGAAGCTACGTAATTGATCATTGAGGTTTCCTGCTTCGACATGTCACTTTATATACATGCATCTCTGTGTATCTGGGTCAATGGGCATTATTCTTATAGTAAGAGTCTTGGGGTGTTTCTAAAGGATGATCTTAACATGATGATACAGTGGTTTTAGGGGGTGTCCCTATTCGCTGGACTGGAGCACTGGACTGGACTACTGGACTGGACTACTGGACTCGCGTAATTTTATGCAAAAGCGTTAATGACGTCATAACTAATCGTCCGCTATCGTGTGTTGTACGGGTCGCTTCGATCGAATCTCTGTGCGAATGGATTTGAGCCAATCTATTGCACAGATCACTTCAATCTCTATGCGAAGGACCGGAAGACGTTTTAGATTAACCAAAGGGGCTGTCATTCAACGTGTTGTCTGCCAACAGGCTTTCGGGGAAGGTGGTGCTGTATGATAGAAATCCTCCCAGTCTCTCCCGCTTACTTTCATGTCGTGTTTGTCTTATAGCGTCAGATGGCATAGGAAAACATACGTTCGGAATAAACAGCCATTATCGCTCTTAAGGCTCAGCTTCATTTCCGTGTCCGCCATTTGTTATCGGCGTCACTAAGGACACATGTAGCAACCTACACAAGCACATTTAGCTATCTATAGCTACACTTAATTATGTTTAGGTACTTAAGGGGCATGTCTTGGTTACATGATAGCTAGCTAGCTGGTGAATCATACGCAGGTGCTGCTGTTATGATCTGCAAGATATGTTCAGTACTGTTCTCTGAGGAGGATACTCTAAAGCATTTCTATTTCACAGCACCGCCTTCGGCTAAAACCGAAAGCCCATTGGCAGACAACACGTTGAATGGCAGCCTCTTTGGTTAATCTAAAATGGCTTCCGGTCCTTCGCATAGAGATCTGTGCAATAGATTGGCTCAAATCCATTCGCACAGAGATCCGATCGAAGCGACCCGTACAACACACGATGGCGGACGATTAGTTATGACGTCATTAACGCTTTTGCATAAAATTACGCGAGTCCAGTAGTCCAATCCAGTAGTCCAGTCCAGCGCTCCAGTCCAGCGAATAGGGACACCCGGTTTTAGGGCTTCTAGTCCCAATTGGACATTGCATTCATTTGATTACAGTATCGAAATGGTTGGTCCACCTGCGAGTTCTGATGTTGTACAGCCCGTCGAGCTCTGTACCCTAATCCTAACCCAATACTGCAATCATGCGAGTGCAATGTCCAATTATGACTAAATCCTGAAATCACTGCAGATCGCTTGTGCAACACAACTCTTCCCACAGCATAGCTAGTACTGGTCAATTAGGGCTGATTAATAATCACTGGCTGATATGACCATAGTACTCACTCTTTATTAGCACTAGATTTGTAGGACACCCACACTTCACTTACACTTGCTCGCCAGTCATATAAAAGGGCAGAGCCTGTCTTGTTGTGGCAATTGAACAAGCGCAGCCCACTACTAACACTGGTGGTGAATACTGCAGTGTGAGGCAGAAGCTGAGCTGGGGACAAGAAACTACATTCATCTACAAACAGCGAGTGTCATGTAGTGGAGTCTCTTGGTACAGTCATCTACAAACAGCGAGTGTCATGTAGTGGAGTCTCTTGCTCCATAGTGGGCCACTAAGACGAGGAGGGCCAGAGGTTTACTGCACTACACACTAAAGTTGGCCATTCACTCTTCTTGCGTTCCAGTTCACTGCCACGCTCACCGCACAACACTAACCAGCTAACTAGCCAGCACATCCACCTCGCTCTGCACCACTCACCTGGTGTGTGCATGGGTAAACTCATTAGTGACAACAATGGATGACGGGCCGACAGCCACTGTCCAGGGTCTCCCCTTACTGTCCACCACAGGGTGACATTCAATGCCATAGCTCTCCTGGCGTTGGGCTTTGCCCAGAAACTGATCCACTGCCACTGCAGCTTCAAGGCCGCGCAGCTCCCTGTACCGATCTAGCACAGCCGACTGTGTACTACGCTGCAGATGTAGCAGGTGGGGAGCACACCTGCTGAGGTCACTACCTGTTTGCCTACAGTCCCCAAGGTCTGCCTGCAGAGCGAGGGCAGCCAAGTCAATTTGATCCTCCTGGAAAACAGTCTCTCTGTCTTTCAAGAGGGAGCTCCTCAGCTGAAGGAAGAAGTAGCGTCTGCATAGGAGACAGACAACACTCAGATGCATTAGCACTGGATGATGTCACAGGGTTTGTTGGTATACATTGAAAGTGTGACCATGGGAAAGTTATTGTATGATGTAATGTAAATGCCCCAATATGTGTGTGACTGGTGAAGCCTGTGTGACCACTTCCTTGTGAACATGGTGCTGACACAGTCAAAGTGCAGGGTCTGAAGGGTGTGAAGTCAGACAAGAACACAAAACTGCTTGGTGCATGGACGAGGCATACACTCACTTTGATAACGGTTGCATAAGCCTCTGGGGTTTGACAAAGAACTTGACTCGCAGGTCCAGCGTTGACACGCCTTGGGGCAATTGCTCGTGTAGGGGATTGCGCAAGTTGACCCACAGCCTCTCCCCGTGTTTGCCAGTGTACTGCAGACTGAAGTACTCCTTCTCCAGCAGTTGAAGGAGCCCGCACACCTGGGCACAAAGACACAGCATGCGGGCTATAATGAATGTATCCATTCAGTAAACGTGCACGGTCTCCAGTGTCCCCGCGCCCAACGCTGTAATAGCGTGTTTACACAGAGTACACGTCGGCACTGCCCGTTGGCGTGCACGGGTTGGGGACTGGCCACAAGCCAGTGTGCCATACGTGGAACCTAGAGGACCGGCCGGCCCGTAAGACCTTGCCACCATGTGTATATACAGGCATCTGCATCTCAAGGAAGTGAAAATGGCCCGACTATGTATACGTAATTTCGCTGGGGCGTTCGGCTATAATTATACGTAGGTGTACACGAACAAGATGTCAAATAATGACGTACATACAACATCTTGTACAACGAATAGAGCTCACTTGATCCAAGCACCTCTGTCCCGTCTCCTTCTTCCCAAGCGACACAAGGTGGACGCTCCCCTCGCAGTCTTTGACTCTGTACTGGTGCATCGACGGCATGACAACGCTAGCTACGAACGCGCGCGCGGCCAGTCGCCCTACAGACTGGATAGCTGTTGCGACAGGGTCCAAGGGAATGTGGGAGCGCGACTAGTCGCACGCAAACGCAGTCCCCACCACCGTGCGGTGAACTAGCTGATTCGCTGTGCCTCTCAAAGTCGAAGTGCCGCAAGAAACAATTTCACCACCAGATAATGATTAGCACATATGAATGAATATGCTTATAGAAAGCAATTAGAGGCGCCGGAAGTTGACCCCAACTTGTTATAGACCTATATACTGTGGGAACTGCGCTGCGGATGTACGGCTTCATCCCCCTAGACGGAAAGCACATTCACGTAGACTAGTCTCGCGTAGCCCACCATGCACGATAGCGGTGCAGCCATAACTCGAGCTAGCTAGCTAGTACTGCAGGTGAGTGTGGGACAATGCAATTCCACAACTACGCACTCATTGATTGGCTAATGTGTCGACACCAGTTTTGAACAGATGCAGGGGGTTGGTTTCCAAGCAACTAAGTGGGTAGCAACACAGGAGTACATACAGTGTGTCAGCAAGAAAACAGCAAATGGCAATAAGAAATGTTTAAAATATAATTAATCCATTCAGGCAACTGAGAAACTCTCGCACTACAGCTTCTCAAGTTCCTTCCTCAACTCAGCCACTGCCTTGCGCAATCTTTTCTTGAGCTGAGGAGTGGGTGAGTCTTTCAGCCATCTTGCACATTGCTGGAGGATCAGTGGCTTTTGAATCCGAAAGTGGTCCTGGATCACCTCCTCAAAGCCTGCAGGGAATGCCACAGTTCACCTTGTTCTTGCAGTACTATGTACGTATATATAGTGTGCAGTGACAAAGCTTTGAAGCCCCAAGAGGCAGACACATACAATTTACACAATGACTCATTAAATCAGTATATATGCCACAGAAGAACAAATCTTGCCTCCATACAAGGCAGCTCCACACACCATCTGTACTATGTCATATATACATATTGGGGTGTGTCACTTTCAAATGTGGCATTCGATGGGCATCTCTTTGAACAATCTAGCATCTTAACCAAACAGACAGGCAATGGGATGCTTTGTTTTGACGTTCTAGACCCTTTGTGGCAAGTTGTGTAAAGGCTGTCTTATCTAGTGACACCGCATGTCACCGACAGACTGAGTCACCGCAAGTCACAGTGTGTGTGTGCATGTGTATGCAGCAGCACCTAGAGGTGGGTTCCTGAGCTGCTCCAGCATGGCATAGCGGACAGTGGAGGGGTGCAAGCGAGCATTGTACTCTGAGCTTCGATCCTGCACCACGACCAACAGAAAAGGATGGAGGGAGAAAGGGGAGAGGGAAGAAAAAGGAAGTGGGGAAGGAAAGGGACAAAAGACAGGAAGGGAAAATGGAGAGAAAAGGAAATGGGCAGTGGAGCCAGTAGGACTGAAAGAGTTTCCGAGTGCAAGGATCAGGTGCCAATTCGGCACTTGAATAGTGACAGTATAATACAAGATGTCAGCACAGTCGGGGAGGAGGTGCCCAAACAATGGCAGACACCTTCCCCATGCATCTGGTTTCTTGCAGGGCAAGCTCACGTTTCCTTCAGGAGTGCCTTGGAGGTCAGAGTATCCTGGCTCATTGTACATGGGCTCAGCATTCATGATTAGGCCTTGAATAGAAATGAGTACCTGAATGGAGGCAGCAGGAATCAGATATGGTCAGAGGGGAGGAAGGGCATGTTGTTTGGGGAATACAAGGGCAACACACTATCACAGAGCTGAGACTTTACTGTGCACATGCATCCCCATACAGGGTCATGGGCGAGGAGGTGCCTGCTGACTGTCAATGGACTACACTAGGCGGTGTCCTACACTCTGTGAAGTGCAGTGAACAAGAATAGATAGGCGGGAGTACATGCGTACGTGTATACCTTGCACTGTGTTGAAGCGACGAAATGACCACTACCACAAACAACATGGATGGCACTTTGCATGTCAAATCATGCTCTGTACACTACTCAGTGACTGCTCCGTATACAAGGAACGCTATACATGTACGCATGCCAGCTGCCAGGCCCTCATTGGACTCCGCATTCTGTAACAAAACACATGTACAAAGATAGAACTCGGAATGATGGATTCCCACAGTGCTAGGCACCATTTTGTCTGAGAGGAGTGAGACAATTTACATTCTCAACACTTCAGTCATGCCAGTGACTGCAGTGTCCAACGTGCAATCATGAATGGCAATTGTTCCTGTCACTTTCTACTGTACCACTAGTGGCTTGGCGAGACCTGCTCTGCTTTGTGATGCATGCATGCGTGTGTGTGTGTGTGTGTGTGTGTGTGTGTGTGTGTGTGTGTGTGTGTGTGTGTGTGTGTTTGTGTGTGTGCGCGCGTGTGTGTGTGTGCGTTTGTGTGTGTGTGTGCATTTGTGTGTGTGTGTGTGTGTGTGTCTGTGCTTTCATACTAACCTGGTACATGGAGGAAGTCTTTGGGTTCCACTTCTCTGTAGCATCCCCCCCATGGAATGTCCCCAGCAGGCTCAGACAGACCTTGCCATCCCGGTAGAGGTTGGGGTTGAACCTGAAGAATGCGAGGAGGCAATCCCCCATTGGCATAGGTAGACAACACAGAAGGATGTGGGGTGTGATGGGAGGGGGTGTTGGGAGGGGATGTTGGGAGGGTGTGATGGGAGGGGATATTGGGAGGGGATGTTGGGAGGGGAGTTGGGAGGGGATGTTGGGAGGGGATGTTGGGAGGGGATGTTGGGAGGGTGTGTTGGGAGGGGATGTTGGGAGGGTGTGATGGGAGGGGATGTTGGCAGGGGATGTTGGGAGGGGAGTTGGGAGGGGATGTTGGGAGGGGATGTTGGGAGGGTGTGTTGGGAGGGGATGTTGGGAGGGTGTGATGGGAGGGGATGTTGGGAGGGGATGTTGGGAGGGTGTGATGGGTGGGGATGTTGGGAGGGGATGTTGGGAGGGGATGTTGGGAGGGTGTGATGGGTGGGGATGTTGGGAGGGGATGTTGGGAGGGGATGTTGGGAGGGGATGTTGGGAGGGGATGTTGGGAGGGGATGTGGAGGGTTAGGGAACAGGGTGAGGGGGATGTGGTGATACACATGTAGAATTTGAGATTGATGTGGGCAATTACGTCAGTACGTATGTAGCTCACTAATCGGTTAGGGCATCTCTTTGGCAGATTCGTTTACGCATTTGTATTTGAGTGTGTGAATGTGGGTGCCTGTGAAATGGTGCATGTCTAAACTACGCCTGCTGATGAGGGCCCTTTGTGTTCAACTGCATTGAGCGTGTCACACACACGAACACTGCTAGGTGGCAGTGCTTAAAACATACACAACACATAGTGATTCGGTCATGTTGGCACTACGTAGACCTATTGTCTACTACTATGAGCGGTACTATTGAGACCTCCACCTCATTGGCACAACACGACAAAACAATCCACCTGTTGGTGTGTTGTGACACAGTACAAGGTGCACCTCCAGAGCAGATAACACTGATGCACCCCGTAAATGATGCCATGTGACAGCTATTGAAGTGGTGCATAAACATACCCTTATGACAGTCCCAAAGTTGTTATGGGCACACACTGCCCTCAGGACCATAGCAGCATGCCTGAGGGAGCCCACACATGCACTGCCAGCAAGCACTTTCCTCCTCCTCCACAAAATACAGAGTCCCATGCTCACAGCTTTTGCACCTCGTAGTGTGCGACCAACTGTACACACAGGGCACCACACACACACTCCACTCTGTGCTGTAATGGCACTGAGTGTTGTCTGCCCAGGCTTGAGCACTCTGCCAAGTCAGTGTCTGAATGTACTGTACAGTAAACGTGATGGGGGGGGGGGCGTGAACTGCCCACAACGGTCTCTCTGGCAGTTGAGTATGATGCACATGTGTGCCTAAGTGCCCGATCTGGACTCTGACACCAGCACTGGTTTAGGGCTGAATACGTGTGTCCATGTGCTAGGACAAGTGCAGTGGACATACTGTATTAATTGTGCAATGAGCATGCTATGTATCTGCTCAAACTGGACCTCCCTCCCTCTCTTGGAGCCTGCTCACTCACTCCTCTCCTTGCAATCACCTGCGCTTCCACTGTACTCACCGAACGGTACTGTTGCCAGTGGTAACAATCTTCACCAGGGGCGACACATTGGGGTAGCGATCTGGGAAGTAGACATCAAACACAAAGCAGCCCCTGCTGTACGGAGTGTCCTTGGGACCCGTGATAATGGCGCGGACAAGGTCCAAGTGGTCCTCGTCCTAGGGATCAACACACACGCAGCACACAACACAGAAGAGTCCTTTAGTTACACTATAAGGACGTGTATGTACAAACTCACATGCATATGCATACGTGTACTCACACACTCACACAAACACAGTCACACACTCACATACTCATGCACACAGGGAAATCCACCACAAATTCCACCCACCTGTCTGATGAAAATGGAGGAGTCAAGATGGACTTGCAGCAAGTTCTGAAGTTTTCTCAACTCTGCGAGGATGGCCTGCACCTTGGGAGAGCTGGGGCAGACCACACTTCATATCAACACACCACAGTACAGTACAGTACTCACACAGCACACCACAGCAGACTCACACAGCACACTCACAGCACACTCATACATCACACCCACACAGGAAACTCCTCACAGGACACTTACAGCACACTCACATAGCAAACCAGAGCACACTCACAGCATCTCACAGCAGCACACTCACAGCACACCCACACAGGAAACACAGGAAACTCCTCACAGGACACTCACAGCACATGCACAGCACACTCACATACGTAGCAAACCAAAGCACACTCACAGCATCTCACAGCAGCACACTCACAGCACACCCACACAGGAAACACAGGAAACTCCTCACAGCACACGCACAGTACACTCACATAGCAAACCAAAGCACACGCACAGCACACGCACAGCACACTCACAGCACACGCACAGCACACTCACAGCAGCAAGGATGCTTCATGCAGGCTCACTTTGGTGCTGGGTCCGTATTCAGAGCCTTTGCAGCGTACGAGTGTGTCTCCTGAGGAGAGGCAGGCACTAACAGTACCACAGCTTGGCTCTCAACAGGGTGGTATGTCTGGCTGCAACCAGAACACTTGCATGCACACATGCACACACACACACATGCACATGTACACAGCTTACCACCAGTTCTGTTCCATCATATTTCAATGCATCCAGAGCAGCCACATAGTCCTTCAGCAAGGACTCGGAGTTCACCGACAGCTGCTCCACTGCATCACACCATGAGTCATCCTCGTCAACCTCGACAAACGTGCCGAGCCTCCTGCTCAAGACCTCCAACTGTAAGACAGTGCAATGATGTGATGCACCCATTCATGCGCATCACTACCACAGTCACAGTGTTTCAGTATGTGATGGTCTGTGACATGCTTGTGACAATAAACATGCCATCTATTACTCATTGTTCGGTCCCATGCACAAACAACTACACACTACTTGTGAACAACAACACATCTCACCTTAGAAGCCATGGCAGACAGATCGTCCACTGTTGCCCTTGGCAACAAGTTGTGTGAAGTGATGACTGACACAGCCTTAGTTATTGCCTTGTGTGAGTAGTCGGGATAGGCGGCCATGGAGTGGAAAAAGCCGCCAACTGGTGCAGCACCGCGTTCGACAGCCCATAATCGGGAGAGGATGAGGCAAAGGTCTTTGAGCATGGCTGGGGGGTTGAAGTGGTAGCTGTCCATGTTGAGCACCTTGAGCTGGGAGGCCTGAGGGCCACACAGAGACTCCAGGAACTCACATATCTAACGGGTACAGTGGGAGAGGGGGAGGGGAGGGGAGGGGGAGTGGCATCATTAGGAAGAGGTGCATATGTATTCACTGCAGCCAGGCCTTGGTTGGGAGGAAGGCATGTCCTCCTGTCAGCTAGAGACAGGCTCACTGTTCGTGGACATACGAATGTACATGTTATGGTATCTAATGTAGAAAGGTCAGGTGTACGCTGGTGTGAGAACTGGCGGTGGTGCTCACTGAGGCAGCCGCCTGTCCTGAGAGTGGTGGTCTGCACAGGTCCAGCACAACTGGGGCCTCGTCAGTCCAGGAGGTGAAGAACTCCAGCAGCTTTGCACCCTGAGGGGCGGGGGAAAGGGGGGAGGGTACAGTAGAGGGGAGGATAGGAGGGAGAAAAGGTGGAGAAGGGAAAGGAGAAGAAGGGAGAAGAGGAACAGGATGAGGGCTTATAAGTACGTAAATTGGGTGAGAGAGAGAAAGAGAAGCAGAAGTGGTGTAAAGAACGCTACCACATCACACGATGTCCACGCACATGTATGTTGCATCCCCTGGCCCAACGTTTGTCCATGTCATAGAACTTTTCCTTCAACTTCTTCTGCTTGGGAGGCAGGGGGTCCCATTGCGCACCTCGTGGAGGAGGGGGGGGGAGTGGGGGAGGGGAAGGAAAGTTGAGGTGAGGGAACTCCCACAAGCGGGTAAGTAGAGAAGACCAGTAAGTATTGCCAGTAGGTGATGAGTGTAAGCAAGCAAAGTGAGGCAGTGTTATTTCTGCTCTATTTGAGATTTACAATGTACGTATACAGTCCACTCCATATACTGCACAAGCATACGTATATTTCTGTCTGCAATTTGTCCCATAAAAATAGTCTTTGTCAAGTGCAACACTTCAGATCACGACACTCTTTCACTTAATGTGTTATCATCCACAGTCAACGCCGTTCACTACAGATAAACACAAGATCCAGCAGGTGGCTGCTGCGGGCACTGTCAAACATGGTAGGCACAAGACTAAATGAAATGGTGTCTGGAATGTGACGATTGCACAAACATGGCTCAAGTACCTACGTACGTACATTGCATGACACAGGTGCATGAATAGCATATTCTCTACGCAATGCCTAGTTACCCGATGAAGGAACCATCTCCTGTCAGGCACTAACGACATACGTACTATACCTTTACGGGCACATGTCCATTTACGGCCATGTCAGTTGTGTGCTGCACTTTGTGCCAGTTGTTACAGCAACAGAAGTGGTACTGTGTTTTAGAAAGTACAATGTTGGCAAGAAATAACATACACACTGTTTGTTGTTATAGCAACACTTCTCCCGGGCTAGCACTGACATCCAATCACTTCCCAGCTCTGCACAGCGTTTGGTCTACTGATTTGGAAGAACACTTAAGAAGTTTAGCACCTTGTGACTTCCTCATGCCGTTTTGAAACTAGAATCACAGGTGAAGAAGGTTGGCTCTGACGGGAAACAAAGAAGAGACCACGCTTTCCATGCACATTACACCAACAGAGAAACGCATGCAGAGTTGAGAGGTACAGAAACTGAGACTGGCTTGCGTCATCACAATGAGACAGCTTTCAAACTTCAACATCAGTATGTTGCTCCGTTCCCTAGCATGACACACCATGAAACCCAGCCCTATTCTGCAGCACAGCCTGCTTGCATGCTGGTCTGAAGGAAGCCCTATTCTGCAGCACAGCCTGCTTGCATGCTGGTCTGAAGGAAGTCCTGTACAGCAAAGCTGACATGACCCATCAACACCTATTCCCCGTGATGAGATGCAACTTAAAACCCCTTCACTGCAAAACGTTTTTCTCATCCAGCTGTTCTTTGCGGAGAAAAGCATGAGTGCAAATATCTATGCCAGTACTGCATGCACTGCACCTCCACTCTCTCCCAAATATAGATTAGATGACAAAAGAGATTGAGTTAAACGCTGTTAACAGTTGAACTGTAACAACAAGACAGTTATCACACGTCTCCCTTCCCCCCTCTCTTCATCACACTCAAGTGCATCGAGCTACTCAGCAACAAATTACTCTAACTGTAGTGGCTAGTGATACATTTGTAACATACGTATGTATGTACACCAAGACATTCGTACACACACACGCACACACACACACACACACACACACACACACACACACACACACACACACACACACACACACACACACACACACACACACACACACACACACACACAAAGCACTTTATAACAATCTTCTCACACTGATCTAAGCATGTATGTATGTAGCCACTGAGACTCACTGTGTTTCAGTTTCTCAAACTTGCCAACGTCCATTAGCCGGCAGAGGCTCTCATTCAGAAAGTAGGACAACATGTCCAGCAGGGCGTGGAGGAAGGCCTGGACAGCACACACAGCACAGGCAAGGTAGCTATGTACGTAAGACATGCACTGTCGGGGGATGAGGACTGTGCACTGGAATGGAGTGGTGGTGGTGGCGGTCTGGAGAAGACAGTCTAGAGGATAACTGATTATAAGACATCTCGGTGACACTGCCATATAAGGTAATGGGAATTTGATTAAACGTTTTGTAGATAGAAGGATGCCACAATGTCTCAGGTGTGGCGCATACCATGCAAGCTTGATAAGCAGCGTTAGCCATCCTGATGAAATTATCCTCTAGGGATTAGCAGTGGAGATAGGCAGGATGGGTGACTGGCGTTTGAAGGAGGGCCAGGAGGTCCGGGTGGGAAGGAGGATAGCTATAGCCTACGTACCACTTTTTGTACATGCGGCCCGCCACACAAGCCAGGGGTCTGCCCACACAAGCAGTGCTAAAGGTCTCACACGTACGCAGTGAAAGTGGTACGTCTCATACGTACACAAAACTGCAACTGGGCACTAATAGTGTGTATCTATGTATTACCAGTGAGCATCAAGAGAGCCACTGTGAGCGGGAATAGGGCACGTGTCTACACACTGAGAAGGTGTTGGGCACTTGGTGGCTCAGCACACACTACATGGACAGGACAAGTGAACTCTACTAGGACATATATGTTCTTGACAGGTACTTACATTCACACATAACGTAAATATGTACAGTAGAGAATGTACATGCACACACACACGCACACACACACACACACACACACACACTGACCTGAAAGGTGACAGTCCCACAGCTCTTCAATATGGACTCCCGACAGTCCCCTCTCTGCCATAGGGCCTTCAGCAGACTCATGATATTGGACCTGAACAGCAAACATGTAAGTACATACATACATACGTACACACCCACCAACCCCCCCACACACACACACTCCTACCTAACACACACACACTCCCACCTAACACACACACACTCCCACCTAACACACACACACTCCCACCTACCTAACACACACACACTCCCACCTAACACACACACACTCCCACCTACCTAACACACACACACACACTCACAGCCAGACACACACTGCCTACATTTCCATTACTGTAGCTGATGTTCGTGACATGTGCACTGGGCTTGACCTGCACATGTGCGTGTGGGTGGCGGGTGGTCGGTCGTACCTGGCTCCATACTTCTCAAAGTCCTCTTTGTCCACATCCACACCTTCAGCTGTGTCCACTGCAACATAGGTGTGCAACAGGGCAGGCCCGAGGTGCTCCTTGACCTTTGGGCTGCCATGCACAATGGCCGACAGGTTGCCTGCAGCCCCACTGGTGGGGGGAAGGGAAGGGAGGGGAAAGGAGAGGGATAGTGGACAGAATTAGAGGAGGAAGAAACAACAAACAAAACACTGGACTGAAGTCAGTAGTGGGTAGTAGTGTGTTCTGTGGCACGCAGTGCAGCTCTCACCTCCCCCATCCAGTGGCCACAACGTTGCTGCGAGGAGAAAGCAAACAGTAGGCAGTAGTTTACAGGGACCAGTGGCAAACGAGCTAGTGTGCCTGTCTGCAGGACGGTGGGACATGGCTACAATGCACAGCCACATAGCACATGTGTGCAGTCCTTGTGTGGTGTCACTGCATCTAGTGTGCAGCGCTGGGCCTCACCGCCGCGAGCGCTTGTCACTCTCAATGAAGCCGCTAAGGATGGACACGACCCTGGTCTGAGTGACAGGGTCACTCAGGATCTCCGAGTGTTGAAGGAGTGTCACACAGCAGTCGACCACCGGGGACAGCTGCACGGTGGACAGGGTGAGGGAGGTAATGTGGTGGGAAGGTGTGCACGTGCCCATGTGCATGTGCATGGGTGATTTGGAGGCTGCCCAACCTCACCTGCAGTCCTGCCAGGAACTTGGAGTCAAATATAATCAGGAAATGAAACCACTTCTCCATGTCCTTCAGGGGGTACAGTGGGACTTGGCAGAACTTGGCTGTAAGAGCAGAGTCAAGTTCCTCCTTCGATGCCACCGCCTGCAGCACGCCCAGAAGAGGCAGGCACATGTGCAGAAACCCCTTCCACTGTGCAGTCCGACCACTTCCACTGTGCAGTCTGCCCCCTTACACTGTGCAGTCCGACCCCTTACACTGTGCAGTCTGCCCCCTTACACTGTGCAGTCCGACCCCTTACACTGTGCAGTCCGACCCCTTACACTGTGCAGTCCGACCCCTTACACTGTGCAGTCCGACCCCTTACACTGTGCAGTCCGCTCCCTTACACTGTGCAGTCTGCCCCCTTACACTGTGCAGTCCGACCCCTTATACTGTGCAGTCTGACCCCTTACACTGTGCAGTCTGACCCCTTACACACATACAACTCTACTTATTCGCACATAGGACCTTCCCCCCTTCCCTGGGCGGTAGTGTACACGCCTGGTGTGAGCAATGCTGACCTGTTTGCAGTCCTCAAACTGCATGGTGATCCAGACACAGTAGGTGATGTAGAATTGGGAGCATGGCAGGGCAAAGGCGGGGTCCAGCAGGTGGGCGGTGCAGCCCACCTGAGTCAGCTGCAGGAGGAGGGGCAACGGGAGGTGGCGAGTGCACCCATGTGCGGCAGAGCAGACGTATGATGCTGCACACACCAAGTGCAACGTTCTCTCCAAGTCTGGCTGTCCGGGTATGCTAGACCTGCAGCAATACAGAGCCACACATAAGGCAAGCAGTGCAGGCCAACGTATGTATGTGGGTGTCACACACACATGCCGACACACACACACACACACACACACACACACACACACACACACACACACACACACACACACACAAACACACACACAGACACACACAGACATACACAGACACACACACACACACACACACACACACACACACACACACACACACACACACACACACACACACACACACACACACACACACACACACACCAAAACACACACACACACACACATGCATGCATGCATCACAAAGCAGAGCAGGTCTAGCCAAGCCACTAGTGGTACAGTAGGAAGTGACAGAAACAATTGCAAGTGGTAGTAGCACACTCATGTACAGTGCGCACATACACATGGACATACAGACAGAAATGAGACACAATAGAGGCCTGTCTGTCCCATTGTATTTACATATTCGTATATACATCTATGTATGCAAACATACGTATGTCTGTAAATTGAAAACTATTCACTGATACAGAGTCAAATATGAGCGCCGCCCAGCATTACCACAAATTGTTTGGAAGTCGACACGTGATGTGTCACTCACCTAAGGAGGTGGTACATGCTCTCAATCGCTGGCCCCAGCCCAACATGGAGCGCTCGTTGAGTGATGTGGAAACATTCAGTCATAAAGTTAAAGCTGGCTGCAGTTGAGAGAGCACCTGACATTCAGCTGTGGTCCCACCACCCTCCCTACCTCCGCTGCACTACACAGAGCGGCTAACACAAACACTGCTACTCAGGAGGCGGTGTCAGCCACACACACACAGTGCTGCAGTAGTAGCAGCAGTCACAGTCATGCCTGTTGGGGTGCCTGCTCATCTCTGAGGCCTGGTGCAACCTCGACAGTTGTGGAACACACTCACTGTCTTCTATGAAGAACTGTTCCATCAGTGACTTTTTTGTGCAGTCTGACAAACGGGTCAGGAACAGATGTAAGTCAGGTGCACACCCCCACACCATCACAGCCACCCCCTCAGGTGCACACCCGCACACCATCACAGCCACCCCCTCAGGTGCACACCCCCACACCATCACAGCCACCCCCTCAGGTGCACACCCCCACACCATCACAGCCACCCCCTCAGGTGCACACCCGCACACCATCACAGCCACCCCCTCAGGTGCACACCCCCACACCATCACAGCCACCCCCTCATACAATACACTTCACCCACACTCTGTAGCTCACTGATGGTTCCTTTAGCAAGGCAGCTCTCGTTGCTGAAGGGGAGGCGGCAGTCTGGAGCAGCCGGGTAGTGTGGGTCAACCTTGGCCAGGTTGGCAGTGGGAGCTATTGTGTAGAGGCTCTGCATCAGACGCAGAAGGACAGTGCTGAGATTCAGCATGAACCCTGGGGGCGGGAGGGGGTGGGGGCGGGGGGAGGGGCTGGAAGGGGCATCAATCTTAAAACATGCTACTAAACCACCAAAGAGCTAGACAGTGTCTCAAGAGCCCTTGGGGGAGGGGGAGGGGGAGGGTGGTACACTGTAGGTGCATACCGTCAGACACTGTCTCTTTGGATATCGCTGCTGCATCGTATCTCGGTCCTGTCTTCTTCTCATTGAGCGTCACCACAGCTGCCAGCCACGCCAGCACACTGCAGGAGGAGGCAGCCACACAAACCCGACACCGTCCCACACCAGTCTATGCAGATCATGTGACCTGCATGTGACCTGCAACTACACTAGCGATGACCAATACCAAGAGCCCCCACTATTGTCATTGCCCAGGACCGCCACGTATTGTGCAGGGGGGGAGGGTGTGTTACTCAGCAATGGGCAGCATGACCTAGCCTCATGCACGTCATTTCCATGGGGATACAACACTCCAGCTTCCTCAACATCGTCACATATACACCGCTGCATACAAGCATGAGAGTGGAGCAGCATCAAGGGCCTTGCCAGCCCTCTACCAACCACACACTGAACAGCACCCACTTGGTCTTTCCTGCTCCCTTGACTCTGGTAATCTTCCTGAGAATGGAGAAGGTGAGGTCCTGGCACTTGTTGATTCCCTGGCGCACTGAGAGCTATACAGCATGACAGGATGACAGGACACAGGAGGGGCAACACTAACATAACACCAACCAGCTTCCTACAGTGGCACTCACTCGTCCTCCCCACTTCCTATCAATGCAGCAACTTCTGTTGCTGTGGATAAGGCCTACTACACCATACGCCAATCAAAGTCTCAGACTGGCACAGTGTAGATGTGAGAGGACAAAGGGTACGTACGTAGTTGTTTGTACATACGTGCATGCATCCAGCGATGCACCAGAGAAGATTGCAAGGAAAGAGAAATTTAAGAGTACAACACTCACAAGTCACGCACAGCAGGCACAAGGCATGGATAGGGCACACAATGTTTATACACATGTACTGTCCACACGTTGCGTCTGCTGTACGCATGTAACACACACATGCATACACATACAGGACAGGGAACATGCAGAGTAGGGTCAGTCAACTGAGGAAAAAAGCAGACCGACCTACTGCAACCAGATAAAGCCAGCTAATGCACTGCAGGTCTGCATGACTCACATGACATGGCATGACGGAAGAGTAGGTCAACTGGGGGAACCCACTAATGGCCACGTAAGCAGCATAGCGCTTGAGGCCCAACGGGTCCTTCTTGCTCTTGACAAACATTGGGCTGGGTGTGAGTGCATGGCCGAGGTAGGACCTCTGCTGGAAGTACTGGCCCTGCATGCGGAAGGGTGTATGTAGCACATGCACTCGGGTGCGGTCTCCCCTGACACAGACAGAGGGAGCTCCACAGAGACCCACATTGGAAGTGATTGCCTCCTCCACTTCCTTCCTGAGCACATCACAAAGTACCTCCACAAAGGTCGGCTGAGCAATGTGGAGGACAGCAGAGCACACAGCAACAGACACTAACACATGGGCTGAGTCCAGTAGCTGCTCTAGGGACGCTCACATTCTCAAGTAGGTTGGAGAGGGCCGTAGTGCACTTGGCAGCTTCCATGTACACCTCGTCAACCCTGCATCAGGCACAACACAACCTACATGAAGCACATATGTCCACACGTACCCTCCTCCTCTACCTGTCTACCTACATCCCCCACACGGCACATGCAAACACATACGTACTACACCAGTTTGTGCACCTTTCAATTTCTGGCAGCTTTTCTGTAGCAACCCTAACCTGTGGAGCAGACAACACATGGAGAAAGTACAGCCTTCAACAGTGCCTGACGGCAAGATGAATCAAGCAGCAATTATGAAGAGATCATGTTTCGTGCTAACCAGATTAGCAATGCTACTCCTCCCTGGGCGAGTGGTCTTGGCGCAGGTCAGGACCTTTGACAGCATTTCGGGGGGCACCTCAATGCCCTTGGGGGACAACCCACTGACACACTCCAGGAAGGCACGGGGAGCACTCTGAATGTGTGGGGGAGGGGAGGGGGAGGGGCTTTGGCTCGTACAGTGCAGCAGGGATGTGCAAGGCTTCAGGTCATGTGACTCACGTGTGACCGATATTGAGCCCAGAGGTCGTCGGATGGTAGAGCATCAGCCACTGCATAAGGCAAAGGCAGTCACATGCAATGCAGGGTACACAGACATGCGTGTGCTGGTGTGTGTGCTGGTGTGTGTGTGTATGTGTGTGTGTGTGTGTGTGTGTGTGTGTGTGTGTGTGTGTGTGTGTGTGTGTGTGTGTGTGTGTGTGTGTATGTGTGTCCGTGCATCCTACAACACACCTCAAAGCACACTCTCAATGCACACTACCCACAGCACACCCTGTCATCACACTCACTGTACGTACGTATGTTTACCAGAGCAACACTCGATCATTATGCCCTCACATCACACCCTCACATCACAAACAAAGCAGTCCTTGTATGGTGTCACAGTCAGCTCTGCATAGTCTAGCTATCAAGCTATACACGTCTTTGCCTTTCATGTTAACCAGAAGCAGGACCCTCTCCCCTACTTCCAGTTAAGTGAAATGCGGAAAAAATGTCTAGCTTGACGGGTACCACTGCACACACACGCATACACTCACGCATGCATGCACACTAGTCAGGTGACCTTGCCATGCCTGCAGCCTACCCTGCACCAGCTGCTCCATTGTCAGGGAGACTGTGGATTCCCGAGCACACGCACAGATCCCAGACCACACTTCCTGAGCCCACTCTGCTTTGGGTGCCGCTTGAGACCGCAAGAAGCATTGAACAAGAAATGCCACAGGCTCCTGCAGGGGGGCTCAGTCTCACATTGCATGCCATACACACACACAAACACACATGTATGCACACAAACACACGCGTGTTCATTCATACACACACACAAACACACACACATACACACACACACACACACACACACACACACACACACACACACACACACACACACACACACATGCAGACACGCAATCACAGACCAGAGCTACCTGCCGTCAGTGGAGACCCCAAGTCAAGGAACTCACGCACACACACATGCTCACTCCCTCAGAAGCACGCACATATCTAGTTTTTACATGCACTTTCTCACTCAACACACAAAACACAGAGCCAGACCACAGAAGAACATACCTTCTCCCAGCTGACACGTCTGAACAAAAGTGCCTGAAATTTCTGCATGACCAAACAAGAGGACTAATTGGTTGCCATGGCAGCAGTACACCAATACACCAATAGAAGTCCTAGCCCTCATACGTACACCACCATCTACACACAGACAGGAGGTACCAATAGCAGTGCCCCACCCCTCACACTCACCCTACCCCACCCCATTCCACTCGCCCTGCCCCACCTCTCACACTCGCCCTGCCCCACCCCATTCCACTCGCCGTGCCCCACCCCTCACACTCGCCCTGCCCCACCCCATTCCACTCGCCCTGCCCCACCCATCCCACTCGCCCTGCCCTACCCATCCCACTTGCCCTGCCCCACCCCTCACACACGCCCTGCCCCACCCATCCCACTCGCCCTGCCCTACCCATCCCACTCGCCCTGCTCCACCCCTCACACTCGCCCTGCCCCATCCCACTCGCCCTGCCCCACCCCTCACACTCGCCCTGCCCCATCCCACTCGCCCTGCCCCACCCCTCACACTCACCCTGCCCCACCCCTCACACTCGCCCCTGCCCCATCCCACTTCCCCTGTCCCACCCCTCACACTCACCCTGCCCCACCCCTCACACTCGCCCCTGCCCCATCCCACTCGCCCTGTCCCACCCCATCCCACTCGCCCTGCCCCACCCCTCACACTCGCCCTGCCCCATCCCACTCGCCCTGCCCCACCCCTCACACTCAACACATTCCCTCCCACTGGCAGGTCAGAGAGGCTAATGGACAGGCTTTTGTCTCTTTCTCGGGAGAATTTGTTTGGCGGTGCTCCCTGGAGCAGGTTCTGCAGGACACCAGCAGGTCAGTTGCAAAGGTGAGATGATTCAGGCAAACACTGGCACAAGCTCACACTGCAGCACTGTCCACAATGCCCACCCACTGCCCTATCATGTGACACATGCTACAAATACGTATGTATGTACATAATACATACAGTGGAATGCTTGAATACTGTAGTTGCTCTCCGCATGCATGTACACTCCTCATTATTTACGTAGGTGCAGCCTCTTCAAGCAAGGAGCAATTCAAAACAACCAAACATACAAAAATTGGGGACTACAGTTTTCTGTGATCCAGTGACAAGATTTTAGCAACTAGGAGTTACAGTGATAAGATCTTCGCCCTGAAGAAGGCCAGAGCATCTGGTCGAAACGTCGGCAAGGTTTTCAACCCTGTTTTGAAGCTGGTATTCGAGAACTACCCCTTTCTCATGCCTGAGCCAGCTGAGAAGCCCTCACTTCGTTACAGTGATACATGTAAAGGTTGTCCCCTCCCCCCCCCCCCCACACACCTCCTTACCACTGGGCAATCCAAGAGAGCACGCACCACTTGAAGAGCAGTGCCCTCTGGCGAAGATGTAGGAGGCTGCAGTTCAGAGGGAAGGGTGAGGCAAAACAGGCTTCTATAAGAGTGTATGGGACATACTGTAAATGTACAGACAACCTAGTGTGTGTTGCCTGCTAGAGGCTACTTTGACCAGTACTGGATACAGGAGGCAGCACTGGCTACTGCGGGCAGCACTGGCAGCACTGGCTACTGCGGGCAGCACTGGCAGCACTGGCTACTGTGGGCAGCACTGGCTACTGCGGGCAGCACTGGCTACTGCGGGCAGCACTGACTACTGCGGGCAGCACTGGCTACTGCGGGCAGCACTGACTACTGCGGGCAGCACTGGCTACTGCGGGCAGCACTGGCTACTGCGGGCAGCACTGGCTACTGTGGGCAGCACTTGGGATCACTAGAGAGGCGTGATGTTACTTAGCCACCAGATTCACCACCCAGTTGAGGCAATCAGGGCAACTGGCAAAGGAATGCGGTGATAACATGGCCATACCAGGGGCGCCATCTGTGGGGCTTGTCTGCTGCCGGAGCACTTTGCAGGCCCTGGAGAAGGGGAAGAAGAGCACAAGGTCATGCTAAAGCAAAATGTACATATTCAACTACTACCAATTGGCAGACTGGTTGTAACAAAGACAGAGTCTGATGTACGTATCCGTTTGCACCTGGACCTGACGGCATTGACTTGCACTCATGCTATTAAGCAGAGTTGGCTTGGCACAAGATGTCCTCTAATGAGTGAAGGTGAGTAGGCACAGACTGCAGTTTGTTGCCTGCCAACGCCCATCGGAGGATATATGTAAACCCAATGTGCTCCCTGGCCTAATACAAGCAGTCACCAACGTTCTGATAATGTATATACTATTAATTATAATACTATGACTGTACACAGCACTGGGTGTTGGGATGTCTGTATAACACAGCAAATCTCTTCTGTATGACTTCATGCAGTCAGTGGACAGTTGTCAATGGTGGACACAATCCAGTAACAAAATCCCTATGGTATGGATACTGTTCACTGTTTCCCAAGCATGTAACAGGAATGTGCTGCACAATACACGGGGGTACTAATTAACAAGACAGTAGTACCCGTAATTCCATCACAGAAGAGCAACGTCATCCAAGTCTTCCTCCTCAATAAGGTCTTTTATCACACCACCGATAGCAGACGTTCCATGTACTGTCTCTATTATACGGGGGTGAGCTTGCTCTTTTACGATAAGTAGCTGCAGATACATGACGGCGGAATTATACCCCGCGTTGAAACGTAACGAAATTTAAGGGGTTTTCCTTCACTGGTCAGTTTTTCAGAATCGCTCGAAACTTTACAGTATAGGTACCCATTGTAAGGTCTTATTCAGCAGCAAGGCACTGTTTAGGGTGTTGGATCCTGAGTCACTCACTGTTCACTTACCATCTTCAACTGAAAGATCGTTCCAGGAAGACATCTTGCACTGGGGATTCCCTAATGATGTCACGCACAATTCCGTCATTCACTTGCGTCATCGCGTTGTCGCACGCTTTGAGAGAAAGAAGCTTGGAAGAAATGGAGGGCGGTTGCTCTAGCCGTGACCTGGACGAGTGGATTGAACAGCTAAGAGATTGTAAGCAACTTCAGGAATCAAAGGTGAATATCCTGTGCGAGAAAGCGCGGGAAATTCTGAGTAAAGAGTCGAACGTGTTAGAAGTGAGTTCGCCTGTGACTGTGTGCGGGGATGTACACGGGCAGTTCCACGACCTCACCGAGTTATTCCGAATTGGAGGAAACTCGCCCGACACGAACTACCTGTTCATGGGCGACTACGTCGATCGTGGGTACTTCTCAGTTGAGACGGTGACCCTCCTTGTGGCGCTCAAAGTGCGCTTCCCCGGGCGTGTCACCATCTTGAGGGGGAACCACGAGAGCAGGCAGATCACGCAAGTGTACGGGTTCTACGACGAGTGCCTGCGAAAGTACGGAAACCCCAACGTGTGGAAGTACTTTACAGATCTGTTTGACTACCTCCCCCTCACTGCGCTGGTGGATGGGCAGATCTTCACCCTCCATGGAGGCCTCAGCCCTAGCATTGACACCCTGGACCACATCCGTTCGCTGGACCGCTTGCAGGAGGTACCTCACGAGGGACCCATGTGTGACCTCCTCTGGTCTGACCCCGACGACAGGAGTGGGTGGGGCATCAGTCCCAGAGGGGCGGGGTACACCTTTGGGCAGGACATTTCTGAGAACTTCAATCACACCAACGGACTGACTCTGGTCAGCCGGGCACATCAGCTGGTGATGGAAGGTTACAACTGGTCCCACGAGAGGAATGTGGTCACCATCTTCAGTGCCCCCAACTACTGCTATCGCTGTGGCAACCAGGCCGCCATCATGGAACTGGATGATGGACTCAAGTACTCCTTTCTGCAGTTTGACCCCGCCCCCAGAAAAGGGGAACCCCTTGTTACCAGGCGTATCCCTGACTACTTCATGTAGATAAAGACAACTATGTGTACTTACGTGTTTAGCAGTTGAGGGAGGTTCCCTCTACTAAGAGTGGATTAATGCCTAGTGCACTCTTGGACAAGTATTTTTGTTTTGAAGCACCTTATTACTTTACTACATACCCTGCGGATGCCTTTTTCTTCAGTTTGTAGAGCATGTTACCTGACGAAGAAGTAGCATGCACGTATGGGAGAGTGTGCTGTACCCTCCAAGTTATTGTTCTATGTTGTATGGTCCTAATAGTACCACACCTGGCTGATGCACATTTGGGCAGGGGTTTGGGCACACACGCACTGGCTACCATCGGGTACAAGCCTAAGCAGCTCTAGCGTATAGTTAGCTAGTATAGAGTCGACGTGGCAGACACTGCGGCAAGGCATGCATTGCGGTTGCGAGAGATGGAGGGATGGCATGTACGCCTGCTACATACCTTAGTAAGTAGGGACTGTACCGATGGAAGGCATTAGCTGTGACTGACAGTATAAATGCAATGCATGCACCTGCAGCACCAAAGGCCTACGGAAGCTGTACGTAATGGAATAGTATAAAGTTTGCATTATTTACTAGTGAATACAAACAAGTCTCTGACATGCATGCACAGGCAGGTTGGGCCACTTTCCCATTAGCCACATGAGGAGGTCCTTTGTGTACGTGCATCAGTGCTGATATGGACAGTGACATGACACCTTATGTGTACATACATGAGTTTGGCAGCCTGGACTACAAATCAAATTATACAATAATTACTTATAGTAGTCACTCCCTCAATCAGGAGAACATACACAAAGAGTACTCTTTGACTCCATCCGGGTGCAACAATTTAATGGAATTATATATTTTGGCATGCAAAACAATAATACATGGTACGTATACAGCTTATATGCAATAGTTGAACGAGTCATGGTGCATGGTGTCAGGTTGTGACAGCAGGCTGCCCGTCTCCCAAGTCTTCTAACCCCTTGGTCACCTCCTCCTCTGACTCCGCCCCTGTGCCGGACACAAACTCCTCGTAGGTTGACTTCTCTGGGAAAGGACGTGGTCCAAGCAGCTGAATCATATCATCGCGGTGAAGGACCTCCTTCTCCAGCAGACGCTCGGCGATCTGCACAGACACACAATTCAGAGGGTGCAGTCTCACACAAAGGAAATGCCCATTGGAATGACAATCCACTTGGTGAACACTGCACGTTGTATTGGGACTGCCCATCTTGTACTAATGCATGCATCAGAGACAAATCCATTCAGTAGAGTACAGATTGTATGACATGACAAATATATATACCGCACCCCAGCAAGTGTCTAGCTTGCTAGACCACTCTCACACCACATACGTACATACATACAAGGGCTCTTGAGACACCTATGGTTAGCTAGCGACTTTGCAAGGTGCAGCAGAAACTCTTCAACACCAAAGTGACCCTCCCGCCACACTGTCCCTCTCCTGACAGGTGAGCAGTGGCAGCCGCGTACCTTGACTACATCCTGCTTGTGTTCCTCGATGAGCTGCAATGTGGTGCGGTAGGCCTGGTCGATGAGGTCCCGCACCTCACTGTCAATTATCTCAGCTGTGGCCTCGCTGTAGGGCTTCTCAAACACAGTATCTCCTTCCCCCGGCATGTCAAAGGAGACCTGTCCCACCTTGTTGCTCATGCCAAACTTAGCAACCTGAGGCAGTGATTCAAGCACAATGTACGTAGTGGTGATACAGACATACACACGTACGTACACATGCATATGTACATATACACAGTTAGGATGCTTGACAATCCCATCCAGTAAGAGGTCTCAAATACTGAACAAGTGGGAGGAAGAGACCACCAGGTGGAGCACTGCTACAGAGGTGTGGTGTACGAATGTAGTGCATAGAGAGATCCCTGGAATAAGTGACTGGTAACAGTTGACAAGGGATTATTCTGCTGGTGTTCTTCCACTGGTGCCCAAAAGGTGGTTCACTTTATGGTGTCTTAGCCTGTAGTGTTTCATGTCATCCTCAGTCCAGTCAACCTTTCACTCCACCATCTCTCCTTATCAGCCTCTGTTGCTCACTCGCTTGCTTAAAAGGCCAGACTCTCCCAGCGCCTCTCGGTCACCTACTTCTCTATTCCTGGACACACACACACACACACACACACACACACACACACACACACACACACACACACACACACACACACACACACACACACACACACACACACACACACACACACACACACACACACACACACACACACACACACACACACACACACACACGTACACACACACACACACACACATGCATGGACACGCACACACAGACACACACCTTCTAAGCACCATGCAAACTCCCTTCCACCAGTACACATGCCCCACACACCAGCACACAGCCCCCACACACCAGCACACACAGCCCCCACACACCAGCACACACAGCCCCCACACACCAGCACACACTACACACACACCAGCACACACAGCCCCCACACCAGCCCCCACACCAGCACACAGCCCCCCTCCACACAGACAAGTACACGCCCCCCACACCACACACACACCAGCACACACAGCCCCCACACACCAGCACACACCACACACACACCAGCACACAGCCCCCCTCCACACAGACAAGCACACGGCCCCCACACCAGACACACCAGCACACACCACACACACACCAGCCCCCACAGCCCCCACACCAGCCCCCACACCAGCACACAGCCCCCCTCCACACAGACAAGCACACGGCCCCCACACCCCACACACACCAGCACACACAGCCCCCACACACCAGCACACACCCCACACACCAGCACACACAGCCCCCACACCACACACACATCAGCACACAGCCCCCACACCAGCCCCCACACCACACACAACACTCCAGCACACAGCCCCCCTCCACGCAGACAAGCACACCAGTACGTACATACCTGAGCGTAGGCACTGCGTGTGATCTTCTGCAGGTCATCCTGTGCCCCAGTGGTGATGCGGCCAAAAAAGACCTGCTCCGAGGCTCTGCCTCCCAGTGTCATGCACATGCGGTCAAACAGCTCCTCCTTTGTGTACAGGTGCTGCTCCTGAGGAAGGTACTGTGCATAGCCCAGGCCCTTACCACGGGGGATGATGGACACCTACAGAGGGGGGGTGTCCACCAAAAAATAGAACGACTACACATCAGACACAGCAACTGCACACATGTAACACCGCTGTGTGACACACGTCCACCTCACCCTCCAGGCGCAACATGAGCCTGTCCCCCCCCTCCCTTACACGTGAAAATTGAACAGGAGAAATTAGGTCTCTCGCATGTAGTGTCACACCTTCATCAGTGGATCAGCATGCCTCAGGAACCATCCCACGATGGCATGGCCGGCCTCGTGGTAGGCCACAACCTTCTTCTCCTGAGGCTGGATCACCATCGTCTTGCGCTCCAGACCTGCACAGTAGAGCAGTTATGTACGTACACATGTACATGTGGGGGGGGGGGGGGGGAGGGGGCATGCACACACAACTGGTACATACCTGCTATGACTCGTTCGATGGCTTGCTCAAAGTGTGTCATTTGAACATCTCCTGCCATGAACCGGGCTGCAATTAAGGCAGCTTCATTGCAGACATTAGCAATGTCAGCACCTACAGCAGTGAATGGACAGCACAACATTATAACACATTATCTGACACCACACGCACACATACACACGCACACACCCATGCATACACACACGCACACACACACACACACACACACACACACACACACACACACACACACACACACACACACACACACAGGTTGTATGTCGGAAGAGGCAGTCACATCTGTCTGACCTGTGAACCCTGGGGTACGGGCAGCCATTTGCTTAGACAGGTGGTCAAGGGAGAGCTTGGTGCGAATGGGCTTCAAGTGGACCTTGAATATTGATGCTCTGCCAAACGCACAGTGCACGAGGTAGTAAGAGCAGTCAATACACCACACACTGCTGTGCTGGCAGTTCACAGTCACACACTGTACTGCTCACATGCATGCAGTAGACAGTAGCCCTGACTAAAACAGCCACTAGCCCATCCCAAGTGCAAGCAGCTCCCGAGTGTGGACCCACCCACTTCTGTCCCTGACCCCACCCACCTTCCCTTAATGTCTGGTGGTGAGATGTAGATCTGACGATCAAACCGGCCAGGCCTGATCAGTGCAGGGTCTAGCACATCAGGCCGGTTGGTGCCCGCCAGCACCACCACATTCGTCGAGGTGTTGAACCCTGCAGGCAAGAAGAGGACACACACACACACACACACACACACACACACACACACACACACACACACACACACACACACACACACACACACACACACACACACACACACACACACACACACACACACACAATAGTCAGATGGCTTGTTAATGAAACAAGAACAAGATGGCCTCTTCGCAAAACACCTCTCTAGCTTACCATCCATCTCCACAAGCAACTGGTTAAGGGTGTTCTCTCTCTCATCGTGTCCCCCAAAGCCTCCCGACTTGCCTCTCGTGCGGCCCACGGCATCAATCTCATCAATGAAGATGATGCAAGGGGCATTCTTACGCGCCTGGGAGAACAGGTCTCGCACCTACCACAGAGAGAGGGCAGCACATCAATGAATGATGAAGTGGAGCATTAACAACATACACAGTGAAGGACTTCCACTTCTCCCTTCCCGCTAACTGGCTCCACCCCTCCCCTCCCCCTTCTCCTAATCTTACTTGTGACCATCATTTCTTATCTTTCTAGTTTCCACATTCCCAAACACATGGAGGCCGGCCAATTCAGAGCAAACTGCTACTCCTTGCAATGAATTTTGCACAATGCGGGCAGAAGTGCAGGAAAAGATGGCTCAACAGCCATTCTTCTACCTACCTTTATGTACCTACATATGTATGTATGTAGTGTAGTATCCTCCTGTCCTTGTCTCTCCTGCCCAGCCTTCCCTCCCCCCTCCTTTGCCCCTCCCACACCCCTCCCCCCACACCTCACCCTAGCTGGCCCGACCCCCACAAACATTTCCAGGAACTCGGAGCCCGAGATGCTGAGGAAGGGGACACCGGCCTCCCCCGCGGTGGCTTTGGCCAGCAAGGTCTTTCCGGTCCCCGGTGGACCAGACAGGATGGCACCCTGCAAACCAGATGAGCAGGAGAGGGGAATAGTGCTAAGTGGAGACTTCACTGCTCTTGCCACCAGAGTTGATCTAGGGTGCCCACAATGCCCACTGCACAGCCCACTGGCACCACGCACCACATGCACTACTTGGCAAGGTAATCAACAAGTGAAGACATGCATATGTCCTGAACACGCAGTACACTTGCGTGGCTGGCACTCCGGAGCCGGGAAAGCACACTTCTTCCATAGCAGTGAGTCCACACAATGTGTGCCAATACACAATTACTATAGACACACACAGCACTCGTCCCGGGGTCACCATCAGCAAGTCGTACGCACCTTTGGAATTTTGGCTCCTAAGTCAACATACTTTTGCGGGTGCTTCAGGAAGGTTACAAACTCCATGATCTCTTGTTTAGCCTCTTCACATCCCGCTACGTCACTGCAGTGGGCCCACACAGGCATTTCTCGGTGCATGGCAGAAGCGAAGGCCTAGTCACTAGCTTCCTTTGGGTGGGAGTGCAGCCCCACCCACCCACCCACCCAGCACAGCACAGATCGAGGAGTCAGTCACCTCACTCACATGAACTTTGTCTTAATGTTGGTCTCCTTGTTGATGAAGCGTGCCGTGGACTGCCCCACACCAAATATTCCCTGTGCAGTGAAAGGTGAGACTTGATGAAACACAGCTAGCTACAGAGACACTGTCAACCTATGCCGTGTGTGGGCGTGGTCTACACAGCACAAGCTAAGGACACAGAGCCGCACGCACCCCTTTACCACTGGCCCCCTGAGTGAGCCTCCGACTGAAGTAGAGCAGTGCACCGATGATGAGCAGGGTGGGAGTCAGCTTCAGCACCTCCTTCCTGTAGACAGGAGGGGGAGGGTGACAATGCACATGGGGGGAGGGTGACAATGCACATGGGGGGAGGGTGACAATGCAGATGAAGGGGTGACATGTACATTGGGGGGGAGGGTGACACGCAGATGAAGGGGTGACATGTACATTGGGGGGGGAGGGTGACATGCAGATGGGGGACGGTAACATGCAGATGGGGGAGGGTGAGATTGCTAATGATCAGCTGATTATCAAATCCCATTAACGGGCTTTAACTGATACCACGATGCTGGTACCTGCAGGATACTCACAGTAAATCAGTTTCTGTGACATAGCTGACAGCAATGAATTCAGTGGGGTCAACGCCGAGCTCCTTCTGAGCTATCTCCAGGTTCCGCTCAAAGCTGTCCACACTCCCAATGTTGAACTTCAGAGTGGACGTTTTCTACCATGAAGAGAGGAGAGAGGAAGCACATGCACTCCAGCTAAGCTGGCACTTCCCTCCCTCCCATCTCAGACTGACTGCTCCTCCGCGGTCTGCCTTGAAGTAGACACGGACATAGCTGCGGTTCACCACCTCAAGGTAGTCCACCTGTGCAGGAGGGGACAGCATGTGTTGTGGTGGTACAATTAAGGAGGGCAAAGGGTCCCTTGTGGCTAGCTAGAATGACCACACACTTCTGTGAAGGACTGACCTGTTCTATAGCCAACTGCCCAACACCCCACATCCCACACCACACTCTGTCCAGCTCTGATCAGTGAACCCACCTCCCCCCCCCACCTCTCCCCACCTCCCCACCCACCTCTCCCCACCTCCCCCACCCACCTCTCCCCTCACCCACCTCTCCCCTGTCAAGGTACTTTCTCCTGAACTCCTGCCAGGATATCTCCCTGGTTGGGGTGGGACCACTCACCAAGAAGTACACCACTGCTGCTGAAAGACCAATCAACACCCAGCTACCTCCTCCCCCATTCATGAACCCTTGCCACCACTCAGAGTTGTACCAGTTTCCACCACCACCCCTTCCCACCGGCCCTCCACCTCCACTTCCTCCTCCTCCTCCTCCTCCTCCTCCTCCTCCCCTTTCAGGAGCTGACTGCTTGGGGGAGGCATGACCTGGGAACAGGGATGACACACACTCAACACTCTGCAGTAGATGACAGCACAACACAGCACAACCTCTCACTAGTGCAATGCAGGATATTTGGCGATTAGCCACACAACAGTCCTGTCCTCACGTCTATCGCACAATAGTTGTGAAACGCATATGTTTAGGTACTGGCTGCACCATTGGCTTGGAATTTGCATTGTGCACACACAGCACTACATTGAAACCAGCTGCTTGGCCACTGGGCACTGGACACTTTGCACAGCACGCCATGACAGATGTGCGCCTGTACTCTATTCCCCAGCACAAAGAGCAGCTGACTGTCACGTGTGTGCAAGCATGATGCGGGAAGCATGAGGAAACAAACCTGCAGGCTTAGAGGATGCTTTGGCCTTTTCTGCGGTTTTACGGCCCCCTTTTGGAAAGAAGTTCTCGAAGCCTATGCAGTGAACAGAACTAGTGCCTATGTTACAGTGCGAGGCATCGGATGGCGGACCTGGCTTACCTTTGGGTGGTCTGGAGTAGAGTCTGACGTTTAGGGGCAACCAGTTCTCAACTTTAGTCCTAATGACTTCTGAAAACTGTATATATTACGAATGGGAGAAGAGCGCACGACAGTTTGTTGAACTCAAACGTGAGGGGGTCAGCGTACCACTACAGTTACGAATGCTCAATCTTACATTCTCTCTTGCCGAAATCCTTCCAGCACATTCTAGTGCTCTGTACTGACAGCTCCCTAAGAGGCGCCTCTGTCCAATTCTAGAAATAGTACACAACCGAACAAATCCTTGTTTGTGGCAGGCCGCCATTTTACAGTGTGCTTATGCAATCAGCACCGCGGCAATTTGACCTTTGCCCCCAGAGCGATGTACATTATAGCATCTATATATGTGCATGCATTATAGCTAGCTTTGATATATTGAAGTGCAATAAAGAAAGACTACAGTATAATGAGGCTAAACTGTAATCATTTAAGGTTTACAAAGGTTTCAGCTAAGAAAGCAATTAACAAGTGCCACTTGATCAGTGTTTGGCCCACTTCTAGCTATTCACTGGATCACTGTGCATTTCGAATCTCTTGCAAGCCTGTCATAATATTTTGCTGTTTCAGCTTCACCAACATGCTATATTGTTCTGTTTTATTTCCACGAGAGAGGAGTTAAATGATGACATGCATTCTGTACGTATACATGTATGCATCAGTTTATATGTCAATAGCCACCAGCTACAATAAGTCAGTGTTAAGTTGATCCAAAAGGACATGGCCCTCTGCTATACTGTGGGCAGGCCTACAGGAGCACTACCTCTGTAAACCAAGTCACAAGTGGTGATGGTTCATGTGTATGGTCCTTGCTAGCCCAGGGGGTGGGGTGGGGGCGGGGTGGGGTGGGGTGAGGTACAGATGCAAATAATGGGACTAATGGCCAGTAATAGGTACGCTGGAGTATAAACAAGCCAGTTTAAAATGTACGCAATAATAGTAACTGTTACTTGACTGATAAGCCAAGGTATTACATGATTTGTAAGTGGTGCATTAGCACCGGTAATGTAACCGCAGGCAGGAGCAATTTGCAGTATTGTGGTGACTGGATTTTTGTATGCACAGCAATATCTTTAATAGCATGACTGTCGTGTAATACCTTGCTACATGTGTACAGCTATGATGTATGTCATGCTATGCTTCGTTATATGTACACGTAACAGCAAACTGCAAACTGCTATTAAAAGTCACTTTATAATAACTGAAAAATTATGAATTAGCAATACAGCAACTTCACGCCATCTTGTAACAAAATGCGAAAACTTTTCGAGTCATTATACCTATATAGTATACGGTAACTATTCTGTGGCATGTAGCAAGCCTATTGCATTTATTATAGCATTATTATTCCACCCAAGCATCTTACAGGCTATGACTACTCCTCTTACAACTTGCATTATTTGAACACTGTGCATGTATATATATATATATATATATATATATATATATTATATTATATATGTTGCTTGTATACTTTTTATTGGGCTGTTGGCTTGTAGCTAACCAGTATCCTAGGTAATGATCGACTGTGCAGTGTTTTGGTGGGAATGGCTGCAAGATTGTGTGAAATCTCTGTAACAGGTGCATGTCACTTCCCAGGGCAACAGCAATGAAGACCTTTCAGTTGTTTGTGCTGAAATGAAAATCAGCATTGTCTACTGATGTTCCAGATATCCAGGATGTGCATGTTGTCAGTTAGTGCTTTGCATGTACAATTATATATATGCACGATTTTGTGTCAAGTTGTTGGGCTATATATCTCACCTTCAATCACTGTCTATGTTGTGTATAGTCTGCTGGTACCTAGTAAGGTACATTACTATCACAGCTAATGGCATCTCAGTAGTGTCAAAATATTCACTGCCTCCCATCCTGTAGTAAAGTCTCCATGTATGTGCTGAATGCTAGTTATAGAGCACCTTCAGTATTACGCATTCAAGTCAATGCATGCACTTTCACTGTATATGTGGTTGTCAATTTCAGTGTGATGGCTGCAAGCAGGCGATTGCCCAATTTTCACTTTTCTTCTCTTTTCCTGTTCTTTCCATCATATTATTAATGATTCCTTGGAGTGTCTCTTCTGTGTTTGCAACCATGGGCGGACCCAGAAGTCTGGGATTGGATGTAACATCCAGTAGATATCAATCAATCAATGAATCAATGGCTTTGAGTGCATTACATGTGTGCGGGGGCACACTAGGACACAGTCCCATGCAGCACTATACAAAGTAATCAGTGAGGTAATAGTGGGATGGTGGCGCCAGAGTACAAACATGTGGGTCTGCAGTGAGTGTGAGGTGACGGATGACACTTGGTACGTGCATATGCCAGGTCAGCCCTTACTTCTGCACAAACCTCGCTGTCCACAATTTCTCCACTCCTCTTGCAATGGACTCATTTCTGCATGCCAAGTCAAGAATCCATGCCACATTCCTCTCTTCTTCCACCTCATCCAATCCTGTCACTACCTTCTTCATTTTACTAACTATGTACGTCAGGCTGTGCACACACAAGCATAACAATGTATCCACAAATGCTACCACTTGCAGGTAGGCTGCTCCAGGGCAGCACTTAATTAGCTGCTGCAGCACACAAGTAGTGACATTACAAAGACGACCTTACAACAAGGTGAGAGACAGGTTCTAGAAGAGGCTATGGGTGTAGGTGCACTCATCCCTCTTAAATGAACTATGCAGCCACAGATTATTTAATTAATTAGGTATAGGCATACAGAAGTGGGCTAATATATGCATGAGACCATTTGCAGCGCTGCGATGGAAGGGCTTGCCGGCTGACCAGCGTATGTCTAATAGATGATCCGGAAGTAGGGACATCCGTCCCCCGTGTCGCCTATATATATAAATCTCTGCTTTCCACGAACGATTCTTTCTTATGACACAGTGGTACACACGATATGGGGCGTGCTTCAGCTTGCAGTATCCTGATTTGGATCACTCTTTGCAGTGCAAGGGAATCCTTAGGTTAGCGCTTGAGTTTGCGCGACTACAATCACATGAAGATCAGCTCTGAGTCATTTCCCCCTCCCCCCCCCCCCCCCCTCCCACCACACATTCACGGGCTTGCAGGTCTACTTCTGGTGCGACATCCAGCGGGTATGATCGTGTCTCCGATCAACATTCCAGTCAGCAGTTTGAAATGTACCGCCGCTTGCTATTCAAACTGCACTCTGCAGTGGTTCAGGACCACGGACGATGACAGCGCGACGAACGCAACAGAGCTCTCTGTTACGAACGAGCACTGGCAGTCAGCCTACGGCATTTCGTACCCTTTGTATACCTACCAGGAAAGGAAGAATGGCGAGACAGAAGTACACAGCGCGCTGGTGATCTACAAGTTCGCTACTGCCTACGCGGGCACATACTTTTGTCGTGCAGTGGAGGGCGCTATTTCGGTGGAGTCCATACGTATCGAGCTGCGAGTTCGGAGAACGGGTTAGCCGTAAGCGTGTGCTTTGTAGATCATCATGGCGACGCTGCATATATCTGCTGTGATGCAATGTGGAAATAAACCAGAAGTTTATACTTAAGTATATAACTTGCACTGTATATACACACATGGAACACGCATGGACGAGCTGCATGAACAGCATAGCTCACACAATAGTCTTGCGTGAATGCAAATGAATGAATGGTGGATTTAGACCTGACCATAAATAAACAACATACAATTGGAATTGTAAAAGATTCAATGTATGGGTCAATGCTTCTGTATGTGATTCAAGCTATTGTACTACCATTGTGCTGACTGTTGGTACAAATTGAAAGCAGGACCTCACACTTTCAGAAACCAGAAGGACCTCACACTTTCAGAAACCATTTGAATTTGTGATAGCTGTGTACCTCACCTTCACTAGTACTGTATTGTGGTCAAGTGGTCAGGAATCATATCCAGAAGTACTGAATAGTAGTCAACCTATTCATTGATCCAGCCATCTGCAACCTGTAGGATACACAGTTCCCTGGTACAACCCTGAAGGTGGATGAAATACCCGCCAATGTTTCGACTGTAATGCTCCAGTATTCTTCAGAGCAAAGAAGACTGGAGCATTATGGTGGAAAGGTCGGCAGGATTTTCATCCACCTTCAAGCTCGTAGCAGAGAATTGTGTATCTGCATAACTGTGGATGAGCTTCATATACTAATTTTCATGATACAACATAGCTGCCTTGCATGCCTTGCTCGATAAGCTAGGCCTGCCTGCATTTGACTTCTAGCTGTTCAAGGCCAGAGTGAGTATGAATGAACATGCTAAACAGACTCGTGTGCAATGTTAGGTTCATTTAGGAATTAAATGGTCTTGGGATTAATAAAGAGTACATAGCCATTACTGTATGTACTGTTCATTGCACTATGCAGGAAACAGTGAGGAAGAGCCAACAAAATCTCTGCCATCTGCTTCGCCTTCTTGCTACCCTCCGGTCATTGATAACTTCTTGGTGAACAAGTCAGCAGAGAGCAATAAAGAGTCACTCTGTGTTGATGTAACTTGGACTATCAGGTCCAGCAGATGGTGCAATGGGTCACGCATTGAACTCCTCCGTGCTGAGTGGGACAGAGTGGAAGATACACCTGACAATGATTTTGCTGATAGCAACACATCTTCTGCAACTTTCAATTGGAAGCATTCGTTGAGTATTCCTGTAACTAATAGCTCCACCCACATTTGTGGATTAAATTATCAGAAATACTACGAGTTTCAATTGAGAGTATCATCTGAACAAAGTATTGGAACAGCAAAATTTAATTCACACATTTACCATTTTGGTCTACAAGTGCCTGCAAGAGTTCTCTGGGCACCAACTAGGCTGAGCCATAAGGTGGGTAAATCCCTCATCCTACCCTGTTATGTAGATGGCATCCCCAAACCCAGTGTCACCTGGCTTCGCAGTTATACCGGAAAGTCCCGGTTGGGCAGCAGTAGGCAAACGGTAGATACTCCCGAGTACTCCCCTATCTTCTATTTTCGAACTATAAGAGTGGTCCATCACTATATGACAGGAAACTATCAGTGCGTCGCCAGAAATAAGATTGTCAACCCTCCAAGTGGTGTTCATGAAAGACTGGATGCCTGGCATATGAGCCTTAAGATAGAGTAGTACAGCTGCACAAGTCATTAGGTTCACAAAAGGGTCATATCCACTTTTCTTTGTAGGACTGATAAGAATACATGTGTACTGTACTTCAATTGAAACACAACACATCCCGCAGTGTACTTCACCATTTTTAACCAACTACATACGTATTCTTCATCAAACGTTTCACTCATCAGTTCCTATATATATGAATTACATTTAACCACCCTTTTTGCTACACTTTTACTGCCATGCATATAATATTATACCAAGTAGAAAGTGTCTTGAGTTGTAATGGATTTCATTTTCACTACATTCTCTTTTGGTTTCAGACATATGTAGACCTAGTTCTCATGAGTCTCCTGATGAGCATGCTCAGAGACAGAGCTCCTGCGCCTTTAAAGCTGTGGTTTCTAATCGTGTTAGGTAACAAGAGGCTCGACAAAATGCTTCACAGTGACAAGCATGTGTAGCAGAACACGACCACTACAAATCACAGCAATTAACATGTTTTGAACATGAGTACTTCCATGTACAGGAGAAACAAAGTAGGTACATATGAACTCAATATTCGACCACACATGTACAGTTGTTAGTAACAATTATTAGTGATTTGTAAGTTACAAGTATCAATTGGCTCACTCCACAACAGACCTCTGAACTTTGATATCAATTTGGGCATAAACCAAATTAATAATTATGCAGTTCAATGCTATACCAAGGTGAGGGCAAAGGTCAGAGGAAAGCTCCGAGTCAATTCACATATTCAGGCAGCAACCATTTGCACATCACTGTAACACCACAGTCTGGTAGAGGCTCACAGCTGTGTTGTCAGGGATAAAGCAGCTTATAAGACAATCACATACTTTAGGTTAACAAATGTAGTGCAGATGTTTTAACATGAGGGTCATTGTGTCAAGTGGACATACAACGGTGATTGTATAGACAGTACCTTGCATTTCTCAGTAGACAAATAGACTCTCAGGCCAAAATGTACCGTATCAACCTTTCAACCTAATCTAGGTGCCTAGATAATGTACAGAAACTTCTTGGTTTGAGTTGGGCAACATATACACTAATAGTGCAACCCATGAGTGGGTGTACAGTACGTTGCTAGTGCAACTGAAGATAAATAACCTTAAAAAGTCTTATACTTCCCATCTGTTGCATGTGCAGTGCACGTTGCTCTCTGGCACATACACACATGCAGCACACATGCATGTGTGTATGTGCCAGATGCTTGAGGCATACATGCTAATGTTACTAATTGCACATACACACACACACACACACACCTTCACTGTCACTGTCATTGTCTGACCAAACACTGTACAATACAGTCCCTTGAGAAATGCAAGATGATACCAAAACAGAACTAAAGTAATCAACAACAAAGCGCACTACAAATAATTACGTGCTATTGTGGCATAATTACATCATGCTCAACAGTAATGTGAGCAGTAGCATCCCATTACAGTACTGCATTTAGTAGGCACTGGAACAATACAGAGGGGAAAGCCATATAACTAGAGTGATGGTAGAGATACAACAACAAAGCATCCCAATGTTTACCTGACAGATGGCGTCTAACATGATAGTTGTGATAAATAATGGGAGACATTCCATCCAATTATTGAATTATCGGTTGCAGTACTTAGCGCAAAAACAAGAGTGGTCCATTACATGCTTCGTGAATCCACACATTAGCAAAAGCAAACACACAGACTTGAAAAAACACACATACACACACACACTTACACACACACAAACAACCAAATCACACCTGCACAGTGGCTGTTAGTAGGTTCCACGAAGAGACTGCACTGAGAACTATTACAGTACAGCATGCAGTACAAAACTGAAATGATGACAATTGCCACAACTACGTACTGCTCCAAGTGGCACAGTCCTACCTTTTCCTTATACAAAGAGATTCATTAGGATAATAATTGGTGCCAACATGTCAGACTGAGTTGGTTATGGACTTATGTGTAGTAAGACAAGCAATAAAAACTTCCAAGTGAGCTTTACAGCACATAATGTATTCAGCATCTTGCCTTTCTGATGAACTTAGTGGTCAACCCTCCATACTTATGTCACTCATCTGGCTAATTAATTTGATTCTAGTGCATCTATCTGATAACAAATTTCTGCATAATACACGAGACCTGAAATTCAATGGAGAACACACACACACACACACACACACACACACACACACACACACACACACACACACACACACACACACACACACACACACACACACACACACACACACACACACACACACACACACACACACACACACACACACACACACACACACACACACACACACACACACACACACACACACACACACACACACACACAGGGACACACACAGCAGTAACCAGTTTGTAGCTGCACAGGTTGCTACTGTATGTTGCCATTGAAATGTGGTCATGTACCACTTGAGGTATAGTTGTTTGTCAGCTATAGTCAATGTCATATTGAGCTATGGCCATTATAACACAGTGAATGGTGTAAATGGTGCATGTCACAGCCTTTTGGAGCCAATAGCACATGAGTTGAGCCGGGTCACAACTTACGGTACCTATTACAAGTTACTTATGTTTTTATGCGGAGCGCTCAAAGGCTTCCTGTGGACTTCCGCACTGTACGTACGTACGTATATACGTACGTACCTGCAGCTTATTGACAACAATACTTACATAATACAGTACACAGTGTTCAGCATCATATTCAATATGTGATTCATTGGTGGCCAAGTCGGTGGAGATTGGGAATCGTGGGATGACTTTCTGACTTGATCTTGATCCTCTGATGCACACCTGCAGCTTATACGTATTTAGACAGCGCCAACAAAGTACGTAACCCACCCCAACACTAGGGTGTCGGGCAACCCACCGCAGTTGTTTAATCAGCGCACTCGCCTGCCTCGCGTTCTAAGGTTCAATGTTGAGTAATCCTTTCGCATTTGGGAGAGTTAAGAGACGCAGTCTGTCGAATGACCGATAGCGAATTGATGAGCAACAACAACACAACTGATATTACGACTCACTAGTAGGACATTTCAACCCGGAGGTCTTCGTCCAACCACTTAAACAATCTTGTAAGCAGTTGTCAAAGACCTCATGGCTGAAATGTCCTGCTAGTGAGTATTAATAACAGTTGTGTTGTTGCTCTTCAATTCGCTATTGGTATCAGTCAATGCAACTATGAGACTATAATACCAGACAAATTAATTTGTACTTACACTTACAATTTACTTCCTACACAGATCCAGAAGTGCCACAAATGATTGCAGCACACACTTCTATGTAACTCTAAGGTGGACTTAACCTACACCACATAAATACGTACGTATGTACGTATGTGTAGAAATAGAGTACAAATGGACTGACAGTTTGGCTTTGCTGATGAATGTGGCTTACTGAATCAGCTTCTGTACTGCACAAAACCAAGCTTGACAAAACTCATTCTGTGAATGTGAGAAGACAATGGAAAGGACATTACCCCATGTACTGGGAAATGAGGAAAACTCAATTAGGGTAAATGGGGGTTGCCGGAAGCAGTACACTATACTGCATGAAGGCTAAATGGAGATTTAACCAATGAGGTTGAACATAAAAGGTCAATAGAAATGGGAAGAAGCTGCTACTTGGCCATTCCATATATGGAGTGGCTGAATGGGATGACAGTACGTATATCTCTGTCATACCGTAGGTTGAGTGGGAGCCAGGTTGTAAGGTGGCTAATTGCAGATTGCGAAGGCAAGAATTGTCTGCCTGGAGAACTGCATGATGGCTGGCTTCAGATTACAGTTAACCTATGCAAATCACATTTCCTACTAGACAAAGGCAATACATTCATGAACAATGACAATAGCCTTCGCCACTCTTATTAAGTTACTGTACATAGGATGATCAAATGTGAAGAAGAGAGAAGTGCAGGATGCTTCCAGTGAATAAGGCAACACTAGAACACACACAGGGCCACACACACTATCACCTGGATGTTAAGTGGAGTCAACTGGTAGGCCAGCCCTACATCATGCCTATAGTGTGTACTAGTCAGGTCCTGGTCCATTAGAAACCACACGAAAGTGCATGCACAAGTAATGAATATTATTACAGAAGCAATCTGTCATCCAATGAACACTGATACACTGATACATGTTACACTGTAGTCCTTCAGGGACACTATAGCTTTGCTGGGGTATATAGGGTGGGTCTGAGAGTCAGACTAAACACTGTGTGATGAGCTCATATGTATTAAGTAAAATGGTTGTATGTCGCTCTTTCATTTGTGCCTGCCGACTTGGAAAGTGATGAGTACTGACTGTCACTGGAGACCTGATTATCATAATGAACTCAAATGTAATCATATTCAGATTACTACATAGTTCAAAGGAATAAGCTGACAGATAGACTGATACAATAGTCTATCTGTCTAGACAGTTGATTCATGCAGCAGTTGCAAGAAGTATGTAAGCATGCACACACACACACACACACACACACACGCACACACACACACACACACACACACACACACACACACACACACACGCACACACACTCACACTCACACACATAGGATTGCTCTTATGCCAGTGATGGTAAAAGGAGTTCAGCCGCTTTACATGCTGGGCCTTCAGTACCCAGGTTCAGCTCCATACAATACTGCTGACAATACCACTGCTTGATAGATCTGTCTTTGTTGTGGCAATAGAAAGGTTTCTATTTTGGAATACAGACTTCCTTAAACTGCTAAATGCTCTAGCTGCTTTAACAATCGTACAGTCTAACCCCACTGTAACTTCCCCATCTCTTAAGATGATAGAGCCAAGGTATTTGAAATGATTCACAACCTCCACAGAGCCACCCTCCACCTGCACTGAGCTTGCATTGTGTTCGTCTAGTCCCTCATGTACGTACAACTATTCCTTTTGTCTTCTGTGTACTTACTGTCAGTCCCCGCCCACTTGTCTTTTTCAAAAAACTACTGCTGACCTGTCACAAATGGTGTATACAGTGCTGCATCATCAGCAAATTGTGTCTTGGTCTTTCACTTTGCTCAGTCTCACTTTAGTGGTGCGGTCACCAACCAACTTCCTGCCATGTTTGTACAGGACTGCTGCTCCTGCTTCTGGAGTTTCAATATGGCAGTTGGCAACTACGACACTGATGTATACATTGAACAATGTGGGTGCCAGTGTACATGGGGGTGCCTAAGACCTTTTCGCACTTCAAACGTCTCTATGGTTGTGGAACCAACTTTAACTTCAGCCTGCATTTCTTCATTAAATGACTTTACTAAGCCCAGCAACTTCAGTGTCATACCGCACATCTCCAGGACCTTCCATAGTGCTTGCCTGGGCCCAGAGTCATATGTATTCTTCAAGTCTACAAAAAGCATATACAGTGATTCATTGTGTCCATTGCTTTCTCAACATGTTGCCTAGCTACAAAGATCATATCCACACAACCATGTTCTTTGCTAAAACCACACTGTGATTATGGGAGAACTTTATCAGCAATCACTTCAAGCTTCTCCTTCATTATCCCTGTCATTATCTTTCTTACCACATCCAACAGGCTTATGCATCACCGGCTGTTGCAATGTCCGAGATCCTCTTTCTTTGGAACCGGAACAACTACTTCATCCTGCCAATCTCCCACTACGTACTCTCCCTTCTCTCCATACCTGTTGCATCAACGTCAACATTCTGCTCCATAGATTTCCACAGAGGATTAACTCTCCAGTAGATGCTGGTATGCCCAAAGGACCCAGTCCCAGCCGAAGAACACATAGGAGTTGTGTCCCTTGTGTGGAGTGCTCAAGCGTGTACATCGGCCAGACTGGGAGGAGCCTCAAGCAGCGCGTCAGTGAACACCGCCGTGCACGGAAGAATGGTGACGTCCAAACATCTGCTTTGGCAGAGCATGTGTTCAAGACTGGACATGCAGTGGACCTCGGCCAGTCTGAGGTGCTGGACCATCACCAGCACACCACCACATGCTGCGTGTTGGAGAGCTGGTACATCCAGCACAACCAGGCAGTCTTGAACAAGGACTGAGAAACCTTGCTGGAAGTGTATGTGGCGCTCCTGGACTGATCGTGAAGGGTATGTATCCACTTGTCACCTTGTTTTTTCCCTTTTCTTTTTCTTATTGTACATTGGTTTAGTAAGTATAGTAAATAACTTGACTCAACACTGGTGTGCATGGCATCATGTCGCGAGTATGTGCATGGGTACCCTAAGGACTGATAGGCATGTCCTTATATGTGCATTGGTGTTGGGTTGGGTTATTTGCCTTTTGGCTTTTAATATTCATCTTACTGCATTGTAGTGTTTGTGTATATATATGTAGTCCATCATTTTATTGTTTTCTTAATTATATTCATACATTCCATCACCACTGTCACATTCCACCACATGTCAACACCTTTCACCACACCTTATTTATACAGTCTGAGTGTTTGTCTTGCAGGCACTTCATCTGGAAGGTACAAAGTTTCCTAAGCTTGTGTTGTACCACAGCCCAGCTTCTGATCTGTAGAGGAGCACAGGCAGCATCATCACTCGGAAGACATGCAACTTGGTTCTCTTGCTGACACTTCTGCTCCGAAAAACCTTCTCCTCCACCTTTGGTATACTGTAATAGAAGCCTTCTCCAGTCTAGTTCCCACATCACCACCTACTATGGTATTCTTCCCCACTTCATTTCCCAGATAGGAGAAATTACTTCTTCACAGCCTCCAATGGGTTCCCCCTCAGAGTGATTGCTTCCTCGCATTCATCATCCTTGCTGACACGGTCATTGTATCATTGTCTTTGTTATGGTAGCATTGATTGTCATGCCCCTTTGTGGGCATGCTCTGTCCAGTGCGTTCACCATGGCTTGCAGCTAACTGGCAGATTCTGCAACCAGGGAAAGTTAGTCAGCTTACGGAATGTTCTGGCTGTCTGTGGTGCACAGTGCCCTCACTGTAGACAACAAGAACAGTCCCTAGCTCTGTGGTGGTGCATTCGTTTCTCCATCCTCCCGGTGTCATGAAGACTCTGTCAATGAAACAGTTAAAGAGGAGTGGAGAGAGTAAGTATGTAGCCATGCCTGACTCCACTGACAACCTTGAACTCCTCAAAGGCTTCTTCGGCAGTCCTGACCTTGCATCATGTGTTGGCGTACATTTCACTAATGATGATTGGCAATTGACAAGATGACTGGGCACCTTGTAGTTCCTCAGGATTGCAATGAGGGCATCACAGTATTCACTGACCGAGGTCTATACCTTGGTCAGGTCTATGAAGCACTAGTGTGCAGGTGTGTTGTGCTCAGCTGCTCATTCAATGACTTGTATTGTGACCCAGATCTGATTAGTGGTTCCTCAACCCTTTCGGAAGCCACATTGCAACTCAAGGAGTTGTGGTTCTGTTAGGCCTGCAATCTACTGTGGAGGATTAGGAACAGCACCCACCCTGGAAAACTGAGCAGAACAATGTCACGATAGTTGCCACAGATCTTTCTGCTTTGTTTCTTGTGAAGTGAAATCAGGATAATCTGGTAGAGGCTCATGCTACATTTTAAATGAACAGCAAAAATCATTTACAACAAATACATGTAGCATAATTCAAATGTGATGCAGGACGTTTCGACCTTGTACTCTGCAGTTGACAAAGACCTCCGGGTCGAAACGTCCTGCATCACATTTTAATTATTGCTACGTGTGTTGCTCGTAAATGATTTTTGCTGTTGAAATCAGGATGGCATTCTTCCACTCTTAGGGCACTTGTGTCATTCTCCACACTTCTCTCAGTAGCTCCCACAACCAGTCAACCATAGCCTGCCCTTCATTCTTCACCAATTCTGCAACTATCTCATTGTTCTCCTGAGCCTTGCCATTCTTCAGCTTTGTCACTGCTACAGTATTTCCACCTCCTCCTTTGTACTTCTTTTGTGTCGATTCTCCACCTCTGCCTCAGTAGGTCTTCTACAGGCAGCTCTTCTAATTCTCTCACATATCACTAGCTGTACCATACACCATACATTACACTACTCCTTCAATTTTGCAATAAGGCCCCACAATGCTTTGGTCAGGTCAACAAAGAAAGTAAGAGTTGGGTGTGGTACTCCGTAGCTCTCTCTACAACCTCGAACCTCTAACCCAGGGCCCTGGCTTAAGCCACTTGCACTCTGCCACTGAGTAATAAAAAAGAGAGAGGGGTACTTACTGGTGGGTGTCATGGGCTCAGTGGCAGAGCGCTTACAGTTCAAGCCAGAGACCCTGGGTTTGACTCCCAGTGGCACCACCTTTCATTCATTTCTTTGTCGCTTTAAAGGTCTTCAGACAGTAACAGCCCAGATTATCTTTGATTAGATGGTCTCTATCAATCTTAGACCTAGATGAGCCCTGTCCATTGAGCTTCCCATGCTGTGATCGCTCAAATCCTTTCCAATACACAACACACACACAGCAAACAAGATTAGTATGCCAGACATCCCTGTGTGGGTAAACCTCTGGTCAGGATGGCCTGAAATATGGTACAATGATACAGGACCATTTCTGATGTCAGATGAGCGTGACAGTGGATGATGTTCATGACATACGTATCGTAAGAAATGCATGCATGACACGAGAATACAAATGAATGTGTGTGGTGATCAGTAGTGTGTGCAGTGAATGTACTGCACTGGGATGGGTGGGTGCTGAAAAGGAAGGGTGCCACATGGGACTTAGGGTTTGCCCAATTACAGACAAGACTGGAGGCTACCCACTGCTGATGGATGTGCACAGCTTGATTGCTCTTCTTGAGTAGTTGGTCTCCACTTACACTAGGTGAGTGAATCTCGTCTGACCTGGAACACTTGTCCGCACTGCTCAGTGAAGAGCTGATGGACCCCTGTACCAAGCACAAAATGTCTCAATTTCCAGAGGGCCACATGCGTGATGTGTCATGGCTAGCTCTAGCTGTAGCTATATGACACTCTTAATCCTGGCTGAGGCTCCACTACCTCCACACCCCTAGTTACCAGTTCCATGTGGAAAAACACAAGAGTCAGAGCACGGCATCTCACACCAAGGTTTGAGACACACCCCCGATTTGCCATCTGACCAACTAATGCTCAAGGCTCCAGTATAGATGAAACCTGTGCCATGGTTAGGGACATCTAACAGTGCAGAGGAAAACTTACAGGCAGAGGCCAGCTGCAATATGGATCACCTGTCCTGGTCATCAGAGTGAAAGTATTACTTACAGTCCCCCCTATCACTTTATATGTCAATCAACCAATCAATCTTTTTAAGTGTATCATGCCTTCAGGCACTAGGACACGCCTGTCCAAAGTAGCACTATACAAACCTAGTACCACATTGTGGACACAAATATAGGAGAAAACACAATACTATTGTTACAGGCTACTATCAATACATGGCCGGGCTGTTTTCTGATTCAGACTCATTTCTTCAAATTCATCCATCTGTTGCACCATATATAAATTAGGTTTGCTTGTCATCTTGCTTAAGAGGGCCTTCACTTTTCTCCAAGTTGCGTTTCTCAAAATCTTTTCAATCTCTGCACCTGATAACGTGCCCATTGTGTCCACTCTGATATTCTGCCATTCAAAGTCATCCAAACATTTCACTAAGTTCCTCAACCACACTCCCTTGCCATTCTCCACTGCTTGAGTTGCAACAGAAATAAGCAACCATGTTTTCCATTGTATCATTGCATAGGAATTCAAATGGGTGTGCAACTACTGCAATTTGTATGCATATAGCCATCAGATAGCTATACGTATATAGCAGAATAAGAGCATCATGAAAGTGCTACTTGTGTACTGTAATCAGATTGCTTCATAGGCAATAGACACTAGATACACTGTCCAAGTCACAATAAGGTCATGGATAGGTTTGCTCCACTGTATGACATCTTCTTGTTTCTGTACTATTTATGCCATCCCTACTGTACATCAGGGCCATTTTTGCATGAATGATTTAATGTTCGCTAGTTCTGAGCTATAAGGGTCAGCTTGGAAGTATAATAACCACTATGCATTTTGCGTAAGGGTACATCACAGAGATTGGTCAATGCTACGGTAATACCACCAGTAGACACAGATGTGATTAGAAACGCATGAAGGCTGTACACATGTGTAGCCTTCATGCATCTCTAATTACATCTGGGAGTGTTACGACCAACAGAGGAGGTTTTAAAATTAAGTGGGAGATTCAGATGTGGTGGATAGGTGGCAATAGAATCTGAGTCAAAGCGTAGAAGAGACGAATGACAATAGAGCGATAACAATGAAGGTTTATGATGAGTGGAGCTCTTGAAGATGTCCTAGAGAGGAAGGTACAGAAGATCATGGAGCAGTAACTTCGACTGTCAGTACAATGCTAGCTAAGCTATCACAGCTATGCATTCCTATTCTTGAAACCCACTGCTTGTAATCACCTGAGCTCCTGCATACGTACATGGCATGGGAGACAAAACCTTCCAACATGACAGATTGATAGGTAGAAGTGCCATGTATATAGTTTACTTCATCACAGTTGGTCAAGGAACAGGGTACATCCCTACAAACATTCCTCCACATCATAAGCTACAGTAAATCCCCCTAATGCCAATGTTACATCCTGCGTATGTGGTCTCCCACATACCAGATAGTGCTCCAAACACCTTGTTCAAACTCTAGCCTTACTATATAGTGGGTAGTCAAGCAGTATCAACAATGTTAGGAATTGAACAGATGTACGTAAATGGACAAGTCACAAACCTTATGTCCTTATGTACAAATCAAAATCCAGATTAATTCTGGATTGCAAATACAGATTAGATCTAGTTGCAATTGTACAAACTGCGAACCTTCAAGAGAGCGTTCGAGGAGCTATATACTAGTAATCATGTTGTTGCTTAGGTTGCGCTCAAGGAGGCCTTATCTAGTAGAAGACAATACTTAGCAAATTAAAAAGGTCTCACCCTTTGTGTCTAAGGTATACTGTAAATATCTGCAACTAGCCTCAAGTAAAGCATCAGCCCATCAATCTCTTATGCTCCATTAAACCATCCAAGTGGATGAAGCTCTGGTGTGCGGCAATTTTTAGCAATACGTCTTCCAAGGGCAAAGCATTCACACTCACTGTTTGCAGATCTTTGATATAGACTTCTCCTATTTTGATATGAAAGTACTGTCTTTCATCAAAGAAATTTCTGCAATCTAGGTTGCATGCCAATGTCTCCTTAAGATACACTCCCTATAAGAAATTCCTTAACTTGTATGTGTACAAAATATGCAGATGACATCGATCACCACCTGTTAGAAAAAATTGTCAATGGCACTTACAGCTATTGTTTAGTTCCATAGTGTCAATACACATTCACCATTTTCTGAAAAAGCAACAGATCATGTGGTTGCCATTGTTAAAGGGGTCACTTTCACACCTGCACCAGAGTCGGGCAAAGAACAGTTGAAGGTCCAGTATTGCTCATTATCTTCCTGCCAACAATGATGGCAGTTACCTTCCCAGAGGACTCAAGGTAACTTACAGAGATGGAGATCACTAAGACTGTCAGAGACACACCATCATCAAGATCCTTAATTGTATCTATGCTAATGGTCAGCACACGTGTGTCAGGCAGCTTTGTGTGTGTGGCTTGAGAAAGGTCAGTACATGTATTCGCTTGTACATTCTGGAACCACAGCACATGGCCTGTGTCTAAATGGCATGAGGCATGCAAGGAGCTTGGACACTGAGTGTGCTATCAGTCAGGTGTAATGGGCTGCCAGAGTCATCAACTATGACAAACAAAGATTGTTTAGTGACAAACTAGCAAAAGGTGGAAGGACTGGCCTCTACAACGGTTGTCTGACATACACATGCTAAGATCTCACTGACGTGCAGGCTTGTCTATGTACACCTATGGGGAATGGTCCCTCAACATCATTGGTGACCTAAACCTAGAACATGCGGGACTATTAAGTCAACAGCATAATGTAATGATGGTATGACCTTTAGCAGTTTCTAGTAACCATGCAAATGCAACACACAGCTGGGTGTGGCATGCATATGGCTCACTGTCTTGATATCAATTACTTGGCAGTGTGGTAGGGGATGGGAAGCCCCTTCCTACGCAGCAGCACCTTCCTACACACCAGCACCTTCCTACACACCAGCACCTTCTCTTTGTTCGTGTACTTCTCTCTTGAAGAGTATGCATAGTCTTGGAATAGCATGCTGTAACATGATATTAGGTTTCAACCGCACAGACTGTGGCAGCTGTTGCATTGTACATATTACATTGCGCTGACTAGACACTAACCAAACTGAGGCAACAATAGAGACAGAGGATCAAGAGGGCTCTGTATAACAGGAATACGTACATGTACTCATATAGCTGTGGCTTTGCAGCAAAGGGCTCAAATCAGACAGTGTGCCACTGCACACTCACACACTAATCTGTCTCTGCCACATTACACTTGAAAGACATGTCAGCTAAGGTAGATCCAGAGGCCACTGGTTCTGTTTCTTGCGTGTCCCTATACTCCTTTTCTTCATCATGTATAAAGTCCAACCTCATCTGCTATATATTAGTGATTTGTGTCACCATGGTGCACAGACCATCTCAATTGTTAGCCACTTATCATTGCAAGGCATGTAACATCTATGGTTCGAGGCAGTGGGTCAAATAGTGGCTCGTAGTTCACTAGTAAAATAAACTTTCAATTCAAATGCTTAGGATGTTTTCACCCAAATTCTTCCACTAGTGTGAGTTAAGAACCATAACAGATCTACCTAGATACCCAGGCCTTTTTTGACAAAATAGCTCATATACTTACATTTAGTCATCATCTTTAACTCCTAAGCTGCAGGATGGGGACATATTTCACTTGTCAGTATGAACTGGACATTTTGGCCCAATCTTCACAGCTGGTCGACATCTACAGCTGGCTAGTGGAAATCCAGGTCACTATGCATGAGTGTTAACTAGCCACACAGAGACCTTTCTCATATGAGGCTACTGTACATTGGCACATACAGTGACTCCTCCACAGTATGTACCTATGCATGCGTCACAGCAGATTAAGTTGATGACTAGGGAATGAGTGGGGCTATTCAGGGCATACCGAGGTATGCAAGTCAGCTAACCACTTGGTGAGGTAGGTACTGCTATCCTCCATGGAACACCTAGCAGGAACGCTGCCTCCTCCAGAGCATGCCCCCCACATGCCACAAACATGTATATGTACTAATAGGGCAGTTATCAGGGTATGCACCACAAGCTGCAAACTGGTGAGGTGATACATTAGTCATGCACCGTCATACAGATCATATGGATGGCACACCTTGCTATAAATTGGATGGATGCTGCCTCCCCCAAGTGCACAATAGCTAGCTACATATCATAACCACCCATGGACAAATGGCACAGGCAGTTTAGTGTATACCTGGGCATGCACTAGTCGTCATACGCAGCAGAGCTTATCCCAGGGTTAAAAGTAAACTGTAGGATATACGGCAGCGTACCTGCACAAGGGGGATGCCACTGGACCGTACCTGATTCGTGACGCATAATGACGAGCCTCCATTTTGTATGTGGGGGAGTGTCTGTTTCAGTCGTCTCAAAGTTGGCTGCCGACTCGCGTTCTCGCAGTAAGCCTTCCCCCTAGCCCAGCAGTCATGTCTGCCCTTCTTCTTCGCCTCCTGCTGCTTACAGCGTCTGTGGCTTGTGTTCAGCTCAGCAAAGTGCCTGGAGGTGAGCGATAGAAGTAGTGCTGGCGACCTGCCGAAGAAACTGTTTGTGTGTGTTCGTGTGCAGTAGTCCTATCGTGCAGAAGCGCCTTCATTCTGGACCTAACGGACCTGGTCGCAACGAAATCTTCTACTTTTGCACGATAACTTGAACGAAGCAAGAATTCTTCCCCGTTTGTGCTGACATCACACTAGAAAAACAGAGCGAGCTCGACCTTTCATTGAGCGAATGGGGATATACTTATGTATCACACCAATCATCAGGGAAATCACCTAGAGCATGAATGCACTGCGGGTACCGCACAGTACAGTCACTGTCGGTGTGAGTGGTGTTGGGCTTATGAGGAGGTAGGACCTTCAAGCCAGTTTTCACTGTTCATACTATTTGCACCATAACTGGGGACTGGGGCACACTTCATGATATCCAACAACCACCACTACCCCTGGACTTGGTCAGCACCACCATATTGTCCCATAGCATCATTAGAGTTTGGTGTTTTGTGCACTACAAACAGTGGGTGACTATTTGCGCATTTTCTTTTCACTGGAACCCTTTTAACGACCAGGGTTTAGACACTTTTCAAATACATCTTTGTAAGAGTACATTATACTAATATGTTGGGAAAGATTTGCTCTTAATGTATATAATCTATAATTGCCTTCATCTGCTACTTTGAAATTTAATAGTATACCTAACAATACATGAAGTGGTACATGCTGTGTGGTCTGATTGGTTATGGAGGCTTTTGTAGGTGGTGTCTGTTTGGTTATGAAGTGTACATGTTGGGTTATCGGGGTGTCTGTTGTTGCCCGCCCATATACATGGGCCTGCCTTTATGCTGGTCAGGGCCAGACTGGCAAACAGCTGTTTACTAGGAGGTAGTGTGAAAAGAGACCCTTGCTAAATGTTTGTCCTTGTGCGTGTTGACTCAGCTCCTTTGATTAGTGCTAAGTGGATTTTGGCTTTGTATTGCTGAGTGTGTGTCTGAGCCTTAGGATTATGAATGCACACCCACAGGGGTGATTGAATCTTCGCCTGTATTTGCATTTCCTATGGTATATGGTATTAATCAAATTCATGGCTTGCTACAAAGCTGGATATCAAATGTTTGTTTTCACACAAACATAGCCCCCCAGGAGCCCCTCCTATACATATACATATACATAATTATACATATAGGTAGATGCAATGGTTGCACCATTCACCACAGGGTGTAATATATTCATAGTTTGTTTGGCTTGAAAGTTTATGTTCAGAAACATGACTGCTATGTTGTATATGGTTACACAATCTTAATTGAAACCAGCACTTATTCTGCATGATGGTGCAATGGTAGTGACACAGAGGACACGCCTGGATTCAAGATTAGAACCATCTGCTACATATTTAGGAAATGAGACATTCCTGGGTGTGATAGTGCCAGAGAGCCACATACGTATGTAGCAGGAGCACATCACTGTGTGGTGTAATAATGTGCTTGTGATGTACGTATGTTAATGGGAGTGCACTAGTGAAAGCCTGCTATGATCCCTCAAAGTAGTTGTTAGATGAACATACCCGTACAGAACTCCCTTACCCTATTCACGATGAGTGCTGCTTGTACCACGTGTGGGTTGGTGAGCCCTGCTGGTCAACATGTGTACCATTAACAAATGGCTGACCACACGTACGTAAGTTGGTGAGGATGTGGTTCTTGTTGTCTGACATGTGGCTGTAAATACGTAGCAAGACAACAGAGCAATGTGATGTGATTCATTGCTTAGTCATGAATCTTGAATTGAATGAAACTTGAAATATGAAAGGGTGGTTTAGGCTGGCATGGGGTTGTAGTCTGTTTTTATGTAGGGGTTCTTTGTGAGTGCTATACACTGTGTGGGTGTGCCGACTATTTCTGCTCAATTACTCGTTCTATCCCTCAACCTGTTTGTACGTACGAACCTATAAAGGTCCCTTGCGGTAACCTGTACTTGTAGTGGTTGGATTGGCTAACATAGCTGCCCACAGCAGGTGTGTGCAACTTAGTGCAGTACAGGTGGAACATTATATTTCCACAAGTACAACTGACTGAATAATCCACTTTCATATCAATCTATGTTGGAGGATGTCATCTCTCATTTGGGAGATTGCCCTGTTTACAAGCAGAAGTGTCCTCTTAGGAACAACTTTCTACTGTAGCCGTGTATTTTAGAAGTGGGTAAAGGTGTGCTTTTCCCATGTTTTTTAGCTTGGGCAAGGGGAGAAGCTTAGCTCAGTGAATATTGGCTGCTTCTGTTCAATCCATTGCTTTGGTCTTTGTTGACCTGGGCAACATTGCTTTCTTTGTGGACTGTTGATGAAGCATTAGATCATGAATGAATTTGGGTGGGCTCTCTTTGGTATTATGACTACACCCTATTGTGAATCTCATTGAAAGATAATGGTACTGGCCCTATTGTGAATCTCATTGTAAGGTCCAGGTACACCCATTACTGTTCTGTTCAGCTGTGTGTGTAGGTACGTACACTTCATTCAATAGCTGAAGCGACTGCATGTCAAAACTCACACAGCCACAGCTATTGTGCCTTCAACCTCTATAATATAGAAACCATCTTACTATACGTATATACGTACCTCATCTGTCTGCACTATGCTCCGTACGAGAATACCTTCTGGCACATACATACATACCTATGCAAGGGCAGTAGTGATAAATTGTGGAACTTCCAATGTGGTGGTGCAGTATACATTTATTTAGTGTTCGTTTATAATTGTTTATACTGCTAACAATGTGTTATTTTCTGTTGTTTAGACTGCTCAGTCCCAACCATAACAAAGTTCAGAATCAACTGGACCCAACGGAGTAACAAGGTTACCGTAATGTGGACTCCTGAAGTGCTGAATGGGTCATATGAAGTTTCTAATGCTTCTGATGTGGCAAAGGTTCGTCCCTGGTGTAAACGTTTGCGATATGAAGTAAGAAGTTGGGAGTGGAAGGAACCTCAGAATATTCCAGACAATATCCAGAATGTTACAACAGCTGTGTTTGATGAGTGGAGTCAGCGGTCCAAGCGCTATTATCTTCGGCGTAGGCATTTGAGGAAATCATGGACTGCCAAATTTGCAGTTCTGCCGGAGAAATTCTATACCTTTTCTGTGGTGATAGGCCATACCAAAACATTTGAAGAGCAACCAGTAGCTATTCAGGCATCACGTCTTCTGTTCACTGGAGCACAAGGTGAGTTCTGTGCCACTTGGTCCAGTTAGGTCTCTATACACAAGTATCATATTGCCTGAGGCAGCAGAATGCGTACTCAGTTACTTACATTACAGTAGAGTACGTGCAGTTTTCATTACCATCTCCCTATGGTCATTTCCCACCAGTATGTTACATAATGTGGGATGATCAAGAGTATGGACTGTGAATGTGAGCTCACACCCAAAACCCCTAGCGCTAGAGTTGTCACTAGTATGTATTTGAATCATCTCCTGTCATCGTTTATGCACCACATCATCACCTGTCTGTCATGACTGATGATGGTGAGCGAAGGCAGTTGTAGTGATCCTCTTATGTACGTAATTGGCTAGTTAGTGATGGCAAATGTTGTAGCTGTCAGTCAGTATTGTTCCTCTTGATGGGCTCTCAAGAGCCCAGGTAGAAGAGTGCCTCGTGACTGGTCAGTTTGACTGGAGTATTGACTATGCATTTGGCAAGGATAATGTCTGTCAGCAAGTGTTATGCAGGCTGGTGTATAACTTGTCAAGCTTCGCCAACTACACATTTTATGATCTGATGCTTAATTGGGAGTGTTCCTGTGACGCTTGACAAGACAATTGCAGCAAAGACATGAAAAAGTGTAGGATAAAGTAGTGAGTCAGCAAGGGGTGATTTTTTCTTTGACCTGGAAAATGATCTTCAAAATCCATACATAGGAAGTGAAAAGTCCCTTTGCTAAAGACAATGGTTCCACAGTGTGAAAGTTCAGTGCCAGACTGCCTCTATCTCCTCTTTTTATTATCATGTCTCACTGTTTCTATCTTTCCGTACCCAGATCCTCTAGATTCCACACAAATAGACCTTGTGGTTTCGCTGTTGCCATTAGTCTGGCATCTGTTCTGCCCATGGCATATCTGTAATGCCACATACCACCTCCTAACAGGGCTTCTGCCACAAACCAGATGGAGGGATGCAGTAAACAATCGAATTAAGTACACCATGTAACTAGGGCAGGCCTGTGCGAGCCCCACATAAGTGAGTTGTCTGGCTCCTCATGCTAGATGTGCCTGCATGGTCTAGCTATCATGCATTCGACTCACCATGTTGGTTCATTAGGTTTGGACAAAATTTGTCAGCTACAATTGGGCAGCGTTCACAAACGGCTTGAATAGTTGCCACAGAAGGTTTCAGATGAGCAGGTTACTGCATAGAATGAAGCAGACACTCCAACCTGTCTCACAATCAATCATAAAGACTTTGAAACAGAGAATGACAGCAAAGACTATCCCTTCAAAGTTCAAACTAGAGAATTTCACCGACCCAAAAGAAGCAGTTCCTTGTCTTTTTTCTTTTACCAATTCCTCTGCTCCTGCCTTAGACATATCTACACCACTGTATCTTGCTACACACTCTCCTCCTCTCACAGACTTCAGCCTACCCACTCTCTCCTCGCCTATAGTTACTACTATAATTATGATCACTTACAGGTTGCCAAACCAAGGGGCCTTTTATATGACCTCTTCCTGCTAGTGCATACTTCTCGGAGTTCTCTTCTCACCATTGACATCATGATTATCTAATAATGCAATAACCATTTTCTGCAGCACAGATGGCTACACTTAGTGTTATGCAGTGTTCACTATTCGTCTCATGCACCATCCTGCTTGTATTGTCATTACTACTCCTACTTACAATCCCACTCCACATTTCACGACTCCTCGATCCATCAATACATCCAAGTGGACACTTGTCCAATTCAGCATGTACATGTAGCATTGGATGTACACATACAAACAACTGCACAATGCTGCATTGCATAAACCCTTTAGCTTGCTCAGGCTCAGCCCCACAATGCAAAGCATCTCTCTAGTATTATGCTGCTAGATCTCCTCCAAGCCATTCCAGCTCAGTGAAAACTTCAGGATATGCATAACTGTTATGTGGCACAGTCTGACATCATAGTTGAAGCATGGACAACGCCAGACACACCCCGGAAGCCAATAATCTGCAGTGAGATAACCTATGTATAAGCCTTGGACTGCAGGCAGCCTTTCCAGTTTGGTTTTCCTGACACCAAGACCATCAAGCAGGCTTGGATTTAGTGAGGTGCTACATAGTGTGCATGCTTTAATGAAACAAGCTGTTGACAACCAGTGTAGAGCCTAGCAGTTTCAGAAGTCCAGCAGATCACTCTATTGCATCCTTTCTCTTACAGTTTGACCACGATCCCAAGTGTGTTATGAGTAAGTGTCAGTGTGTGTACGTTTCCCCTCCAATCATTTTTTCATGCATTCATTGCAAGAACAACTGCCCTGTTGTGAGCCCGAAAAGCTGTTTGCAGCAGCTGCCAGTAGACATACATATTCTTGCGGAAATAGACATCAATGCATTGGAACATACCAATGGGACACTGACATGCCTGAGTATGCTATGTATCTGTTAGCGTGCCCAGACTATGGATGACATTTTGAGATTAGTGTACTGTTGGCATTGATGGAGCCTGTCTTCTACCGCAAACCTCATCTCCCCTCCACAAATTATGGTGTACCATTACATTGGCAGTGTATTGGCTGAGACTTTGACCAGCTTGATTTGGTTGATTTTGGATAATTGACTGAGTAGCTGTGGTTGGCAGACTACAGGCAAAGAACAGGACAAAAGAGTCCAAAACACTGTCCACCTTCACTGATCATAGTAAGGGTATGTGTGTACATGTGGCGGCATGCTTGCTAGCAACACAAGTCTGAAAGGCTAAATGGTTTGCACAGTCACATAAATAGGATAAATAATTGACAACTCCTGTGTGTGCTGAATGCTTCCAACTGGCTTTGGAGCCAAACTAAAAAGGGTGTACCGAAGGATGAGGTGCAAGTTGAGATTGGTTTAAGACAATTCTGAAATGGCATTCACATAATATGTTGGCCTGTTTTCACTGCATTGCCTATATCACAGCAACAGGTCATGATAGTGGCCATCTTTTATCACTGTCTTTTCAGTTCCCTCTCATCAGCACTAATCATAACTTGTATTGTGTGATTTCATGCTATCCACACATTTACTGACAAGACTGATTGAGGCGTTTTTGTGCAGTACGTGATCACTTGTCATGTTATGACTAATTTGTGGTGGTAGGAACTGGTTTTAATGAATTGTAACCAATCTGAGGTGCTACGTATGTTTGCTGCTCATGTTCGCCAGTTTGTGCAATGCCTCCTTACTTATGTTTAGCCTTTTTTGAAGTGTCACACAGTGCATAACCAAAATTAGCCAAACAATAGTTCTGTATATGGCTATGAAGACTTTTGATGCCCCTGTTTGTACACTCTAGCATGCATGGTCATTGAAATGCTTGTAATCATTCATTTTTATTAGCTATTATGTATTGTAGTTCAAGCGTATCTGTGCCTAGCCACGGTGCTTTTATGTAGGACAGAATATCAAGCCTGCTAAATGTATCTTGAGTGGCATCCTGCTCTTCTCCTGAGAGTGCAGCAAATTTCCCGTTTACCCTTTTTAGCTCTCTCTGTATGTACATGTGCACTCTTTGGGGTATCTCTTGATTATCTACATAATTAGTATAGAAGTGAAGTGTCTGGTACTTTCATGAGACCTTAGCGAAACTGTGACTTTTGGAGATACAGTCATTGTCATCAGCTCGTTCCACTTCCAATGGGATCCCTTTTGGCATTCTTCGGCAATGATGGACTTGTGTGTCCCTCGGACAACCTCTGACACGTCCAGGCCGTGGCTCTTTGACCACCTGTCTTGTCTGCAACTTCCCACTAGTGTCTGGCCTTTTGTGTTACAGGATACAACGTTCACCTGTCCCTCACTGAAATATTGGGTATGTACCAGTATGTATGTTGCTGTATGTGGTTGAATGTTGTCTGGTGGTGAAGGCATGTTAATAGTAAGTGTCAGGTAATGTGTAGACACATGTCAGTGTGCACATTCAATGTGTGGGTAAAAAATGTGAGCTGTATATGCAATCACTACACATGTGTAGCTGACTTGTGAAAGGTATCAGTTTCAGCCTGTGGCCTGGAGGCTGTTGCTGTTCAAGGAGGGCATAGTGCTAACTACTGTACCATGTTCTGTTAGTTGTTTTGAGTGACACATTCATGTATATATGTACGTAACTATAGCAAACTGTGAGTGATAGCAATATGATGGCAGTGACTGGTAGTGTCTGAGCACCGCCATGTCACAGTGAGTTGTACGTATGTGGATAGTCTATAGAGTACGTATATGAATCAGGAGTCAATCATAAGCAAAATCACACCAGTGGGACTCTGATGATGACATACGTACATGTTCAATATTCTCACTTTCTTTTCTTCTTTCTAGATCCAGTGAGAATCATTCCACCTAAAAATGGGACTCGCTTTTTTGTGCCACATGGTCAGTCCTTCAAGATCAAGTGCCAGACCACTGGCATTCCACCTCCACAAGCACAATGGGCACGTGTACTAGATGATCCATTTGCTTTTCATCCCACTCCACGGCCCAACCTAGCACCAGAGGAACTTGATCTTCCTACTGTGCAACCTGGAACATTTCAATGTATTGCAAGTAATACTATAATAAATCGTGACTACTCCAGGAGCGAATACACCGCAACCATGACCATTACCATTATTGTTTATTGGTGAGTAAAGCAAACAGCATCATCATCATCATCATCATCATCATCATCATCATCATCATCATCATCATCGTCATCATCATCATCGTCATCATCATCACTATCATCATCATCATCACCATCTTCATCAGCAGCAGCAGCAGCAGATATGTAAGAATGTTTTCCCAAACTGGGGCTATTATATAAACAAATACGTACGGGGTATATTTTGTATACTGCAATTTTAGTACAAGAATAGTTAGGTGAATCAGATATGTATGTATGTCTTTGTGTAAGTACTAGACTAGTAGTAATCTGGACTATGAAACACATTGCATTAGGAATTCTTCTATCCAGCTCTCCATCCATCTTTCCATCTGCACTAATTTTTTATTTCTACCACACACTATCTCATTCACAATCTTTCATTGTGATCATCAAACTGTATGTTGCATTTGCAGGCTCAGTGTGAATCACCGTGACATTTGTCTTTTTCCCACTGACAGCTGATGTGTACTTTCTTATAGTCTCATACCCAGTCTGCTTCCTCAGAATGGCTGCTCCCGATCAAGAGACAGTCTGGGAAACCGAGTCTACATTCCTGGCACAGTGATGTTTCATGCCCAAAATTCGGAATGTCCAATCAAATCATAGAAACAATGTTATTGTGCAATACTCTTCCTGTCATGCCTATATGGTGTACTCCACTCCCGGGGGAAAGACGAGCTCTAGCTGCTGCCTATATGGTGTACTCCACTCCCGGGGGAAAGACGAGCTCTAGCTGCTGCCTGTATGGTGTACTCCACTCCCGGGGGAAAGACGAGCTCTAGCTGCTGCCTATATGGTGTACTCCACTTCCGGGGGAAAGACGAGCTCTAGCTGCTGCCTATATGGTGTACTCCACTCCCGGGGGAAAGAGGAGCTCTAGCTGCTGCCTATATGGTGTACTCCACTCCCGGGGAAAAGAGGAAGCTCTAGCTGCTGCCTGTATGGTGTACTCCACTCCCGGGGGAAAGAGGAGCTCTAGCTGCTGCCTATATGGTGTACTCCACTCCCGGGGAAAAGAGGAAGCTCTAGCTGCTGCCTGTATGGTGTACTCCACTCCCGGGGAAAAGAGGAAGCTCTAGCTGCTGCCTATATGGTGTACTCCACTCCCGGGAAAAGAGGAAGCTCTAGCTGCTGCCTATATGGTGTACTCCACTCCCGGGAAAAGAGGAAGCTCTAGCTGCTGCTCTCAAGTGTTTGGGCCGCCAATGTGCAAATGTAGAATCATTAAAGCACCAAACAGCTTATACTGTAGCCACGTTCTGATAAGGCGCTGGTAGGTAGGTTGATCACATAATCATAGCGTGACATTCTGACATCACTGCACCAGGAATGTGGGCTCAGTTTCCCAGACCGTCTTCCAAATGGTGGCAGCAATTTTGAGGAAGCAGTCTGGGTACAGGACTAGCTTAGATCCTATGTCTGAGATCTCCACAGTTTCTGTGACAATAAACTGTGCAATCAGCAACAACAAACCGGCGCTTTGCATGTATTCAAGCACACACCTGCCATGAAACTGGCTCATGCCTCTCTGACTACCATATCATAAAAGAGCCATGCCAACATAGGACAACTCTGTCTCACTCCCTACTTCACCTTGAACCCATTCTGATTTTTCACCATCTATGTACCCTCACACATGTCCACATGTCTGTACATAATAGTAGACATTGCGGCTTTATGGGTCTAACCTGAAACACCAGAACCCTGCAAGGCTTCCCACAACTCCTCCCTACAGACCTTACCAGATCCACAATACTGCAATCATGCGTTTTCACATCTTTAACAATCCTTTTCTCAGCCTATTGCCTTCTCAAAATCTGTTCCACCCTTTACCACTTTGATTCTTGAGTCCGCAAATGTCCTTCATATGTAGCATGTTGTCTTGTAACCATGTTCTCTCCCAGCTTTCAATTCCTCACCATGAATGCCACACACACCACTAGCTTTACCACTTCTCAATTCCATATTGTCCTTCTAATCTCCTCTGTCAAAGTTTTGTTTCTCTATACTGGCCTCCTTTTTGCATCCACCCCCCTCACTTTGCCTTCCAGCAGCCCTCTGAATTAGTTCTTTAACATATTCCTGATTTTTCCCTATTCCGTTAAGAAAGTACCATCCCTGCTCTCAATTCATAACTGCTTGTCGTTCTTTTTCCAGAATATTCTTTTATTTCCTAGGAAATATTTCTGCAACTCCTTCCCACATCTTACCAGTTCCTCCTTTTTTGTATTAGCATCATTGGCGGCTCTCTCCACACTTCCTAAGGTCTCTTAGTCTCTCACCGTGGCCACATCGTACAATCATTCTTTTCCTGCCTCCTTTCACCTTTCACCCTATACCTTACTCTGCTGCCTCTTCTTGCCTTAGAATTTGACACTTTTGACACTGTCTTGCCTCTTCAACCCCCTCCTCAATCTTACACTCTATTTAAACCTTGAACCTAACCCTGACTGCAACTTAGCTACATGTTTCAAATGTATTGGTGATGCATTTTAGCCCTTCACAACTGGTTAGTCAACAAGCGTACACATCCCTGTGATGTTCATTATAGTACATGTCATTTGATGGGTTTTTGACTGATGTTTGTTGCGAATCATAGATAGTCATGTTGTGCTGCAGAGCGGGCTTGAAGTGAGTATACAAGAGTGGTTTACACCTGGAGAAATGCTTGTATTCTTAGCTAATTCAATTGTGTATGCTGTGTACTGACCTTATTAACCAGTGGTAGGCTGGTGGCAGGGCTGTGGGATTGATAGGCAGGGCACTGGGCCTTGGCAGGGTGCACCTTAATCACCTATGTGGGATTGTACAGAGTGTGTGTATGTGAACAGCGGCAGAGCTGCAGGAATGTTGTTCAGTCCTAAAGGCCTTCCAAGCCAACACAATGTAAAATTATATGCTCATGTGTAAAGGTTCCTGTAATGTAATGTGACACAGATCTCTCACCCTCACCATGCCCCGTGTTGATTCATTGCAATGCCTGCCTGTAGAACCTTGTGGCACAGTCTCAGTGGTGTGGATTGCAGGTGATATATGTGTAATAGGTCTACACTATGTCATAAGCTGGATGGACAGGCATAGCAGTAGTGTCAATATTGTGGGCTCTACTTGGCTAACTATTGGCTGTCCGATTTGAGACATGCTGACTCCAAGGTCCTAGATCCAAAGGAGCATAATATTATATGAACATACATAGGCAGGACGCTGTGCATTTGTGAAGGAGATATGGACATTCACACGAAAGTGGTAACTTGGGCTAGAGACAAAAAGTGCACACACAGCTCTCATGGTATGAATCATGCATAAGATTATATAATTATTTCATAAGGTTGAATACATGGCATACCATTTAAGCTCTAATTTTTGAGGGATGAAAATTTTGCTAATTGCCGTTTGGAAAGGTACTTTGCGTTCTTACTTTGCGAATGGTAGCCTAAATAATTGGCAGACTTGGGCCGCTATTTGGACATCTATGCTTGTTGTTTAGGCCACGTTCTAGTGATGACCTTATCATTTTACTGTACTCCATTCTACAGAACTGCAGCTTTGGCTGAAGCTATGGAGAAGAACATGATCAGAAGCATTAGGCCCTTAAAGATTTTAGAGTCTTTGTCCCTTGCATTGTAATTTTTACCATTTACTTTGCACTTTATTTTGAGTTATTGGTTTATGTATCAACAAGCATTCTACACCGTGTAGCCCACTTATACATGGCTTTGTAAAATGACCAAGCTAGCTCATCCGCATACATTGCATGTTAGACACACATTCAGTGGTTCACAGAGCATGCCACAAGTTTCGAGATGAGTGAATTTCTTGATAATATGTATTGTATTCAGTCATCCATTCCTGAGATCATGTTCGTTTACCTATACATAATATGTAGATGGCAGTTTGTATTATACTTTGCACAGTATATAGTGCACAGTCTTACACAGTGTAAGCATGTATATATGGTGTAAGGAGTGATGTATATATGAATGAATAGCATGCACCATATGCCATGTGCGATATATATACTATGTGAGTCTCTCAGTATTATGCAACATCATGCAACTGAAATGGGCTGGTTGTTTGAACAGAATTGAAACTTTATACTGACATTGCAGATATATGCACTGGTCATCTTCCCCTTAATCAATCCGATATCAAAGAATTACACCTGTCCCATTCCTGAGCTGGTGGCCTGCCCTTACGCTGTATGCAAGCTTGGTGTGCATAGCTACGTAGCCAGTGAGAGGATTGCACAATTACTTTGTATGTACCTGCTTTGTGATATATAACTCCAGCTTGGTCTGTGTCTGTATGTAGTACAAGCTAGTGTTGTATTGCATAATAGTGTAGCATCTATGTACACTCATGGATTGAATAACGACAAATTAACTTTATGTGTGGCTTGTATTTCATGCTGCACCGGCTCAAAGAGTATTATATTTGCTCATTATTTTATGCTATAGTGTACATACATGCAGTAGTGCAAGGTAACAGTAGTAAGGCTCGAGTTGGATTGGGACGAAGTCAGTCGTGATCATGGTCCTTACTGTGTGACCAGAAAAAGGTGTTACATTTTGTGTACTGGTTGGCACCGCAGATAATCACTGTGGGGTTCAACTTCGATATAGCAGACCACAACCGCAAGTAGGGTATCATAAGCCAGGGCTGTGGTCAAACTTGCTCAGTCTTGCAACGCGCGCTGTATACTGCAAAGAGTACGTAATTACAAGATGAAAACAACACAGCTTACCCTGTTCGCCTACTTGATGGCAACTTCACTCCTGGGCGCAGTTGCAGGTAAGGGCTTCAATGTTGAAGGCCAAAGATCACGCATGCAGATGCAGTAAGTGCATACAAACTAAGCTATGTTACAACGCTGTGTGCTTTTCACATGTGCAGGTCTGACGCTCCTACAGTACCCCTCGCAGCCTGTGCTGGCTCGCTTGGGTACGTCCATCTCGTTAACATGCTTAGTGGAGTGCAGAACACCGCTGTGCGAGGTGTGGTGGACTAGAGCCACCAGTATCAAGGGCAGAAAAAGTCAGTTCTTACCGGTCTCGCACAGACATTGGCTGAAGGAAGGACTCGCGTATCCCACCTACGCCGATCGTGACAATCGCATGCAAGTTCGCTTGAAGCTGATAATTCAGAAAGTTACCCTAGATTACTTTGGTGTTTATGAGTGCCAAGCAGCTGAATCTGACACTACCATGAGAGCTGGTCCTATCCAGCTTCAACCTCCAGCTTTTATGCTTCACAGTAAGTCCAACAGAGCCAAGAATAAGACTGTAATCTTTCCAGTGTTTATGTACCTGTGCATGGTCAAACTGCTGAGGTTCCATGTTATGACAATATAATGCAACTTAAATGTTGTTTCCTTTCAGATGCCTTACCAATGCCAGGAGCACGCAAAAATGCCTCTCCACTTGCAACTCAAAAGTGTCAAGTTCCCATTTTACATGATATTAAACTCACTGTTAACCGAATTGTGGACAAAGATGGGACTGTATGCCTGGATGTGATGTGGAGGCGAGATCCCATTCATCATAGAAAGTTGTGTAAAGTCTCTACTTTTGATCTCTGGCATACATCGTGGAATTCATTGCAAAATGCACCTTCATCTGACTTTGCTGACAATGACACTTCATCAGCAGGCTTCCACTGGATTAAACAGTCTGTACTACCAGTGAAGTCTAGCACAACCACAATCTGCAATCTTAATGCAACCCACTACCACCAGCTGCAGTTTCGAGTAACATCCCTAAAGAGGACTATTACGTTCAATTCTCACCTCTACTATTTTGCTAATCAAAGTGAGCTGCCTCTTTATAATTATTTGTTATGCAGTACCATGGAATAATTGCAACTTATGCTGTGCACATACAGTGGCTTATGTATACATTTTAATTTTAGCTACTGTGTGTGTGTGTGACATACAATTTAACACACCCTACGATAACATTCACTTATGTCATGGTCACAATCAAAGTATGCACATGTTTTCCTTTGTGCTATATAGTCCACATCCTTTTTTGCGTAGCTGCTGCAGTGGTGTTGCACAGTCTGAGGCACATACGGGTTCAACATGGGAGGAACTTCACACTTCCTTGTCAGGTGGGCGGGGAACCTTGTCCTGAAGCAATGTTTGTTCAAGCCCTCACTGGAAATCACAAACCTGGGCCGGCCTTGCACCCCTTTTCCAACCCATCTGATCTTCCGTCTGATGCTTCCTTTTGGTACAACCGTACTGTGGACACCACATTCTACCCACAGCATCATGAATTCACAGTGAAATGTATAGCAAAGAACATGATTGTCAACCCTCCTGAAGGGGTAACCTTCAAGTACAGCACGTGGAATACCAAGATCACTATTCACCCTTAATTAACTCAGTCTTACGAGGGATACTTGAACACTGTTGCTCATTTCATTTAACCACACTGCAACCCTTATACCAGATCTTTTACCTTTGTGCATGGGAACTTGAGGGTGCAGAGCAGATCCAGTGATTTGCATGGGTGGTTTACATGCAGTTCATATTGTAAGTGGGGAATTATGTTAATTAAGAATCAAGTTGAATTATGCATGCCAAGCTACAGAGGTAGAAAGCATTTTCAATGTGATGGCACACCAGAGATGCCACCATTTGGTGCACAACTAGCTCAGGATGCATGGAAGCTAATCATTGCATATCATTTTTCGCTGCAACTGTTGCATTTTCAATTAATTATGATAATATGATGTGTATATTTTTCTTGATCTTACCCTACTGTGTTTCAGGCATGTGCTACATAAAATAGCCCTAACTGACCATTTCATTGACATATTCACAGACGAGAAGGTTGACCACATTGTGGCACTGTGTAACTGTCATATATATATATGTGACAGAATTTGCGAAAAGGACCACTTAGAGGGAATGTAAAATTATATTATGGGTACGAGACAACTCACGCATCATTGAACACATATATATATATATATACTGTGTATCCTAGCTTCCGGCCTCGTTTGAAACCTGTACGGCTTTCCTGCGTCTCAAACGAGGGGTGCAAACGAGGAACGAACAAATTATATATAGTTCACTGCCTTGGTCGCTTGGTCGTGTACGGAGTATACCGGAAATGATAATACGAGGAAGAGCCGACTTTTAAGTATATTCATGGCCTTTATAGGTCGTTCAGGAAGAAATTGTAGACGCGTATAAAAGTACTTCTGCGCCATTGTATAACCTTCGCAACCACTGAATCGTTTCCCAACGAGCGATTTTAATAGCTGCAGCGTCTCCAGATGTTGAACGTGGCACAAACGGCTAATTGGGTGTTGGAATTTAGCGACTATGAATCTGGAGGCTCTTCTTGAGGTTATGACCGACTGTTTACTTAACCTGAAGAGAGCAGAGACTCCAAAATCGACGGCGACGGCGCTTCCAACCCCCAGCAAGTGTCTGACTGGCTACGCGAGACAACGCGCGTCTAGCCTCTTTGTCCTTTAGGTCCTCGCAGCTTCGCATGAATAGCCTGCGTCAATTCAGGATGATTACGAAGGTCTTCAGGAGGTCTTTCATAGAGTCCAGTGAAGCGGTATATGGCCAAGGAGAAGGGCCCAAGTTACCATTAACTAACTGGGTATTCCGTGACACGGAAGAATACGGAATGATGCCGTTTAACCGGAAGCATATGTTTAAACGTCGTTTCTCTACAACATACTTTGCGCAAGTATATCTCAGAAATTGAATCAGGTACCGAAGCACAGTAAAGTGCACTGTAAGGAGGAAGAAGAGCGCATTCAGATTATATGCAAAACTGATAATCGAGATTGTTTGGTCCCTTTTCGCAAATAATGCTGATCAGATGATTTGTTGCATTCAATCCAGCTTTATCATATATAGTCTCTATTTGCACAGTAATACCAGCATGAGGGTAGGTGCTTGTCTGCAAGTCCGAACACAACTGCTTGCAAGAAGCTAGTGGCTACGCCTAGCGTCTTGTATTATTATGGGTAATGGACATGTACATATGCAAGTTCCGTTATTGACCATGCATATGTACATGTCCATTACCCATAATAACACAAGATGTTTTGTTTAGAGCCGATTAAATCTTCATAAGTTGTATACAACATATAGCTAGGTAAGAAGCGACACTGTATGAACAGAAACTATATTAATATATTATATAAATGAATCTTGAACAAAGGTAACGTATAGGTATACTAGAGTTATTTGTCTGAGTGAGGTGGGGTGAAAGAGGAGTTAACAGGATTAAGACTAGTTCCTGCTGTAGTTACTGTTTATATAGTGTCACATCTTACCTACGTTTTGTATACAACTGATGAAGATCTATGGATTAAAACAGTGTTAATATTGTAAAAAAAACATGTACATTGTGCATTTGGCATACAAGAACAAGTGCATATAGCTATATACTGTACAACATTTGTGCAACAATCAAGGGTCAAAATGGGATTTATACACTTTACCCAGTGTGGGGCATCAGTGATAAATGGCAGTAATCACTGGGTGTTATGTCAATCCTGAGCAGGTCAATAAAATTGATTCATGGCCAGGGGGACATGAAGTTCTATTTGCAGCAACCAGTGATTGCCTCTCCAGTCATTAGCCAAACAAAAATGTAAGAGCCACAGACAGCTGTTTCACCCTTATTGGGGCTCAGTGTGGTGTACTGATGATTGATGCTGGATGACCGGCTGCTTCTAAATCCACCCCAAGCAAAACACTTGTGGTTTCAACAGAAACAGGTAGAGGCTGACAGTCCAAGTGTGACTGATTTACCCCCCCCCCCCCACGCACACACACTGGGTGAGTGTGTGGGGGGGGGGGGCATCAGTGAGACTCACAGTGACTGTGTGCCTGTATTGATCAGCATCCTTATGGCCATGGGTCAGCTGTTCAAGGTAATCCAGTCGATCGATGCAGTGGTTGCGTTCTAGTCTTAATCAGTTCTAGCTTCTAATACTGAATGAAGTACAGTTGCAAGCTTGTGCAAGCGAAAGTGTAGTTGTTCTATATAGGGTAAAACGTTTTATTTCCACACTGACAAATGATCGACTATGAGCACAATGTTTATGGAGTACAATGGACGTTGAATGGTGCTTCCAGCAATAGCTAATTGTGCTGTGTTTTGGTTGGCTTTGTGTCATGATTGGTTTGGGAGGAGACTGGATATAAATACATGTAGGAAAGATATGAGATAATGCTTCATATTACAAATAAGATCTGATAGTGATAGTTTGAAGCCAATTAAGATGACTATCATGCAAGTTATATGCACTTGAAAATGGTCAGGGCTGCCCTCAGTATCCAGCGTATTTCATGATATGCATTTACCACCACTCTCATGTCCAGGTGAAGTGTGCTCATTGTAGCAGGGAGTGTAATAGAGCTAGTTTGTTCTTTTCTCTCTGTCCCTTCCAAGGTAGCCACCTTTCTAGTTATGGCAGGACAGGCAGACAAAATGTGATAACTTAATTTAAAGGGTTTGCCTCAGTGATGTGCATGGAGCATTGCGTAACCTCCTTGCATGTAGCTAAGGACTGGTATATACACTCTCTTCCCAGTCATGAGGTAGCATGTGTATAACGGAAGAGGGCAGACTCCCTGTTGTTGTTTTATTACTTCTGAAGAAATGAGTGAGTGGAATGTACTTTATTTAGGAACTTAGCTAACTCCCAATCTTACTATTGAACATGTTTTGTGAATGCAATTAGTGATGGTTCTGGGTTAGGTGAGTCTCAGGAATTGCTGACAATACATTTCGAAAAATGTGTTCTTGCGACATGCATAGTTTATAGAGAAATTAGCTTGGATTGCTAGACCGTCTCACACTCGAGTGACGGTCAACTAGCCAGGCTATAAATATATGCTATAAAGTGGGTGTGTTTATACGACGTCGTGTGCGTTGTGACGTCAGAGGCGAGTGAAATACACAGTCTTCTGATGTCTGGTGACCATGCTGTGAGCTGCTCCAGTAAACGTTGGAGGGAGAGGACGCCATGAAGACCGGTTCCGCCCTATCGGTTGCTGCACTTGTTCTACTCAGTGCTCTTAGTGTTTCTTCAGCCGGTAAGTTGGGGACATTCGATTTGCAGCTCAGCAGAGCCTGATAGCTACGTAGGGAGTTACCCAAACCAGAACACTGTACTTGTGAGGCTAATCCTTCACTCAGACAATCGCGCAAAATACGGCGTCAGTACGTTGCTCTACCACTAAAACGATGTTACTTTTTCCTGGCGACCCGCTGATTGTTGCAATTGCAGTCGGCCAGAGAACCGTCTCTAGTACCTCGCTGCTGGCAATGCCTGGCCAAAGGGCGCTAGGTTAAAGTGCAGTCTTTAGTGGCTGCACTGCCTGTTTACGTGCAGTGATGGGATGCTAGACAGCGCTTTTACTGACGTCACGTCGGTTTTAGACCAGCTAGGCCTCTGATGCCTGATATATTAGCTGCAAGAAGCATTAAAAAAATAGAGGAAGCTGTGTTGTGAAGCGTTTGAGAATATAGTGCACTACTGTTACTAGTACTATCCCCACAGCAACAGAACAGAATATTCTCGGAGTATAGGCACGATAGCTGTGCTCAGAAATCCGCTGCACACGCACCAAGACCTTTAACCCCTTTCAATCCAACTTAAAAGTCGCGTGCGTGCGCCATGCCCCCTTAATAAAAAATGGCCGCTATCCGGATCGCGGAGTAACAGTAGCAACTGGCTACGCTGATGTCGGAATGGAACGTTTTGGCACAAGGTGAGATTCCTGACAGGCGCTTCCAACTTTGCTTTATTCTAGTTACGTCGAGACGTTGATGAGGACAAATGGCAAGCTGGCCAGAATACTATATAGCATTGCATAGGAGCTGAAGGACCGTCAGTGTTTGACGTAAATATGCGTCAATGGGCCTTTAGAGTGTGTAAATTTAACCCAAATATGCTTAGCTGTTCCTAATGGGTTAATCTACAGAAGTGGAGGAAGCTACTGTTGGGAACTGTTTGTACTACCAAATATGGAAACTGATATCTAAAGAAGAATGAATGACGTTGTTGTAATCAGTCCCATGGGAGTTTGAGCATCACTTATGAATATCAATGTTGTTGAAGAGCTAGTATCATTATCTAGTCCATTTTCCCTCTTAATGCTATATAGCAGGAATAAAGACTTGTAGTGAGTGCATTTCATTGTACTTTGATTTAGATTCTGATTGTGTCTGCAATGAGCAGCCAATATTGGAGGTGCAGAGTATCAGCAGCACTCCTTCACAGCACAACACAGTCAACGTGTTCATTCAAGTAGTACTGCAAAGCAGTGATCAATGCATATGCTGCCCAAATGTAAAACTTGGGTACAGGTATTGTGCTTGGTCCAAAGGCGAACAAGTACCTACGGACATCTCTAACACAACTCTTCAATGGAGCACATGGATTGCTGGCAACCGACTATGCATTGATAAGTCACTCACTATATTAATCACCAACCTTTCAAGCAGCCAGTACTACAGGTTTCAAGTAGCTCCATTTTCAACAAAGCTGGGCCCAATTAGCACACTAATGTACTTTGGATCACAAGGTATGATATTTGCTTCACATCAGCTGAGGTGTTGCATTGACCCTGTTATATGATGGAAAATCCTGTATTCTCTATTTCAGTAATACCTGTAATACAGGAAATCGAGCCAAGGACAGTCCAAGTCAATGACAGCTTTTCAATTGAATGTGAAGCCTCTGGCTCACCTTTTCCTGAGGTATCCTGGGCCTCCCACTGTTTCCATCCACTGAAACAAGTAGGAAATACCCTTGTATTTGAGCACATTCAGCTCCACCAAGCGTGCACTTATACCTGTCTGGCTGATAATTGGCAACTGAAGAATGGAAATCTTGAACACATTCTGGTCGCAATGGATGTAAAGATTCAAGTAATTGTACCAGGTGAGTTGCATGTGTTTAATGATTAACAAGCCTGTCCACATGCATGCATGCATGCATGCAGTACACGTTACATCAATTAAGCATGTACGTATACTACGCCAGAAAAGCAGACTCAGTTGCAGTGTATAGTTAAATTTTGCCATTCACTCACACTTGCACCTTGAATCCACTGTAGATCTAATGCCATCTGTTTTGTCTACTGCTGAGGTGACAAGTACTCTGACAAATAGGTACAGTTGTGCATGCATCAGATTCCAGTAAGCGTATGCATGCATGTGTGTGACCGTGTGAGGTTGGCAGCTTACATATGCATGTCCACATTTGCAAATACTTTGGGATTAAATGTTGCCTTTAGGAGTTCTTGGAAGTCGATGAACCCTGTTAGAAATCCACTTCCTAGCAAGCTAGTTTGGCGCCAATGCAGAGACCTTTGGGGCACCCTGGCCCTCCCATCTCAATTACATTAGGCTAATGCATTTGCTTATGTAATCTCCTATTGCTACACAGTATGAATATGCTGAATACGTATTATGTCAACAGATGCCCTTTTCCTCAGTACTTATTGTACAAGAAACATGCTCAGCCTAGAATAAATATAATTATTACGTATTCCGTACTATGCTTAGGAATATACTCGTGCTTGCTGATTTTCTGTGTTCATTTATGCAAGTGACTTGTTGTGCTAATGCAGGGTGTATACTGCTCTATGCCAATGCAAATTTCAATTGACTGTGAATAGTGTAAACTGCTCAGTAATTGGTATGTAAATAGGTAGTGGTACAGTAGGCAGAAGTGAAAGAGGCACTTTAAGTAAGTGTGCACACATAAGGTAACAGCTAGCTATATGCATACTCCAGTCAAACTGTTATGCTATTGTTGCTATGCACTTATACTGTATGCTTAAGTTGAGATATGTACATTAATTATAAAACTTGTCCTCTTTTCTGGACCTATTGCGATGGGGCTTGTAGTGGAAACCACAGAACAAGCTTTGGGCCTTGTTTGCTTCAGACATACACGGGTCATCATCTGTGGCATGATGTTGCTGAGCACTTGGCACTAAGACTGTAAATGTGGTTCACCTGTAGGTCAGGCCTTTATAAGGTATGTTGTTGTGACTCCACAGGAGTGCTTCTGTGTATCAGTACTTCAGTGATCCCATGCCCTGGCAGGTGCATGAGATCATTGTGTATATACAGTACATGCACAGTATTTACATAGTAGTATATATACAAGTGTGAGGGAAGTCAGTGTTATATAAGCAAGCTTTCCTGGTATACATCCAGAATGCTAGATCAACTTTATGTGGTCCCTCCGCTGACGTTTCTATGTCTCCACATAGCATCACCAGTACCATTCTCTGGTATAGACAAAGGTTACAAAGGTGTGGCCAACAGTTTCACTTCTCATTAGTGTGGGGGTGGAGGTAAGAGAGAAGTTGGCCCTAGTGGGACAGACTAGCACAGACGGCTGGTCTCTCAGACTGTGACCTAGCCTGTGATCTATAATTTAATTACTATTCATTGTTGCCTTTGCCCTGGGGATGGTGTTAGAGGCTTTGGAGTAGATTCATTGAGGAAGCCAGCTAGGTATGGTTCAGCTTATCTGTTCTGTATGTGGTGTAAACAACAAACAGGGGTTGAAGGGGCGGCTCCTTGCTGGGTGTTGGCATGCTGTCTGTTGTGCCAGGGCAGTGCATAATGAATATAAGCATGTTATGTACTCCTGGTGCTGATAGTAAGGCAGTTTTATACTGTGGGGATCATGGCCAGTGCAGGCCAACCAGTGAGTTAGACTGACATAGAGCTCTAGTGGTCTCATGTTCACCTCTTACACATCATGCCAGTCCTAACTGATGGGATTACTATGTATGTAAGTGTGGCACTACTGTATGTCTGTTTATGTTGTCAGCCTTATTCTGTGTGCCAGATAATGAGTAATTTATTCAACATGCATGTTAAATAGGTATGTTGAATTGGCTCAAACGCACTACCTCCTGCTGTAGGGTTCTCTTCAGTGAGCAGTCTGTCACAGCAACTGCAAGTCCACAAGTTCCAGGTGCTCCACCAACGGAAGGTTAGCAAACTTGCGCTATAGTATCTACGTACATCTCAGTCTTTACTGCGTGGCACTTATAAATGTACATTTTCCTCAACTAATTCACCCAAGCGTAAACCTAAACCCAATGCAGTTTAAGTAGCAAGGGAAGGTTTGAACAAATCATGCACTTTAGGCTGAATTGCCCACAATTTCAATGCCAACCTTGCACATGCAGTGGACAAATGACGTTTTGGCTAAACATACTTAAACAAACAATAAACATGCTCAGGAATTATCCATTCATCCTTTTGTCATTGATGTACGGTGGGTATGCAGCTATGGGCCTCTGCCAAAGTGCAATACATCCTGTACCAACATTCCTTTAAAGACTGTGTATTTATTGGCATTCACTTCAAACTATCTAGTAATACTCGACAGTGCAACCAATGTAGTACAAAGAAACACGAATTGTGAGTTATGCTAGTACCTCATGTACGTAGTACCCCTTTGTTTAGAAACAAACCAGCACAGCAATCATTCATTGAACATTTCTCCTATGTATCCTGAGACACTTTCTTGCATTATGCACAGCTCAGACCTTAGAAAACCAACTTGTTGAAATGTTGATAGCTAGGCTTCAAAAACTATGGGCAAACTTGGATAACATTGGCAGGATCTACACACGATCATGGGAATCCTGTAGCTGACTGTTGGCTGGTGCTAGTGTGATTGCCATATGTACATTGAGGCTGCTAATATTAGCAGGTACTATGATATTAGTGGTTTGAATAGGCTTACAGCGAAAGACTCAGGTATGACACGAAGCATGGACAGAGCAGCCGTAGATGACTTGAATGTAAAGGACACAGACTACTCAGACAGAGAAGGCTCAGACGACTTGGACAGAGACGACTTGGAGATAGATGATTGAAGGGGGGGTATAGTGGGACACAGAAATATGTGTTACTGCACTTACTTCAGCGCACGTTTTTATCTGTGACACAATTTTTGTTGTGACACAATTTTGGAGGGTACAAAATTGAGCAATTATGGTATTGCTTGCTAAATTCACTAAGATCCGTACCTGTAAAGATTAGTAGGCTGAACCGAGCGTGAAGGTACGTACTTGCTGAAATCTATATGTGTACAAAGTATGCACACCCGTGTATATATAATATAGTGTGCAAACGTTTTGAAGTTCTTGTATTCATGAATATCATACATAATTATTATGGAAATGTGCACAGAAAGAATGTGCTGCGAAGAGGTCTGAGTGCCTAGGGAGAACAGATCAGAGCTATTTGTAAACAATATCCCCAGTGACTCATTCCTTAGATGCTTCAGCAACCAACAGTACCTATGTAAGTACTGGCAAAAGTGTTCCATACCAGAGACTAGTGTTACTACTGGTACAGCTCATGTTTTGTCATCTGTAGCACTGGGTAGCCAGCATCTACTGTAGATGCCACCATGCAAACCAAAGCAACTGGACTGGCTACATCAGACATGTCAATGTCAAATAGTGCCCGAAAAAGATGGTTGCCCTTGCTATTCCTTCCTTCACCTTAATTGCCACACACTGCATCTATCACAACACTTGCAACTGTATTAACCACACACAAGTGCTATAAAACAGATGCACATACTGTATCTTTAACGCAAGATATCATCATGAATTATTTTTGCTAATGCATTTTTGTGCAGAAGCTGTTAGTGAGCACTAGCCCAGAATGAATTTGATCATAAGGCATGTCAACAACCATGGTTCCCATCATCATCACCACCCACCACCCACGCTGACCATCACCTTCCCTCTCTCACATACCATGATGTTAACAACAATCATACATGATGATTATGCCATGTGCAAACAGCAGTGTGCATCTAGTTACCATGTGTTCAGTAATCCAAAAACTGGCCAGAGGTATATATACACCTGGATGGGCTTAAAATAATGTTTATACATAGTCATTGGTACATGTATATACACACACTGTGAGTTTGTACAGCTGGTCGCTGGTTGTGTAAATTTGAGAGTTCTAGTCTGCCACTGTATAAAGGAATTATGTTGTTTGACTTTGTGGCTTAGTTCTGCCTGCATAATGTTTAGGTGTGGGCCTATCCGCTTCTTTGGTGCGCTGTAGGACTCATTGTTCATTGTTCCGCTCACTATGGCAACTTCACCAAGGTGATGAATACAATTAAAATCGTCGGATGGTGTTACCAATGTGATGGAAGGTCCAGTGTGCTAATTAGATAGAAGGCATGTGGCCTATTGCAGCTTGTAATGTATCTGAATGCAGCAGTGGATGATGGCAGAGGGTACATGCCACACATCAAGGAGTTTACCACAAACAGATATAGATACGCTATGTACATAGCTATGTATGTATGTACACAGTACAATGGTGTCTACAGCTGACGGTGGTGGAAAAGTCCACTTCTGCTCATTGCAATAATTTCATCATTAACACTCATGAAGTATATATCTTTAATTAATTTGGTAACATTGTTATTATTATTATTGTTACACATAAAATATATATGTTATGTATTATTATATCACATAGTTCAGTTCACTTTCTTCCTTGAACAATCAAATTAATTGTTAAAAATTGGCTGCATAATTCATTTGGTAACAGGAAACAATGTTTGATTTGAGCCAAACGTTTGACAGCTATACAACACAAACAAACAAACCCAGAATCAGTTCATCATAGTAAGATACTAATATTAATACTGATTGGGGCGAGCCTTACAGTTATGTAAGTACAGCAATTGTGTCTGTTTAAATATACATTGATTGTATGTCTTGCTGTAACTTTCTATTCATCGTTACCAAAATGACGTCACTCATGCCTCAAGCTTCAAATGGCTAGTTAAGTGCAGGTTAGACAACTCTAGTGCAGCTCTTGCTGTCACTTCAAAGTAGACAATGCTTACATACTTCAGCCTTCTCTGGTGGCCGAAACATACACAGGAATGCCATGCACACACATGCCTTTCCCCTCTTCTATCTCCAAAATCTCCCGCTCTTACTGCCAATGGAGCAGTAGAAATCCAGCCACGATTGCCTTTGCACTTAGCTGCGCTTTGCATGTGGACAAGTTTATATATGTACAGGTCGTGCACGTGCACAGCATCAAAAGCATGCCTGTGTGTGGCAGTTGAAAAAGATGGAGCTTCCTCAGGCTCACCCCACAATGCTTTGCATTCACTAGTACTTATAGTAATGCTAATACTAATAGCAACACTACTACTACTAATAATAACAATGATGATATCATGATATAACTTCGTTCACACTAGCCAGAAAATTCAGTTATACAGACGTTTTGGTAACCTAGGGCTACCTTCATCAGTGATGGCATTATTTGGCACTCCTACAGTTTATATAAATGTTGGTGACAATGATTGATATGTGGTATGAATAACGGTAAAATAATAATTTAATAATGAAATCAATTACAATATAGATAGATGCCAAGAGTTAATTGATAGCTGTGTGATTACTCTAAGAGTGCTGTGTACACTTCTGGTAAAGTGCCTTTCTCCCTGTTCAATGTGTCCCGACTCCGTTGTATGTGCCAACTCTCCAGTAAGCACCGTGCGTGGTGCAGGCCACAGGGTGGTCTGTAGCCAAAGTATGTTCTGCAAGGGCTGATGCAGCCACATCAACATTCTTCAAGGCACGACTGTGCTCTGCCAACCTGTGTTTGAGGCTCCGGCCAGTTTGTCCAATGTAAACTTTGGAACATCCATGACATGGTATGCTGTACACTATACCCCCTGGCATTGGTCTGATGTTACTGGGTCTTTGGGGTGTACAAGCATCTTGCGGAGAGTGTTCAGCGGGCAAAAGACCACCTTGCCGTCCAGCGGTGCGAGGATCTGTCTCACTGCCTCAGAGAGACCCTTGATGTAGGGTAAGGTCACAGTTGTTTTGGGCCTCCTGTCATCCACTTCCTGTCTGCGTCTGGTTGGGTTAATATAGCTGGAGTAGTAACTGTTCTCTTTTAGTGCCTGTACAATCTTCTTCTCATCTTCCGCTTGTTGCACACCTGAAAAAATGATGATATCAATGTAATAATACTATAGTCACACTACGACTGTTAAACGATAAAATGAAACATAAATCACACAAAAACAGTCAGTTCACCATTCAATACTAATGCATGTACTTGGCCTTCAGTCCAGGAGTGCTGTGTATGCCTCTGGCATGGTTCCTCATTTCCTGTTTAGCACTGTCTGGTTGTGATTGATGTACTAGCTCTCAAACTTGCAGCATAGAGTGTTGTGCTAGTGCGGTCTAATATCTCCAATTGCCTGAGGTGAACTGCATGCCAAGCCTATAAATGTGATGCTTGTATTTCCCCATTCTACGGAACACGGCGGCCGGTGTTCAGGGATTCACTGCTTGAGGCACCTACCGTCTGTCCAATGTACACGTGCTTGAGTAATCCAACACATAGAAATGGAGTAAATGACTTCTTTGCGTTCTTCTACTGTACTTGGAATGGGTCCTTTGGGCATACCAACATCTTTTGGAGACTTCTCAGAGGACAGAACACTACCTTCACCTCCAGAGAATTCAGGATGTACCCGATAACCATAGAATAGCCCTGAGGTGGGGTAATGTGAGGGTTGTCTTTGGCCTGTTTTTCTCCACTTACTCTCTTTCCACTCGGGATCATGTGGTTGTGGTGAAGCCAGAAGGGTAACCATTGCTCCTCATTGCATACGCAGCCTGCTTCTCTTCGTCTGTTTGTTCCACTCTGGATGAAAACAAGTTGCCTACCCTGGTCATCAAAGTTTTGTCAACTGCTACTTTGTGTGCTGTCAGGATGATGGGACCTACAGGATCTCCACAGTGAAGTTGATGGAATCTCAATGCTGCTGAGGTGGCCAGGGTCAATGAGGTTCTGGGAATGGCTGTGAAGGTGTCATTGGATAGCAAGATCTGTTGGGACACAAGTAAACAGAGTCACCACATCAAAGGACACTGTGGTCTCACTGGTCAGCATCTGTGACTTGATTATCTCCTCATAGTATGCTCTAGAGCCCTTCACATGAATCTGGTCCTACACACAACCAGTGCTAGCAGGTCTGCCAGGAATGTGGGCCAATGGTAGATGGGGAATGTTACGAAGGCCACAGTGGGTTGGAGGGAGACATCGTGTGCACGTACCTCTCCTGTGGACAGCTTCACTTCACTGTGGAATTGTCCTATTACCTCCCTTGTTGCCCTGTTCACAAAAACACGTCTAAAACATACCATTGTAATCTCCAAATTGTTTTAAATCAATAATTACAATATTGTTGTGTGGATTTGTGGCACTTTCTGATAGTCAGTTCCATATGATCTGCTTTGCATAAAAATATCAAGCTGGCTTAGGTTACTCACCACCTCCTCATCCTTTTCAAGCTACAAGCATGAAGGCATCTGCAAATAGGAGTATAATTTCTTCCACATGGACTCCCCATTGCCTCGATCCCTCACCATAAGTCCAAAGTCCATGAACACCTTGAGCAACCATGGGAACAGTACACAGTCTGCTCTCTACTTCAAACAAGTCGAGTGTCCTAGCATTTCACATATGCTTGGCAGCTCACGTACAGTGATCACACAACAGCCTGTATTCTCCTCAAAGTTTTGTATGCAGTTTGTGTACACAGTTTAAAATTTAATGGTACTTACCTTAATTAGCGTACAAAACACTATGTTGGGTTGCCACTGTGCTGCCTTTTAAATTAGCTCGTGCAGGTGGGTTGAAAATTGTAACAAGTGAAAAAAGGCATAGGCAAGAACGACCCCTGCAATGTCACTTCAGCTAAGTATGTGCTGTTAACGTCCACCGTAATCGAAGGAAAATGCCATCTGGTCTTATGAAGGGCACAACAGAAAAAACAAGTAATTTTGTCAAGCTGGAATGAAATATGAAAGTCAAAATGGTACTTGTTTAGTGCAGTGCCTTTATTTATTTATGTGTTACCAATTTCACCCCTACATGAGTGACTTGCCTTTCGACTTTTGTTTTGAGCGAAGGGATGATTAACACCACATTGGTTTGAGAGTTGCCGACCAATCACTAGCTGCTTAGTATCTTCTTGATGCTGTTGGCCCAGTGCAGCTGATGACGTGTAGTTTTCCCTGAAAAGGCAGCACAGTGGCAATCCAGCATAGTGATTTGTTCGCTAACATATGTAAATTTTGAGTTTCATATTCATTCTAGCTAGATGGACTTATTTCCTTCTGTTGCATCCTTTGTGGGACGAGATGGTGTTTTCATTCCACTACAGTGGACGTCAACTGCACCTATTTCGCTGACCTTCGTTCAACGATGCTTCGAATCCTGTTACCAGCCTACGCGAATGAGTATGGAACATTAATCGACTGTATTTGTCGTAATTATGTGAATCAGACGTCACGGTAGTGACATCTATTTAGGAATGTCCCCGGTTCAAAATGGCTGCTCCTATCTAATGTATTAGCGCGCGTCGCCAAAACTGGCGAAAGGATGGCAAACTGGAAAAATTCAAGGCCATGGATAGGCTTATTTCAAGGGACAAAGTGCGACAATGTTCCCAAATGCAACCTGGAGTTCGTGTGAGGGAAAAGCTGTTACCCCATTTTCACTTTTTCATATTCTTATTCTTATTCTTCCCACCGAATTTTTGCGCGCTTCTAGAGCTTGACACAGGACACCTACAGGTCCCAGTCATACACGAAGACGCGTGGAGGTATCTGAACCTCTAAGAAACGAGCGCAAGTGGCATTCCGACTCGTACAGCATTCGGGGGAACACGAAGTTTGCTTCCTCAACGTATAAGCATACCCCAATGCCGCCATTTTGTTACGGGTCCATATATATATACGCATCTCGTCTCGCGAAGCCAGCAGCATTCTCCAGAACAGCAGAACATTTTTCTACGTCGTACATACGCAGTACTCATAACTAAGCCCAGTATAGCAATGAATAAATGAATAAATAATGAATGTTTCTCAATAAATTACCTAGCTATAGCTAGCTAATGGCTAAACATAAGTACAATAAGGCAAAAGCAAAGACGGTCCCTAGATAATCAGTGTGCATCAGTATAGCTACTACCCTAAGGGTGTATCTAAAAAGTAAACAAACTAGAATATTAAAAGTTTTTCATTAAAAATTTAAAGGGATTTAGGAATGTTCGAAAAAGCATAGCACAGTGGTGACATCTCACAGTACTTTGACCCATCACATTTCTTTGAAGATCAGAAGTCCTAAATCCCCTAGTGTGCACTCAGGACCACTCTGCAAGGAGGTTAGGACTTCTGATCTTCAAAGAAATGTGATGGGTCAAAGTACTGTGAGATGTCACCACTGTTTCTATGCTTTTTCAGACATTCCTAAATCCCTTTAAATTTTTAATGAAAATTTTTAATATTCTTGTAAATACAATAGTCATATCTTTTATTAGGCACATATTTCTTTGCTGTCAGAGCTATAGACGCATGCGCCAAACAACCAGTCAAATGGTATGTGTGCAATATCATAATATCCCCTATAATACCAAATTGAATTGTTATTGTTGTATTGTATATACATAAAGTATTACCGGTTTTCCCTAAAATGTGTCCTTCAAATGCTCAGAATTTTGTCATTTGGTAGCATACGTAAAATTGAAATAAGAATAGTCTGTCAGGCTGGACCTCATTCGCCTTGTGCATTATCGGAAGTAGGAACACCTCTCCCTCCTGTGCTTCTGGTTAAGGTGAAATGCGGAAGAGGTCTAGCTTAATGGACTATAATCAACAGAATGACTGATGGTGACGTATGCAAATCACTGTATGTATGTGCTGGCTCAATGTGATCAACAATCACTAAAATCATTTTGTAATGACTAATCTCTGTGTCCAAATATTACAGTGCACTTATGTCTGGTAAATTGTTAGAGTAATGTGATGAGATAAATACTAGAATAATGTCCGCACCTAGGTTGAATAAGTTTGGACTGTTTTTGCTCAAGTGCCAAATTTGGAAATTTTAGAATAGAGTATCTTCTGCTGCATGAATTTGTTGAGTTACAGGGCTGTTAGGTTTGGTTAGCATCCATGTAGATTTAAGCTCATCCATTCTCTTTGTGCATATGGTGATAATACTCTGTATGTCTTCTTGCAGAAATTGTGAAAAACATTCTTCTTCCAGTTTGCACCCTCTTGGGGATCACCATGCTGTGCTTGATAATTTCTGTTGCGTTTTACTGCAAGTACAAGTCGACCCGATCTATGACTGTACCCAATAATTATCATTGCTCAGCACTGAGGGTCCTGCCTTGTCACTTCCCCGAAGTCAATAATTACTATTATTACAATGCGTACATAGGGGAGTACTCAAACAGAATTCGTCAGATACCTAAAGGGAACATTCAGGTTTTAGGTATTATTGGTGAAGGACAATTTGCAACTGTGTGTTGTGCATGGGCCAAAGACATACCTCGTGAAGGACAGCAGACCATGGTTGCAGTGAAGAAACTGAAGCCCGATGTTGGCCTGACTGGGGAAATGCTTAAGACCTTGTGTCATGAGGCTAAACTCATGTGTAGACTGGATCATGACCACATCGTGAAGTTCTATGGGATGCATGTCAGTCAGGATCCGTCTGTACCTACAATGCTGATATACGAATACATGGAAGAAGGTGATCTAAGGGCATTTCTGCTTCGTAAGGCTGAAGTTAAACTTGCTTCAGGGACAGCACAGAGACAAAGAAGCTTATCAACATCATCTGGATATGAGTGCCAGCATGCAGGTCTTAGTACTGTCCAACTACTGGATATTTGCCTTCAGGTGGCCCAGGGAATGCAATACCTTGCCGAAAAGCTTCAACTTCACAGAGATCTGGCTGCTAGGAACTGCCTAGTAGGGAAAAATTTACTGGTGAAAATCAGTGACTTTGGTATGGGCCAGTGTCTGTATGGGAAGGATTACTACCGAATGAATAAACAAGGTTATGTGCCTGTTAAATGGATGTCACCAGAAGCACTGTTGTATGGTATTTTCTCACAATACTCAGATGTATGGTCATTTGGAGTGCTAATGTGGGAGGTATTCACATTCGGTCAAGAACCATACACAGGAAAATCCTGCGAGGAAGTTGTACAGCTCATGCAGGAACAGAAAGCCAAACATGGCAACAGTGTCTGCGTGAGCCTATCTCAGCCCAGCATGTGTCCAGGGACCGTGTATAGCATAATGCGTCATTGCTGGTCAATACAAAGAGAACAGCGGCCTTCATTCAAATCTCTAGTGGATGAACTCAACAACTGGTTGATAAGCAAAGAGTGGTCTGCTGCAGACATTGAAACTACTGTATGACCATTCTGAAGACATTGAAACTACTGTGTGACCATTCCAATCTTCTTTACCTGTTTCACTTATATGGGGTTCTTTAACTGTGTATCTTTTGTTAACCATGCATTTACGTAATAGCACCCCATTTTGCATGACTTAGAACGATGATGTATATGACTCTGTATGTATGTCAATAATAGTTTCCTCAGTTTATTGGGAAAACATTCGTATATGATTTTGTAAACTGGTCTTGTGACTGTATCTCCATTTATGCATATGTACAGTATGCAGGTAACTATATAAATGCAGTTAGTGTAGTACGAAAAGGTACACATCCTGAATTATAGCTTGGAAATCTGTTTGATAGTGTGATCTCACATAATGGATCAAATGATAAGGGCATAAGGGTTCCAATGTTAATATTTTGGATACCCACAGGTATATGTATATTTAATATTTCTACTATGTATATATAATGCTTTAATTAGGTGCACCATGTTGTACAAAAAACTAGGGTGTCACTGCCATGCATTGCTGCATGTATATAATAGCACAAAGGAGTCAAAGAATCTAAAAAGGGCTCGTTCTTTAAGGGCAGATTGTCTTTTTCTCTCATATCCTCTGCATAGCCTTTCACACCTTATCATCTCTGCATGCCTCATCCAATACCCACGTCACCCTTTTTCATAACCTCCCATACAAGAGTACCACCATCGGGTACAGTACCTTCTGGGTACCTTGGAAAGTAGCCATGTTGGCTAAAGGTCTCCCCAGGTTAAATAAGACTCCAATAACAATAACAATAACAATCGTGTTCATTAGTCTATTCACTTCTCTCCTCTTCTCTGCTTCCAACGCACACCACCCCATAAAGCATTCTCCATCTTCTACTTCTCCATTATCATGGTTCTTGCACAGCCTCCCACCCCTACTTAATCCACACCATCTGCTGGTTTAATCCTCAGTTCTGCTATTCCCCCTTGTAACTTCACCATCCTACTTTGCCTCTTACACTCTATGTATATATCTCCACACATCTCACCTGAGTTCAGCATCCATTAACCTCCCAGTCATTTCCAGCTTTGACCACACCCCTAGCTGCTTCCTCCATACCTCTCTTCCTTCTGTGCTATGTCTGCCAATAGCTGCTTCCCTTCAATCAGCAACAACACCCTTTTGGCCTTGGCATCAACCCCATTCCATTCAAACAATGCCAATCTTACGTAGCTGCAATTCTTTCACCCACCTATATAACTTTGCACGCCAGTTCAAAGCTTCGAGCATGACCACTTCAATGTAACCCGTCGTCAGTCATCCGGTCCTCATCGCCTACATCCAGAACTCAATATGTATACCTCTCCTATTCCTAAAATCCTTCTTCCTACATCTGTATATTATCTACTGACACAAGTATATGATCCACATCACCATACGTACCTTCACCCAGATCGATTTAACCCCACAAAGGTATATAGCTCCTCTCAATCCCCCCATGGTGCCCCTGCACCTTCGTATAAGCCAGCCACTTACAGCTCTTGCTCCTACCTTGGCACTAGCTCTCTTTGATCATCTTTGTATGTGCTTATTTACTACACACCCAAGTGTATACACTTGCATTCCTACACCACCACAGCCTCTTCACACCTTTGACATTAAACTTTTTATCAGTTCTCTTCACAACTTTTGTTCCCCACATTAATCTTCACATTCGCTTCAACTGACCATTCCCAACATCATTCTACTAAAGTATCTATAGCCCCAGTCTCCACAGAATGCATGATCTGCTGCTTACAATGACACTGAATATAACTGACCACTGCACTGCACCCACTCTTGCATAGCTCCAGCTTAGCCACCACGGTGAATCAATGTGCAAGGAGAACATGCACAGTGATGAGAGGATGCATCCTTGTCTCATCTGCATGCCACCTCTGAAAGTTCACACTGACCCCTCCCCTTTCTCATCCATCCTATATATGTACAGTGCAAGTTGCAAAGTACAAGGGTAATCTAAATAATAATGTAATGTAATGTAATGTCTGAGCCCCCTGGCTAACCCGAGTGTATGTACTTAAAATGCAGGGAAATGTAAGGGTTTTAATAAATGGATAGTTAATTAAACATTCCTCGGCTGCATTAGAAGGCAAAATTTATTGCATAAAATTCTAGTACTCCTGTACAAAATGTATGCTGATTTATAGTGAAGCTGCATGTACTTACTAATAGTTCAAATTCAAAGTGCGCAAACACATACAAAACGTATGTGGTGCCTTGAGACCCTCCACTATTACTCTTACTTCCAGTTATTTTAATGCAAAATGACTGAGATGTGCAAAAAATCACCTTCCGGAACACTATTAGCATCTATTAGCACATAACCAGTATATAGTGCAAGGCTTAGCACAGTTGATTCACAAGCAGGAGGGAGTGGGTTCAAATCCATTCATAGGCACACCTGTCATCTTGTTCCTATTGACTTGCTGTCTTTATTTCTCCTCTTGATTGTTTGCTTGCCCCATGCACAAACATGTACAGGCGCACAATACATGCCACAAACACCAAAAACATACTGCATACCCACACCCACACCCATGCATACCCACATCCACACCCACACCCAAGTACATCCACACCCACACACGCACACACACACGTAAACACACTACCACCATCACCACAAACCAACACCACCACACAGTGCAAGTTGCAATGCACACCCACCCATATGTGCTTGTGCACACTAGTAAATGGGCAAGTTGGTATACAAAAACACCACCAGTGCAAGTAGCAGGTGATGACCAGCACGAGTGTAAGTTATGTTTTGTGTTAGTTGCGAGCGCAAGTTGCAGAGGGTCAAGACTATCTTGGAAACTAGTAGGAGCAGGATGCAGCAACCAAATGCAGGTAGCATAAGGGCAAGGTCTGGTTAGGGTTTCTGCCCTTGTGTTTTGTGTATGCCAACTTGCCCATTTACTAGTGTGCGCACAAGCACATGTGGGCACGCATTACAACTTGCATATTGTGTGGTGTATATATATAAAAACAAAGAAATATAACATTATTATTCATAACTAGTGACAACTACCATCTGCGCAAGTGGAATGGTTGCACCAGTTGAAAGAAGGGAAACACCATAAGCGCAAGGTGCAAAGGTCAGGGTGCAAGGTGCAAAGGTCAGGACACAAGGTGCAAAGGTCAGGGCCAGCATCAGCGCTAGTCGGTACGGGATGCAGCAACAACATGCAACTACAACCGCCACCACCAGCGACCGGATAGGACCAGCACAGCACGATGCAACAATCAGTGCAACTTGCGTGAGGACTCCCATTTCCTCTACAAACCTAGCCCTCACGCAAGTTGCACTGATTGCTGCATCGTGCTGTGCTGGTCCTATCCGGTCGCTGGTGGTGGCGGTTGTAGTTGCATGTTGTTGCTGCATCCCGTACCGACTAGCGCTGATGCTGGCCCTGACCTTTGCACCTTGTATCCTGACCTTTGCACCTTGCACCCTGACCTTTGCACCTTGCGCTTATGGTGTTTCCCTTCTTTCAACTGGTGCAACCATTCCACTTGCGCAGATGGTAGTTGTCACTAGTTGCAACTTGCGCTGGTGGTGCTTTATCCTGCAGCCACTAGCGCAGATAGTCCACTTGCACACATGGTGATTCACCCTGTGCAACTTGCGCTGGTGGTGCTTTTTCATCCACCCACTGGCGCAAATACTGTACTTGCACTCGGGCAACTTGCACTGTGTGGTGGTGGTCTGTGGTGGTTTATTCATATATATATATATATATATATATGTAACACTGAAGGAGCAACAGAATATACTAGAACAACATGGAGTAATAACAAAGCCAGAATTTGAAGTACACGCTGTTGCTCACAACTATGCCCTACATTCTATGCAATCAATACATTTATATAAAATGTAAACAAACTGCTGGTGTGAAAACTACACCACACACAGAGCAAGTGCAGTACAAGCGTCTGTTTATTTGTGTGTACCAATAAAATGTGCTATATACAATAACACTATTATTGATGCTACATGGAAATATTGCATACTGCTATATACCAACAAATTTAAGGATCACCAAGGGTGTACATAGTGTTAAATATAGTGTTCACAATATATGTACTGTATAAGCTGCTATACACAATGCAATCATACATAAGGATACAGGCAGAAAGGGATGTACCATATATAACATAAATATATAGATTATAAAGATGACACTTACAAAGCAGATTCAAAAAGAAATCAGTAAGAATGAATTGAAACTAATGACTGCTTGTTTCAGTACGCTTTAGCACAGTTACATTGATAAGAGCTAAGGCAGTAGAGTTACGAATGCCTTGTGGCTGGTTGACATAGGTGTTAGAGGCTATGCACAAGTAACGACCACCATCGGATTGTTTAACACTTTGAATTACTTTGCGTTTCGTGACCACAGTTGTACTCTCCGACCTTTGCACACGTTTAGTGTCACTATTTTGATACAAAGAAAGCAGTTCCACTTGAAAAAGTTGCACATCTGGAGTAGGCATTCCTGTTGCTTGACACGTTATTACCAGGTCATCTCCCTCGAATACCTCATAGTGACTTTGTACATCCACAATCTTAGCTGGACCTGAAAAGAAGATGAAAGAGTTGCAAACTACCACATGTTATTATATTGAGTTGTGTGTGTAATTCATTAGAAGGATTGATGGACAGAAGGTTTGACAGCTGGTAGCTGCTATGTCTTCCGTGGTGTAGAATACAGAATGTGGGTGTGCAATTTTATGTAGATGTTGTGACAGGTGATGACGGGTGATGTGTTGTAGCTGCCAGTGAAAAATGGTAATGAAATAAGAAAGAACACAAAAGCTGTGAAGTGAAGCTATAGTAGCACGATGTTGCAGACGGTCATTGCATTGTTGTTGATAATAGGTAAATTGACTTCTGAACACAAAATGTTTTGCACACAGTTGACACAGGTCTATGGAGCCAAAACATTCTGCAATTAGTTATTGATTTTGCTATGTACGTACATATAGGCTCAAGATCAATTTACCTGTTATATGGTAGCACTATAGTAGCATGTAATATTTGGTTGTGGGGATGAAAAGCGAGGCAAAAGGATATACCGTATTTGCTCAAATAAATGCTGTGGCTACAATTATTTTCAGGTCCAGTCTATTTGAGGGCGGTTACTATTAGAGCGCAGCTACTGTTTGTACATTATTGTCTGCATACTATGGTATAATATTATTTAGTGTGAAGGAACATGGCGAGCCAAGTGGAGGAAACATTCTGTTTTGGCAACATTGTGCATGGTCACCATGTCTACAAGACAGTGTGGACTCCACTTTTGGGGGAGATTCTGACTGCTACCCCAGAACCCAGGAATGGCCACGACAGGCAATGCTGTGTGTGTGTGCAGAATGCTGGAGAGATTGTCAGCCACGTCCCGCATGAGTTATTGCAGACAGTGTGGCCCTTTTTTATGCATGGAGGACAGTTGACTTGTGAAGTGACTGGACAGAGAAAGCTAGGACATGGACTTGAGGTGCCTTCAGCTTATACGTATAATATTATATGACACCTAAGCAGTCAAGAGTTTACTATATTTCATGATTACATACACACTGGGAAATTGTCAGGCAACATGCAGTACATGATAGCTAGTACATATACAGTAGAATGCATGTGTACATACAATACACTCACTGCTGTTGCCAAAAAAGTATGTGTGTGATCCAAACTTTAAAGATGTATTGTGGGGTTTCACTGTTGTTGACAGTTGGAACTGGTAATACTTGGTTGTCGTTAATCCACAGATCTTTCTCCAAGACGTATTCACTACTACAAAATGGTTAGTTTTGTTACCATCATCTGCAAAGTCATAGCTGGGAATTCCATCCCATTCAAGCATATCCAGCTTCCATTGCATGATTTGACAGTCACCTGGTACTTCATTCCATGATACATTTACACACATGCTTTCATTTTCTTTTAAATGCAGTAAACGGGCTTTAATGTTTTGAATAGATGGTAGACAACAGTTTTGCTGTGGAATAACTATAGGAAGGCCTGCAGTGAGAAGGGAATGAAGAGGATACATGAGTGCTAGTATAAATTGCAGCATGCACACAGTGTAAGTTGCATTACAGTATAGTATCGCATTACATAATATAAATAGGGCATACATTACAGTGCAGTTGAAAGTATGATTGCAAATCACACGGTACTACGATATAAATACATTGCACAGCCAACTGCAGGTTATGTGTGATTTACTACTGTGGCCACTGACTTGCGTTGGCCGCTTTCAACGTGATGTTGTTGGATGTGATGACTTTTCGTGATGTTTTTAAGGAACAGTAGTAGCGTCCACTGTACGCTGGGTTGAACTTGTTGATAATGAGCTTGCTGCGGACCGCCACGGTGACAAAATTTATCTTCTTTCTCTGTATCCATTTAGAGTAAGGAATTCTATGGCAGCTGCTGCTGTCAGCAAGTAGTTCGACAATGCCAGTATCGGTCCATCGGAACCACTTGATGGTGCATCTATCGGCGCTATTTAGCGACAAGCACTTGGCCTGACACTCCAGCTGAGTGACTGGCTGATCCGCCTCCGCCTCCACGACTCTAGGAGGTTGCACCGAGAAGTAGTCCGCCTGGCCTGTGGAGCAGCATCAGAAAGGTTTGGTACATTAATACAGAAGAGCGTGTGCGATCTACAGCACCGTGCATGCATTTCACCCACCATAGTAAATCATGCATAGAAGCAGTGCCACACAGAAGAATTCCTTTACAGTAGACTGGCACATGTTGGACGCAGCAGCTTGCCTGCAATGCTGCAATTGAAGCTTCTGCAGTAGTAAAGGGCGTGCATCGTTTTTAAGTACTCACCAGACCATGGTGTGACCTCCCAGGCCAGAAACAACAGCCAAACCACAAATCACATGAGAGGCTACGTAATAGTTGGTGGTTTAATATTGGTGGCATGTAACGTGTGTGTTAATAGCTATATCCAATTAAAACACTGTATTAAAAAACCCATGCTGATTATGTGTACTGGCAGGCTGTGTGACTCTTATGTTGCTAAGGCAAACTGTAATGTGTAATAGATGGTTCTACTTCTAGTGAATCAATGGCATTTCTCCTGTACCAGATAGCTAATAATTAAGTGTTGGTGCGCTTCCTTTATATACGTATGAAGTATGTGAATAGTAATATTTGTAACAACCCATGCCAATATGCTGTGGAATACATGCCCATGTCTGTTAACTTGGCGTGTCTAAAAAGCTGTTACGTGGCATGACGCTATACAGTGTACCATAGCTAACTGTAAATACTGCATTGTCTAAGTGTGTAAATATAGGTCATTCCAATGCTCATACTCATATATGGGCACACTGCAACCTGCACATATGCAGGGATGAGTAGATAGGTTGGCATAGATTTCTGGTATCGTGCTCCTCCCCTTGTTGAGGGAGACTGATTTATGCTGGATGTGCCAGGACTCTAGTTGGGAAGAGACATGAATATGAGGTGGGCATACACTACCTTGGAGTAGACAAGTCCATTTGCTGTCCTTGCCTCAGTGGGAAGAAGGGATGGAAGTGACCTTACGTAATGTTTAGAGGGATTGGATCAGTACTCTCTGAATCAGGCTGTGACAGCCTTTAGATGTGAGGGATAGTTACAAATGACTGTATTGCTTGCTTGTCGCTCCAGCTGTGGCAGGCTATGTCATGTCCATCAGCCACCACTACTCAGTGCTCTATTTAGAAATTTCTTCAAGGGGGGCAATGTTAGATGTGAATGACTTATGACTTGATAGATTTCCAAGGGAAGAGGGTGGAACGAATGCCCCTCTGTGCCCTGCTGTAAATGCACTCCAACTGTTTGTATCAGTAGTGTATCCTTTTCATTACTCATGAAGGCATCAGCAGGGAGCCAAAATGTCTTCCAGTAAACATTTTCATGTCGACTAGGATATACAAAGATTCCCCACCACTCGGAGTTTACAGTGTATAATGTACTTATACACAAGAATTGTTATACTGCAGATGCCAGGCTTGAATCAAGGCTGAGCTTCAGTTGAGGCCAGGTCAAAATGACTGAAATGAAGTAGAAGCCTGGGGCACTATTTGGATCAGTACGGCACATATAGTTGCGTAGTGACAAAGCATTATCCATTATTGGGGCAAGCCTGAGTGAGTCCCACCTAGTGCATTGTATGGCCAAAATCTCTGTCGCGATGTATGTATGTAAGCAAATGTTTACCTAGTAAATTTTTGCTATGCCTGCCAGCTACAAATTTGTATGCAATGTTGCCGTTTTGTTAACACGTTGGGACCGGCTTGCTTGACTGTGTGATATACATACTGTAGGGTGTCACATCTAGTCTAGGACACACTTATAAGGTGCTAGCTGAAGCACAGCAATAAAGAGCAAAGTGCTCTTGCGCAGGCATAGTGGAGGAACAGTGCTTGGCTAGGCGCAGAGAGAAAACGACCGCTTCGGGAACAAAGGAGAGCCACGGTTAAGCATGTTTCCACACTGATTAAAAATGTTTATGTATCGTGTTCCTCTAGACATTGCTACGTGCTGTCCTGTTATTAAGTGCCTTTGGTGTCTGCCCTTCCACACAGGCACTCCTGTAGCTACACATTTTTCTGTGTGCATGACCAGCATGCGAATTCCAAATGTATGCACATATTCATTATTGCATCTTGAAATGGCTGCACTTAAGTGTGTTGAGTTTTGCACATGAATTTATATTGCTAGAGTAGTAGCTAGACACTGTGTATGCTGACGTTCTTGATTGCAGTAACTTGCTGACGATTGTTACCATAGGAACTGCACACGCAATGCATGCAAGGCATTCATCTAGTATGCAGTTGTATGAAGTAGCTCAGGTATCAAAGGTATTGGTGCTAACTGATATGACAAGACCAAGGCATTCATATGCCACCAGTCAACTGCCAATCCACCCTTCCCTCCTACCTATGTACAGGATCAGAAGTGGTACATACCACTGCACATTGCCTCATTACGTGAAGCCACTGGCATCCAATACTGCTGCAGCTTCTTAGCCTGTCCGTATACATATAGTTTCCTGGTGTACGACAGCATTGCGACACCGACAGCACTCTAAAGATCACATGGCGGAAGGGGGAGAGAATTTTTATTCTATTCTTCATTGGGTGTGTTGTTGAACACAAGCTGTAAAAGAGATTGTACTACCTCAAACGTGCATGTTTAGTGCATCACACGACCCTCCACAATTTGTACCAATGTTGTTTAGAAGGTCATTTATGATGCTGTTAGACTGTCCTACGATGTAGAAGTAAAACACTGTAGTATGGGACAGCATTTGGGGCAGGATTTGAAGAGATCATTGGAATAAGCACCACCTTCCATTCTTGCCACTCCAATCTCCTAGGAGATCACCTTTTCCTCGATTCACCTTTCTCCTCCCCTCACTCACCTTTCCTACTTCTGTGTGTGGCCTCCTCTAATGCTGTTAGCCTGAGTATGTGCAATATCCACATGTTTACTGGAGCAGTATGAATATCATTTTTGGGGTTGCTACCAGACAACACTTATTGTGCTGCCCTCCTGCGGCCCAGCACAGTGGGCTGAGGGGGTGATGATTAGCAATCAGCTGGGGAGCACATGGGAGATGAGGTTGGGTGTTATGTATTTATAAGGCAGATTCACACTGCCTAATAAAGTGATTCATTGATGCATATGACTGTGTTGGTGTGGGAGTGGTAGGGTATTGTGGTACAAGAACCAGCTGAGTGATTTGGTAGTAAAAGTGCCACCTGTTGTAGATCAGCTGTAGTATTGTGAACCAGATTGTACAGTACAGACTTTCTTTTTATTGTATGTGCTTAATTACCTTGAGAAGTTGCACCTATTTTGTGCTCAGCTCAGCTCTGAGCTGATTATACAAAACCACTTGTAACATTTCCAGCTGCACATCCGTAAAATACAATTTTGTTTGGAATCGAAATGCAACCCTAGCAAGTACGTAGCCTATGTATGTACATACGTACACACTGCCAACGTATATACGTATGTATTTTGAATGTCCACTGTCACTTCCTTCACTAAACTCATTTAACACACCAAATCTAGATTATTCATCACTACAAATTAATACATCTACTTATGGGACAGGGTGGGCACAAGGATTCTGTAGATGTGAAGTGTGTGCATACGTATTTATCATTGTACTATGTGAGTGCAATCCACGATGGTATATAATGACATGTATCTTAAAATAGCAGAGATTGTTCAAAACGATTTGACATAAACGGATTCTGTTTGCCATAGAGTGTGCAATCCATATTTTGTTCTTCAAGACGTTCTGCATCTCTTTTCTAACTCTGTTGTATGTTGGCGTATACACTCTTGAACATTAAGCAGTTTGCCCAGAAAAGCTTCAAACTGGAAGCTGTTTCAAGCAGACAGAGTGAAAAACTACCTTAGGATGTTTGTGAAGGGTCAAGCAAAGCTGGATGCATGAAATGCTTACCATGCACACCACTTTACTGTGCAATCTTGTGTGGATACATAGGTGTAGGTATATTGATTTATTTACAAACCAGTGTAGATGAAGAGCAAAGGTGAGTGAGGGGAGGAGAAAGGTGAATCGAGGAAAAGGTGAGCTCCTAGTAGATTGGAGTGGCAAGAATGAAAGGTGGTGCTTATCCCAATGATCTCTTCAAATCCTGCCCCAAATACTACAATGTTTTACCAGTGTAGATGGAGAGCGAATACGTACGTACTGTAGATGGTGGTGATGAGATAATGAACACACCCTACTGTAGATCACAATACTTCCCTTTCAAATTGTATCTTGTTTCCTCAAGTTAGTATGTCTCATTCAGTTACTCCTCATCCTTATTGGTTAGAAAGATATGTCCAAGCAGCCACCTGTGTTACAGCCTCACACACCTTTTAGCCACATTTTTTCACTCTTGTCCTGTGTGTATACAGTATGTAAGTCAATGTACCTTCAATTTCTTTTTTCTACCACTGATGAAGACCCTGGATGGAATGAAAGATTTGATAGTTTTAAAATTGACTAACTGTACCCAATTTTCCATGCAATCATGTGAAATTATGTCCAAATCATGCCCATTTGGAATAGTAGTATTTAATTAAATAGAAGTAGATTTCCTAAGCATCTATCATGATTCATTTTGTTGTCCAATCCCGTGCCAGGGGACAGTCTAGAGGCCTCGCAAGTGCAGACACTCCCTTATCCTTGGCCAATGCATGTTCAACAGTTGTTAACCCCTGTCGTACCCTAATGATGTGAAAACCCGAGCCATATACACAGTACTTGGGTTCAGGCAGTAGACCATTATCTAATTACTGTGGCAGATAGGGCAAAAGCCCATGTGCTGCAGCTATGGTGGGAGCCCTGTGGTTCCCACTAATGGTAAGGTACGTAGGTGGATATGAGGTGTCCACCTGCCATGTATGCCTAATGGGGCACTATGGGGGCAGCCCTGGGTTTGTACGTACTAATATAGGAGTACAGGTTGCAGTTCGGTGTTGTATGTTGGGCTGCTCCCATGTGTTGTTGCATGCTGCAGGGTTGCTGTTGACAACCCAGTAGTGGTTTTGTCCATGTTGGACACTGTTGTGGTGCCTTGGCTTATCTGCATCCACTCCCTGCTACAACCCCTTCTTGGCTTGCAGGCTAGGACTTCTGTGTGGGTGATCGATGAGAAGCCACCTGCCTTGAGGTTGCTGTTGATGCGTTAGTCATTGCTGAGCCGCCCTTTAACTGCTTGGGTTACTGCGGTTCGGTGCTGCTGAGCTGCCTCGGTTTGCTCCATGGGTTGTTACTGGCAATCCTTGCTGTGCCAGTGCTCAGTAGCGTCAAACTGCCTCTGCCAGCTGCTTGGGATGTAACACTTCCAAAGCATCCATTACAATTCACTTTGTTGTCCAATCCCTTTGCCAGTGGACAATCTAGAGGCCATGCAAGTGCAGACACTTATGTATTCTTGTGCAATGCATGTTCAGCAGTTGTTTACCTAATCTCATTTTCAGCCCCACCCTGAGACCAAGTAGTTGTACATGCATTTACCAGGATGCAAGGAGGGAAAAGCACCCATACAGCTCAAGCATCACATACCACCAATGGGAGGGCTTCCACATCTGGTTTGGCTTCCTCAGGATTGCAGACAGGTATTTGGAGGTACTGTATACGCTGTGCAAGTGCTTCTGTGTACAGGCATCAGTGTAGCTGAGTGTGGCTGTCATGTTTTGGACTCCAGGTAACCTACCTTTGCCTATATGCTGCTATTGTTTCTATCATAGATTATTCAAACTACGTAGTTAGGATAATCCTTCTAATCCTGCAAATCTCAGCTCGGGAGAGGAGCAATGACCAAGCTTGAACTTGGGACCTATGCTTTATTGTGGAATACGTTTCAGCCACACGAACATTAGAGGGTGTGTCACTGCTCCTTTTTCTCCTGTAACCTTTCGCCTGTCCGGTGATTTTCTGCAGCATTCCACGTACATATATGTGTGCAAACATTTCAAGACCATGTTTCCACATATATACCCACAGTGCATACCTTAGCAAGCTTCCAGAAACTTCACTGTAACAGTGCTCTAATGTACTGTACAATCCTTGCAATGGAGCTGGATGAGGTTCAATGCTGTAGCTATGGACCTGTTCGGGAAGCACATGGATGCTTGCAGTAGGCTTTGCAGGCAGATGAAATGTGATATCTGTAAATGTGGCAGTGGACTGTAGGAAGTATATGTGTATATTGGGCCTCTGAAGTTTAGAAAATTCTCAAGCAAGGGTTGAATTTGTGATGTACATAATATGTTACATGAGAATCATAGGTAATATGCTGTTTAAATTGTATAAATTATATCACTTGGGAATAGTACAAGTTTGTATAACTAAGTGATTTTATGTGGTATCTGCATTTGGTCACCTGAACTTAACAGATTTTGGCCACTTGCTGCAAGCCCATATATGCAAGTGTTGATTGAACGTATGCCAACCTACTGAAGTTGGGGCTTCTCAGTTAGCTGTGTGGAGTTTGGGGTATCTCTGTACGTCATGGTATAATATTTGTACGCAGTTGACAAAGGCCTACATAGTCGAAACGTCTTGTAATTGGTTTTTATTGATTGATCCTGCTATGTATATGCTCATCAAGATCAATTCACTGGCGATCAACAAAGTAGCAATGAGCCACTATGGATTCATATGCTCTGTGCTACCAACTTGAAACAGGGTAAACATGTAATGACCTGATACACCTGAAACAATGTAAACCTTGCTTGACTGTTCAACTAGATGCTACACCTTGTTGAAGAAGCTTGTCCGGCTGGGTTGCATCACTCAGGGTTCTCTTGCGGAAATCACCAACCAAAGATTTTCTTTGAAATACCAGACGTTTCGGCAGCTTGCTGCTGCCTTCATCAGTGGTAGTGGCTTACAGAGTGTGCATGTGTTAAATGTGTGAGGGTGACAGCTGATGATGTGAGGTGAAGATAAAAATGAATTAAAAATGATGTTTGTCAATTAACAGTCTGTGGGTGACTTAGGAACTATGAGTGCTTAATGAGGGTCTTATAGATGTGGGGCAGTGTACCTAGTTCAGAGTGAGCATGTTCTGCTAGGGCCAAGGTGGTTGGGTCGGCATTTCGTACTGCTCTTTGATGTTCTTTAAGGTGCGTGTTAAGGTCCAACCTGTTTGTCCTATGTATGTTCGAGGCCAATTTGTGCAGGGAATGCGGTATACTACACCTGGCCTTTCTTGTTGGGGGACTTGGTCCTTAGGGTGTACTAGGAGTTGTCGCAAGGTGTTAATATTCATTTTTAATTCATTTTTATCTTCACATCACATCATCAGCTGTCACCCTCACACATTTAACATATGCACACTGTGTAAGCCATTACCACTGATGAAGGCAGCAGCAAGCTGCCGAAACGTCTGGTATTTCAAAGAAAATCTTTGGTTGGTGATTTCCGCAAGAGAACCCTGAGTAGATGCTACACCATTCCTCAGAGTGAAACTAGATGCTGCTGTGAAGCAAGCACATCATTTTATATAGCCTTGCCATTTGGTCCAAATATGTTGTGAGGGTGAATTATATCAACAGGATGTACATGTTCTATGCCTTTTCCTTCCTCCAGAACTGGTGTTCAGGAGCAGGAGGGTTGCATCCTTCTCCACTTTCACAAGTAGACATGATGAATATGATTTGCTTTACGCCTCTAATTCTTTGTCTTGAAGTATAACACAGCTTTTGGTTCAATCATTTTGCAAGATTCAAGTTGCTCTCTCTCAAGTATTGTGTGAACAATGTACTCGAGTAAATCTGTGCACACTGTGTATGCACCACACCAGGGGAAGGGTGAATGAAGAATTCTAGCAATTAGTGACAATTTAGTCAGTTAGATTTTATAGTATGTGTGCACATCACTTAGGGTTTGTGAGCTACAGATGTCTGTTATCATGGATATGTTCCAGCCTCATGGATTGCACATCTTGGTGGCCTATAAGAACATGTCACAAATGCATACAGTGGCACTTGTACGGGTGCTACAGCCATTGCAAGGGCAAACCTTCCATCTTTTGATTGTTGTGAATGACTGGGAAAGGTGAGTAGCCATCAGTAGTACTTCGGGCCCCCCAGCCTTGCCAACACACCACTATTGGAGTAGGAGGCTGGTTGGCGTGTAACATCCAGTGATTACAATGTAGCAGTTCTGATCATTGGGCATATGATGGCAGTGTTGACCATTGGGTTCAGTTTGTTCTGACAGTCGGTGTGTCTATCTAGGCCATCACTGCAGAAACAATGATGTACATACGTCTTTGCATGCTGCCTTCATATACCAAGTGAATAGTGCTAAAGTGTTGGCTGTCCCCTTCTAGGCTCTTAAATTATGTGATATTCAACCTCCGTAACTCTTGACTGATAAATAGCATTGTATTCCATACATAATGTGGGTGGCAATGATGTAATGCAAGAGTAATCATGTGCAAGCAGTTGACACAGACGTCTGTGGTGAAATATCCTGCAATTCAGCATTTATGCATTAACAGTTGCATCTTGCTCAGAGAAATTTGATATACTATTGATAATTTTCTTGCAATTGGCAATGCACTTATGAGCCTCTACAGCACCGTTACTCATATAATAGTTCTCAATGCAATGAAATGACTGTAGCATGCAGGAAATGTACAGATGGGGAGAGAGAGGAGAGGGTGAACAGTGAAGCAAATAACCTACAGGTGGGAGATCGATGGCTGTCAAGTGCAGTTGTTGGATCAGTAGGTTGTAGATCAATGGTGGTAGGGCTTCATGCCTCTCCATCATGTGGGCTTATGTCGTGTTCTGCCACACGTCCACCAGCTCCACCATCCAATGTTATCCACCTCATATGAGTCATATTCTGCCAATGCTGACTGTATGACATTACCTATCAAAGCTGCCCCATATATGTATGATCTCTTTTACATGTTGGTACAATGTCCTCCTTGTCTGCTTGTTTGCACACTTTCAAAGAAATGACTTAGCACATGAATCTGGTGTATTACATCTACGTACCTACTGTTGTAAGGCAATGGGGTCCTGGATGCCAGAGTCTGACAGAGGGTTTTGGTTATGCCCAGAAAACGTGTGGATACCCAAAGAAGTGAGGGTTCTGTGTATTGTCTCAAGTGTCAGATGTACGGCAAACCACTTTAATTTAGCTTTGGGTGTGTCTGTTGACCAATCATGCTTAGGGTTAGTGACCAAGCCTCTAGAATACCTATTTATCCTCAATTTACATATTGGCCAGTGAATTCCTTTCTCCTTTTGCCTTGTCTGGGATATCAGTGAAGATCTTGTCTGCCTAAAACCCAGTGGGTGATGTTAATCCAAAGTGAGGTACGTACCTGTCCAAATTTCATTGGCAATGCAAGTAGATGAAATGACTCCATGATTATGGTGAAGATATATGCACTAAGGAGTGGCAGTGTATTCTCAGATACCGCTTAGAGTACGCAAACTAAATGGTAAGCTCAGTCAAAGGTGCTGGTGAATCTGCTGGGATCTTGATGGATTTGCCAGCATTAACATTCCTGCTTGCTTGATCCAATATCTTCTACCTTCTTCTCATTGGTTGCATTCAGAAACTCACTCTGCAACTTCATCATACAATCAACTACTGCTTCTCTCTCCTGCTTCAAATCTTCACACCTTAGCAAAAGTGTTCCTCCATGCACTGTCTCTTAACATCATTCCGATCTCTGTCATCGACACTTTCCAGCTCTACCCCCTTCACACCACCCCAACCAAGCTCCACTAATGAAATCTCCAAGACTTTCTGCCAAGTACCATTCTTTTGCATGGCCTCCTCTACAACCCATTTAATCAACCTATTTTCCTTAATCCTCAACACGTTTATCCAAAACTCAATACATCTTCTTTTTGCTTCCTATACTAACGGCATCATTCTCATTTCATATTCAGTTGCACTTCTTGGATGCAGTCTACCTGTAGTAGACTGTTAGATTATACGTATGCAGTGCATGTAGTACTTGTAGACTTAGATCAGCATGCGTTGTGTCATCTTACATGAGATCATTTAGAGCACATATATAAATGTTCAGTTTTGTAGTTGTTGGCAGTCTGCCTATTGAGCTAATTATGGTGACAGTTTGTTAAGCTCGAGAACCCGAGTAACCTAATGGCAGGTTACTACATTTGGCGACAAAGGTGGGATCGGCAGACTCACAAGTATGGCAGCAGGAACCATTGGACAGCACACGGAGTTTAATCAAGAGATTGATTCGGTCTCAGCCTACATGGAGAGAGTGCAGTTCTTTTTGGAGGCTAATGAGATCAAGCCGTATTGGTCACGTCGCTTCGAGCTAACAGTTCATCAGGGCTGCATAATATGGTGCAGGAGAGTTGTAGTTCCCCCACCAGGACATGAGAGTGTCTTGCTAGAGCTCCATGGAGAACACCCAGGCACATCATGAATGAAGTCCCTGGCAAGGAGCCTAGTTTGGTGGCCAGGACTTGACAAGGAAATCGAACAGTTGATCCAGGTTGCCCAGAATGTCAGCAGGAACATCCATCTCCTCCCTCAGGACGGTTGCACCCTTGGTCATGGCCAACCCGTCCCTGGGCCCGACTGCACATCAACTTTGCTGGTCCAATGGAGGGGAAGTCATTCTTCATTGTCATCGGCGCTCACTCAAAATGGATGGAGGTTATCCCAATGACCACTGCCACTGCTGAACTCACTGTACAGCATCTCCGACAGCTGTTTGCAAGGTTTGGAATTCCTGAGTCCATTGTGTTGGACAATGGACCCCAGTTTACGTCAGAGGTATCTACCAGTTTTGCCACCTCAATGGAGTGAAGCACATTCGAGTTGCACCATACCACCCGTCTTCAAATGGTCTTGCAGAGAGAGCAGTGCAAGTCTTCAAGCAAGGTTTCCGCAAGACATCCACAGGCACAGTGAGTGATCGCTTAGCCCGTTTCCTCTTCCAGTACCGGATTATCCCTCACACTACTACTGGAGTATCCCCAGCCGAGATGCTCTTTGGTAGGCGTCTTTGCTCGAGACTGGACTTGCTAAAACCAAGTGACCATCAGAGGGTGGAAGAGAGGCAAAGGCAACAGCAAGGATACCATGACCAGCACAGCCACACAGTCACCTTCACAGTAGGGGAGGAAGTTTTCGTCAAGAACTTCAGGGCTGGCAGGAAATGGCTTCCAGGCCATATTCGGCATCAAAGAGGTCCAGTATCTTTCGAGATTGAGCTGGAGGATGGCCGAACCTGTCATCGTCATCAGGATCACATCCACAAACATCGCACAAACAGTGAGGACAGACCCACAGTGGAGTCCTCTGAAGAGACTGATGAGATACTTCTTCCCACTACCAGATGTGAAACCAACACCACCGCTGCATCAACAGAACTCAATGTTGATCAATCCACGAGCAGCAGCAGCAGACGACTGGCACTACAACGGCTACCACGCCGGTTGCTGAGAGTGGTCCAGGAAGACACTATCCTGCATGTGTCAGGAGACCACCTGACCGTCTGACTTACTAACTGTCAATTTAGGGAGGAAGAGTGTAGTAGACTGTTAGATTATATGCAGTGCATGTAGTACTTGCAGACGACTGGCACTACAACGGCTACCATGCCGGTTGCTGAGAGTGGTCCAGGAAGACACTATCCTGCACGTGTGTGGAGACCACCCAACTGTCTGACTTACTATTGTCAATGTAGGGAGGAAGAGTGTAGTAGACTGTTAGATTATATGCAGTGCATGTAGGACTTGTAGACTTAGATCAGCATGTGTTGTGTCATCTTACATGAGATCACTTAGAGCACATATATAAATGTTCAGTTTTGTAGTTGTTGCCAGTTTGCCCATTGAGCTAATTATGGTGACAGTTCGTTAAGCTTGAGAACCTGAGTAACCTAGTGGCTCGCTCACTAGTGAGTTTATATACCATGAGAACAGCACTAGGGACAGACCACATCTCTGGCTAAGACCATTCACCACACCGAAAGAATCACTAACCATATCCCCAACTTTCACCTCACGCTTAGACCCCCAGTAAACTGCTCTCAGAAAATTCACCCATCTCCTTTCAAACCAGTTCCTCCCAGGCAGTCCCAAAGTTTGCTTCGATCCACCCTATCATAAGCTTTCCTAATGTCAATGAATGGAGCTAGCATTCCTTTCTTCTTTTTTTGACATCATAGTCTGTCCTAACAGTCTCAAAGTCAGAATCTGATCTCGACATCCTCTTCCCCTCCTAAAGCCACCTTGGTCCTTTGCCAAAGATTGCCTTTCTTCTTCTACCTTCACAAGCCTTTCCTGGACAATCAAACACATTGCCTTGTACACCACTGACACCAAAGACATGCCAAGGAACTCTTCTGTCCGGCATGCTCCCTTGCTTCTTGTCTTTGGCACTGGCACCATCATGCTACAAGTCCACATAGATGGCACCATACCACACCCCCAGCACTAATTGAAAAGTTCCCACCAAAGCTCTACTAACACATCTGTATTCATCATTTGCGCTGTAATGCCATCCATTCCAGCAGCTGCCATCATTTTCAACTTCTGAAGGGCCCACACCACATCCTCCCTGGTAATGCACTCACTCAATAAGCGATTTCCTTCACCACTGGACCTCTTTCTTCTATCCTGCATCTCCTCAGTCATCTCTTCCCCTCCATTAAGAACCCCTTCAAAGTGCTCTCTCCACACTGCCACAGCTTCCTTCCCCATTCTAACCACCCCTTGTCAACCTTGCCAACATCCACTCGGTCCCCTCGATGATATATATGGGAGCCACCCTACCTTGTACCTTGATTCCTGACATTGGACCGTTTACTCTGGCTAGTATAGTTTCAGAAAAATCTTATGACAGAGCCTATGGCTACATTATGAATACGTAAAACAACTTTACACAGTGGTCGGTGAATGTCAACCACTGTTTGCATGTGCTTCTTCTGTTTCTGGCATGCCCATGATGCTGTTCATACTCCATATTAATTACCACAATTAATTACTACAAACCAATGGCTGCCATACAACTTCACACATGCAAACCCACATTTGACCTCCGATACATAGTGTCCCACTCATGGTATAAAGAGGAGAACTTGCACACAATGTGTACTGTTAATATTTGGAGTATAAAAACATTGGAAAACATCTGTAAATGGCTTATGTATCAACTATATACAGTATATAGTGCAGCTTGCACAATATACATACTTAGTTGTCAGTCTACAATCATTATTTATGCCTATGTACTCCATATCCTTTCTTGTGCGTTCACTTCCTGTAAAGCAATGGGATGTCAAATTGAGCATCAATACACTTAAAGCTAGATTATGTACTTGCATGGATATGTATGCTATTGACAACTCACCTGTCCAATTCAATCATGACTCTTGCAAATTTAACGGTTTTCTGAAATTCACCATCAAAATCCACCATGTACTGCACTGCTGCACAAATGTATTCACCTTGATGTTGTGGCTGAAAGTGGCTGATGTGGAGAGTTGTATCTACGACTTCAACTCCTTCTGTGGTTGCTGGGGAAGGAAATTCCAGTGACTGCAGCCATGTAACCTGCGGTAGAGGCTTTCCAGTGACCATACACTCTAAAGTAATGGTGGAGTTTTCTTGCACTCTTCTTGTTGAGAGGGGAAATGGCTCCAAGGTCATTGGAACTATGTAGCATAGATAATGTAAATTCTACAAACAAATTAAAGCAGAGACAAGCCATATGATAATGCATTGTGCAATACCTTGAATACCCATGTAGATCACTCGTGAGAGCCATCCAGCAGTAGAATCTATTTTTGACCTAAAGCGTTTTCCACGTTTGATATGAACTTGGAACATGTAGAACATGTCATTTTTTATCTGTTTTGGTAGATAGAGCACCTGAGCTGTGGAGTTCTTTACAATAGAATAGTCATTGTGTGCCTTCCAGGTGAACCACTGGGACCATGTATAGTGCATATCAGGCAGCAGGAAAGTGCCATTTGTACTTTCAAGCACACCAGAAGCATCAGGCCAAGTGGTGTAGCGAACACCGATGTAAAGGTTTGGGCAAATATCCTTGCTGGGAGGCTCCTGCAGGTCCAGCAACACTGCAGCACCAACTAAGCCACTCTTCTCATTAGGGTTAAGGTGAAACACAAAGGGAGGAGTAGACAGTGCCAGTTTCAAGCACTGGTTCACTTGTGCCTCTCCTGTATTAAGAACAAGTTGTACGTATGTATGACATGGTATGTGGACACATGATGCTCCGGATACACCAGAGACATTTATGCATATTTGCACCATATAAAAATGTCCAGGACACCATGTAACAGTGGGCAGCATATGACATGCCCTGGCTTCCACTCTATGCAAGGACACAATGTCTCACATTTACAAACACATCAATGCAGCAGCACTAGCAATGAATACACAACTATGCTCAAGCAAATTCATTGTCCACGTACATGGAGCAGCCTCAAGGAGCTGGAATGCTATGAGGGTGGTAAAGTCTGCTGCCTGAACATACATACATTTGTGCTGCTGCCTATACTGATGCAATCATGGGAGACCACACATGCAGACAGCTCCATCTCTCTATGGGCTATATTTGCATGTGGTTAAACTAGAACAAACACACACACACACACACACACACACACACACACACACACACACACACACACACACACACACACACACACACACACACACACACACACACACACACACACACACACACACATGCACACGCACACACACAGTTGCAGATTGACATGGAGGGAAAGAGAATGGCCTGTGGGACAATCTTAAAACGTGGTTCGGCATACCATGCAGTGTACAACAGTGTAAACAATCCTTCCCACAGCTCAGTATCAGCAAGGACAAATTGATAGGTGTTATTGTGGTGGTAGTGTGATTATATATTGTTGTTGGCGAGCGGTTACTACTTTTAGCCGTGTACCGATGGATAAGAAATAAACAATTTCAAAGACCACGCATACTACGTCCTGCTGCCTTTCTGTCATGGAAAGTCGCGTAGGACTCGCTAGTATACAGATGATATGCACAGTCTGCACGTCTCCGCTACTACCACTGCACACTGGTTGAAACCCTGCAGGCGTATGCATAAAATTTCCACCTCTGATTGTCGGTCCTACGAGCGCTAATTCAGTTTAGCAGCCGACAGGCAAACTGCTTACCGTGGTGGTTTTCTCCGGAGCAGCAGGAGGGATGCAATAGGACAAAGGTTGCCAAACTGAGCAGGAATAATGACGCTCGTACCATACTTCGAAATGCCACTTGATAGTAGGTAAAATCGATAACGCTCAGTGAGGTTGTGTCGCAAAGTATTTCTAAATATATATACGTGCTTAGCGTGGGATATAGTCAGCACGTGATCCACCCCCACGCAAAACAAACAACAAATGCTGATGAAATCATGCTCTGTTTGTGTGCCTATGTAAGCAAATACTGAATCTCTATAATATAATCAGAGTGATTATATATCATGCAATCTTACACAACTTTATCAAAAAACTAGCCAGAGGCACACGTATTACCCACATTGTGGGAACAAATTTGTATAATTTATGCACAGATATTGTATATCTGAGACAACTGTCAAAGTTTGGAAAATTGGCCAAGATTGCACAAAATGCTATAAATAACACTTATGCTACTTCTAAGACTATTGTTCCCCAGTCAATGGATTTCCACATTCCTTTAGGTGGGTTCACAAGCTTGTTCTGCGCCATGCACTTGTAGACGCCACTGTCCTGTGGACTCACACTTGGTAGTGTGATACTAAATGTCGTGGTCTCATAGCTATCATCAACAACATCACTGTCGTCAGTGTCTGGAAGTGGAGCTGGATAGTCTTCATGTCCAGCAACTTTCTTCAGCCAAGTGACAGAGGGAAGTGGCATACCACTGACATTACACGACAGCAGCACGTCACTGCCTTGGTGTGCCTTGATGGTCACTGGACGGGACACCACCTTAGCTGGGGCTTTATGAAGGAACAAAAGAGTTGACTTCAAATGCGAATAAGCAAAACTGCCAAACTTCTATGCAATAACCCACCTTGAGCTTGGAAGTAAAAGATATGTGAGTTGATGACAAGCTTGTTAATAGGCTGTGTCTTCAAGCTAGCAGACAACTGGAAAATGTGATAGTCTGTGCTATTCAATTCAGCTATAGATGCTGAATTTGCAATGGCTGGCAGGTCAAGAGACTGGGACCACACAGCATGGGGTGGTGCTCTGAAGTCAGCTTCTGGAAGTCCAAGATAGCTAGGCCAACTGGCATACCTGATACTCCATCCAGTCACTACACAGGCATTCACATTATGGCTCACAGCATTCCACTTAAGCACCGAATGAATATCTGTTTCATTAGAGGATTGCTCCCAAGAGCTGACACCAAAATTGGAAATATAAGGAGGCACACACCCACTAGTGACAGTCATGGAGCTGTCCACAGTGTTGCCTGGGGAGTGGGGCGAGAAAGAGTGGGAGCACTATAAATGTACATACCATTTGAGTGCAGTATAGTTGAATGCATAGCACACATTGTTGATTTGCTGCAAATGGAAGGCAGCCATACCTGAAATGCGAACTTGAAAGGCATCTGAATCTGCTTTGATCTCTCCAGCCACAGCTCTGCAGGCATAGGTGCCAACGTAAGCAGCAGACATACGTTCTATTGTCAGTGTACTAGTAATAATAGTGAAGATGTTGGCTCTGAGAAATGATACACTCTTTATCACAAAGAAACGACCCTGCAAATCCACAGAAGAATTCTTCACTGGGAACTTTAGGCCTTCAGAGGTTATCTGGTACCATTGAATCTCCAGATTAGGGTCAGTGCTAAGAGCCTGGCACACAACAGAGAGGGTGCTGCCTGCTTGCTGAACCACTTCTGGTGGAGGCACTCTGAGCAAGTTTACAAATGTGCCTGCAACAGGACAAGTGCAGCATCGAGGAGTCAATCACTGTCCAAAATAGTGTATGGGTTTGGAAGTCTCATGATCTCACAAGGTATCATGGATTTCACTGGATTTCGTAAGACTGACCCTACGTAGATCGTGTATCATACGTACTAAAGTACATAACATGTATAAGCCTAGTGTGTAATAGTAGTATGTGTAGTAGTAGCATCTTGTGATATTAAAGCAGCTACAGTTGCTGTTTCTGCGTTGTAGCTAGCTACACCTCTCCTCTCAGCAACATTTGCTGCATGCAAATGATATACTGAGAGGAGAGGTGTACAATGAAGGAACAGTACTAGGCGAAGATATTGATCCGTGATTCATCCACGCCTTTCTGTAACCGCACTGAGCAGTGCACCCAAGGCCATATGCATGTTCACTTATACAAAGGAGTATACTATAGATTACTAGATGTTGGCATTTTATAATGATGTCACTAACGACATCACATTCGACTAAATCACTTTCAACACAGCCTCTAGGCAAGTAGGAAGCAGTTTTGCAGATAAATTGTAAGCTTTGGAAAGCTGTAAGAAGAGACTTACTACAGATCTTACAGTGGTTTATATCACAAATGGTCAAGCATTGCGATATTCCAGATTCAGCTATTGCATACAAGAATTCAGCACAGTGAGTGACTCCTTGCACAGCACCTGATTACTGGAGACATTCACACACAGCTGGGAGATGACTGAGACTCACCTGAGACTAAGACTGCAGTGCAGACACTGAGAACAACAAGCTGCAGAAACAACCTGGCCATGTCACTTGTGATTGGAGCAGGATGAAGATAGCTAGCTGGTGCACATAACCATAGACTTTATATAGCAGACAGAAGCCCTCCATATGGTACTTAGACCTCTGGACTGTGGACTGCTACAAAGTAGGTAGACCACATGTATGTGTGATTTCATTTGCAGTCTATAACTCAGACCAAATTAGTTCTTATCTGAGTAGACCTGGACCAGAATCTCCACATGTACTGTACACACATTCGTATCTAGGTAACACTCAGACTGTGCATACTGGAGTTGCATACAGCAGAAAGCTGTATACAGTGTGAGCCTGAGATTATGTATAGAACCACAAACGCAAGCAGGTTCCCATGGACGGTCATACATATATACGTACATACATCCTCACCTTCTACCTCACTCAGATGCTTCGTAATTATATAGTCATTATAATTATGGTAACAATCCAAAAGGGGTATTCATATGTTGGTCCATTAAAGCATACATACATGCATTTGTCCTCCCATGAAGACAATAAATGATACATACGCAAACAGAGCAAGTGCTACACGCATGCAAGTCATAACATTCTCAGTCTGACTTGGCATCCTCAATGACCAGCTTATGTGTTTGGTACATCCTCCCAATGGTTGTCTACACAGGAGCAAAGAGTGGCTGTCACGGTCATTAATACTTATTTCAGATGATGAATAGTGTGCATTGTTATCATTATTCACAAAAGAGGGAACCACAGGACAGATGTGTGTTATGATACTGCAAGTGACTTCTATATAATATGTGTAGGGAGAGGCTAGCACAATGCACAGGGATTCAACCGCTAAACCAACAGTTTCATCCTCAGCCTCTCAGGTGAACTAATTAACGCCCCCTGGGAATACTTTACAGGGCAGGGCACCACTGTTTACACAGGTTGATGGACAAGCCATTGTGTTCCCTCTGATTCAAACCACATATATGTCCTCTCTACTAGTACGCTGTGCAAATTTGTGACTTTGGCTGATTGCATTACATGGACCAGGTCACCATCTGCATTCCCAGATAACCCGGTGAGATTACAAATACGCATGCATTAGTTAATACTGTCCTGTTAAGTGATACAGAAGAGTCCTGTCACAGAGCTGCCATTCCACTGATTAGATTATGTAAAGGCCACAATACTGTATGAGACATTGTGGTTGCTAGTTTGAGTCAAGGAAGCGGACATGGCCATTACTACAAGCTGGGGGTATACGTAAGCATAAGAGCTATGACAAATGCAAATTCTACTGTACAGCACACAAACATAAGGACTGCTGTATGTGAGTGAGTCCATGGTCTAGAATGATGTTTAGAGTCCCTAGATCAGATGGACTAGCATACCGTATGATGGCTGAATCATGCATGTCCAAGCATTACATATCATGCACATCATGCAGACAGTACACAAAAATACCAAATGACTTAGCCTGAAAGAACACTACTCATGTATGTGTGCACACGTCAGCATATGTATGTGTGTAGGCGTGTGTCAGACATCTGACACAAGGATTAGTAAATTGTCCTCATATTGAGATAGAGCTAGTTTGTGTGCTACCAATTTATCAGCTTACTATGCACATTGGGTAGTCCATTATGGTATGGGGCTAACATTATGAGAAAGAATGCATTATTAGCAAGCTATACCAAGCTATCCAGTGAGAGGAGCCCAAGTCCACACTGTATGAATCAGGTTACAGGAGCAGTCTTGATGGGAATAGATGTGGCACTAACGAGAGGAAGCTATGGCCCCAGAAAGCACAGTTTACGTACGTACGTACGTACATACATACGTACCTGTGGTGTAACAACACAGTCAACACGCATGCACTGCACTCATGGCGGCAGCCCACCACACCTGCCGCCTCAGCATGCCAAGAGAGTCCAATCCTCGATGGTAGAGCTTCTCAATCTCTGAATGGTCACTGAGCTGGCTGCTCTGCTTAAAGCTGTCACGAATTCGCCGTTGGGCATACATTCTACAACAAGGACAACAAAGGGTTTCTTAAATATTCTGTCACTGGAGAAATACATCACACAGCACAAGAGGTTAGTTGTCTCAACCACACTCTCTCTCACCTGTGTGCATCAAACACAATTAAGTGTGCCGTAAACAGCATTACTAGCGCCGTTAGAGATAAATTACTCAATACTAATACAGTGTTGGTTTAGTCACACAATCTGGTTGAGCAATATCTAGTTATACATGTACATGATAACCATCAGGCATGGAAGCAGGCATGTCAACCTGCAGACACGGGCATGCCTACTAAGTGAATAAGTACTGTATGCTGATCATGTTATACCATTGCAGCTACTAAGCCATTACACCATCTCGAGATCTACGTATACATGAACAGATGTCTGCCACGGACGTTCTCCAGCAGCAGAGCGGTGCACAAAAGTATAGAGATTGAGGTCCTTGTTACAGTACAACTGGGTTAGCTATTACATACATAAATATATAATATGTACAACAAACCCACATTCAGCATGGCCTGACCATTCACACTCAAGAACACACGTGCACACAAGCATCCTTTGTCCAATACCATATATATTCACCCTCCCCCCACCTCTCTACCTTACACCTCATGATTAGCCTAGCCCCACACACAGCTGACACTGGTGCAGTACTTGTACCATTTGTGAGGTTAAACTATTTAGGGCTTAATTGCAACAACTGTCAATCAGCTTATGAGGTACCTTCAAACTTTGACCCACACAAGCAACATACAAATCATTACACAGAGCTTTATGAGCTAAGCTATTAACTGGTAATATTATCACCTCCACTTCCCTGTCTGCCTTGTCAAAACTGCAAGTGTTGCACTAGTGGTGGATACATAGGCAGCCAGTCATCCCAACAAATCCATCAGTACACCACACAGATGAGGTGCAAAAAGGTGAAACAGCTGTTTGTGGCTCTTCCATCTTTTGTTAGGGATGACTGGGAAGGCAATCACTGGTTTCAGGTCAATTGGACAGACTGACTGCCCCCCAGGCTACTCGTCGCTGTTTCAGTGTAGCACTCTGGTTTCGGGTAACAGTACCAGTGCTTACGTTTGCTTTGCATTTATCACCTCGCGCACCTTGTGATACGATCCAACTCCTCATCAGTACTGCATGTACACACGTATGGTATAGGTACACTGGTGCTACTTTACAACAGCAACATGTGCTAAAGTAAAGCCATGCTATTACAGTCCAATTCCACTTTCCCAATTCCTTGGTACACTTGAAACAACAATAGTTTATAGGTTTCATACGTAGCTGAGATACATATACGCATAAAGAAGGCAGCCTTCAGGTATACATAGATCATATGTGATGAGTCACCAAAGTAAATTCCAAACACCTTTCTCTACCTACTCTTTGTGGTGATGAGAAAGGGTTCATGTGCAACCTGGTGTCACTGTGGAAGCTGTTGCACAGTATATCACAACTAACCAGAAGTGGTGTCAGGAGAGGCAGAGGAAGACACGGAACAATGGCTGAGATTGATAGCTCGTGTAGCACTGTGTTGGAACTAGATGTGATTTGGATGCATATTAAATAAAATTTTAGTGCCACGAACAGGAAGTTACCACAAGTAGACAAAATAATATAACTAAATTGAGTACTATATGCCCCAGCTTTGACTACACCGTAGGCACTGGTTTGGGTTGGGTACAAAGGAAGCAGATGCTAATGGAATACTAAAGGGTTGACTTTCGTGAAGAACATACAGTAATAGGTATTTCTCATTCCCTTCCTGCCACTTCTGGTTCTACAGGACAATGGCACACACATAGGATCATATCAATTACAAATTAATTATGCTCCCACATCTGACCAGATTGACCCTGAACTTTCTCAAATCTGTGATGCAATGATACATGATCCATTAGCACAATGCAAGGTAACTTCTTCCATTTCCTTGCTCACATATTAACGTCTTGCTCGCTTGACCCGATTCAGTTTCATCAATACCACAAGTACAGGTATTTCCTAACCCACACACACTTTATGTACACCCACTATGAACCCAACAATACAAGATTCACCGATGGTTGCCTCCCCCTATGCAGGCACACGGTAACTGACAGCCTGATAAGGTAGAGAGAGCTAGCCACACTGCCTGCAGCAGAAACATGGTCTTCTGTGAAATGTATGCCTGAACATGGCCAAACAAGTGATGTAGTGCTTGTGGATGCCATGATGGCTACCACTTATGGCTGTAATACAGTGGGCATCCGTCAGTGCTATTGAACAGGCATGAATAGTTTGGGGTGTGGACGACTGGCTTTGACATGGCATGTCTGGGCGCTATCTACAACGTACGTACAAGGTAACAAATCTGTCCTGAGACAGGAACATATGTCTCAGAGCTAGTTCAGTCATTCTACAGAGGAAGTAATATGAGATCACAGCATTAACCTCAAGTAAAAGTGCATCAAATAGACCAACAGCCCAAAGTCCACACTCAGTGCTGACCACAGCAGATACACAAAACACTTATATACACATTTGGTATGGCATGGGAGAGATTGATTAAACCTTCAATCTCATTTAATTAAGAATGGTTCAGAAGGGTTCATAGAGGTACTGGTTCACCTTCACCTCACCTCACCTCCCCCCCCCACACAGTGTAACAGCCTATGCTAACTATTAGGGAATGCACCCAGCATCCTCTCCTACACGGGCTTCAGGAAGATAACTACCGACCACACTAGCTCATGATGTTTGACATGGAGCATAGGGACTTGTGGAAAGGATGCCTGTACAGACTGGAATGCATGCACATCATATGCCCAGCAGTCAGATCTACCCGAATATACCCTATTTTAGGCCAACCTTTGGGCTTCAATCCTGTTTTAGGCCATATCTCAAACCCTACAAACACAACCAAGAGATAAGTCAACTGCTTGAGGACCTTTTGCGGAGGTCCACTATCATGTAGGAAGCAGTGTGGGAAGCAGTGTAGGAAACAGTATAGGAAGCAGCCTTATGTACATACATAGACATGACTTACTTGGGCAGAAGAATGCAAAGACAGCAGCAGGGGAGACACCTAGTTGAAGCATGCAAAGCACTTAATTTCAAAGGACCCTACAGTATGCACTTACGTACCTGTCAAGTATTGACAAACATGGACCCAAATTGGAACTCAGGGGAACTATTTCACACATCAGTAGAGGTCTGCGCATGCTATAGAGCCAATTACCTTTACATGTTTCTTATACGTAGGTCATTATCAACTGTTACCTCTACAAACAGCTGGCAGTACAAGTATGGTGCCAAGCTGACTGAACCAAAGGTTCTTCACAGTACCCACTTCCAGTGTGAGCACTCACTGTCACGCCATGCTAATGCTTGGTTCATGTGCTGCATGCCAGCTTACCTAACACCACCAAGTGAGTGCACACTGAAAGTGAAACAGCATGACCCTAATGTTCTAAATGTCCCACTCACTAAACTCAGTGTACGTGACCCCTATTTCCCCTTACACAGGACGATTACAGGAAGGGGAAGGGGGAAAGGTAAGGGTGTACCAGTCCACAGAAGCCAATACAATACAAGCAATCTACTGCACCTATACAGAAACAATTTGTAGGGTACAAATGTAGTGTCACACGCGGAAGTTTATATATTAAAACTGCGCACAGGCCCGGGTCCAGCATAGATTGGACCATAGATTACACGGAGGATAAGGTGCACGGTAGGTGATCGGGCGGGTCGAATGTGCATGTGAAGCGCATTCGCAGAATGTTGAACGATAATGAAAGCTTCCCATTACCAGTATACCACTACACGACTTGCCTGTAGTTAAAATCCGTAAACTGCTGAGACCCTCTCAAGAGCTTCCTGTACAAGGACAAGACTTTCCACCTAGACGCCATTTTCTCGGTCCACGGGGACTTCCCGTGATCAAGTCAGTCGGCCAATCACTGGTTTCCGGTAGCGCGACGGTGACTGTCGCTTGCACACCCATTTGTAGCACAGAATGCATATATTCTTAGCTCTGTCATGCAGTACACACACCGTCAGGAACAACCAATAGTGTAGTGTCATACAGGGTGCAACTATTATGGTTAGTGAATAGTTGAAAACAGTACGAAGAACATGCAGTATGGTGTACCCATTGTGTCCCAAAGTCAACAAAATAGTCCAGTGCTAGTTGCAGTAGCAGTGTCAACGCAACACTCATGCTATGGCCTGGCTTGCAATGTCACAATGCTGCTTGCTTGCTCCTTTGAAAGATGCTCAGCACTGCATTGTCAAATTTCCTGCATATGAGGGAAGTTGGCAGAATAGTGTCATCACTCCACCGGACATTCCACATAATACAACCAGAAATATATATCTTACACACAATCAATACCACATCAGTATGGACAGAAACACGCAGGTGTGACATGGCAAGCCCAGAAGCGGTATGGCTGCCTTGTGGCTACTTGTTTACTTAACACCTTATGAGCAAACACGAGTGGGCATATATCACGGGTGTGTTAGGTGTTCACAACCTGCCGCCATCCTTTGAACACACCCGCATGCACGTAATCAATTAAGGCATGGACAGACAAACCTTCGTGTATGCGTACAAGGTCGCTAAAAGGAGACGGAAAGCTCCATTTGCGTACCTACGGACCGCCATCGTGTCAGCAAAATAATCCTGTGTATTGTGCAACAGTCCATGAATATCCAAATCACCTGATGCACACGTGTGATCATGTGATAATTTAGCCAGGAACCATGGCTGAGCAGTGCTTTACATTCATGTGCTCGCTGGTCAGATATATGAACGCTGAATGCCAGCTAGTACCATGAATGCACGGCAGATAGATTGCATTTTAACTGCATTGTTCGCATATATACAGCCCCTACTGCAACATATCACGGCCAAGACTGTGGCCAACAGGGACGGACAATACCAAAGTTAGTGTATTCTTCATACGAGCATCAGTGCAAAATCCCATGAAAAGTCGGTTTTCACCACACCATGGGCTGTTGTTTTACACCACTCCGAACGGCATAGCGTTTGCACAGCTCACTGGTTTGGCGATAAACCGTTCTGCATAGCCCTAGAAAAGGACAATGTCACGAGTAATGTAAGTACTCAATAATTCAGGAGATGTAACTACAACAATGAAAACAGCATGCATGAAGGTTAATAATCCTACAAGCTATTATGTCTCTGCCTTGCTCCTGCCACAAGAAAAGGGGTAGCAAAACGTAAAAATTTTAATGTGAACTGTTCGCCCACTTCCGGTTTGCTATGTCACACCTGCACACACACCAGGATACCATGCACCACTCACTGAGTACGAATTTTCTCTCCAGGCTCATAGAAAGGGTTACAAACTGCGGCAACATACGCTGTATGTAGGCCTCTCAAGAACTGTAAGAACAAAACCACCACAGACAATACATAGTAAGTGCATGAGTGCATACACATACACCTACGCATACACCTATAACATATGATGCATTATACGGTGGCATCATGAAAAGCAGATACGTATTCAGCTGAACGTTCAGAAGGACAGGAATCTGACAATGTGCTGGTAAATAAGTGAAGGCTTCTGCAAGGCCACCACATTAGGGCTAGTTAGTTCGTGGATGCTAGTCAAAGCAGTGTCTACAATTTAGCTTACTTTTCTCATCTCTGGGTCCCCTCCTTGTGTTGCACCTGCTTCAGTTATTAAGACAAACTTGACTTTGGTGTTGGTCGCATAGCCATATCTGTAACAGCTAATGTTAAGGGCCACCTTAACCTTAACAACATGTGTGCTACACAGCAAACAATATATGCACATAGTACAATAAACCCTTTTAATTCGTACTCACACAACAGACGGGTGTGCTATCCCTTACTCCTTACCCACCGCGATAAATGCACAATTATCAAGGTGGGCAGGATGTATGCCTAAGTACAGACCCCTGATTTAAAAAATGGAGCGGCCTCTAACTTGCTCTTCTCCAGAGGGAGGGTCTCTATCCCACTGTTCTTTGGAGTAAAGATCCTCAGCCTCCTTATCTTTCAAACCCCTACCTCCCTTTTTGACTACCCTGCATGGTTATACAGTAGATGTCATTCAGTATGTGTATACAGCGAACACAGGTATATGCACAATTATTGTACGTATTCATATGTTCAGCATACATACCTAATTGACAATGCTCACTTTGTATGATGGCATGCATGACTGTGGACTGTGGACATACACACACATCAACCTGACAACATACAGTGGCAATGTGGCTGGAGGAATGCATGTAGGTATATGACAGTTTACATTCTCTCTGTACAACTGTTTACATGCTGACTTCCTTCTAGGACCATTCCCAGACGTACATACATGTAACTTCATTAGCATTTGCAAGTGGCTTTAATGTATGTACAGAGCACCTGTGAGAAAATATTTGTAGGAAAGCCAGTCGGGGTCAGTGGCTTTGAAGGCAGGGGTTATGTTTCTTGACTTGAATGCACTACCATTGTTAAGCAAGGACAGAAAAGCACTGAGCTTGTCCACAAAGTAGTGTGCAAGCATGAAGTTTCTGACCCACACAAGCTAACCCCATTGTAGGGGAGGATGGCTACACCATGTACATCAGTGCAAACACAGTGCATCATAGCTGATGGCAAGGTAAGGAGGATGGGCAGACAGCAAAGATATGGGCAGCATGGGCTGCCATAGTGACATCTTATCTAACAAACCGTACAAGCATATGTATGGGGCGCCATCAGTAACTAAATTAGTAACAAAGTGTGTAGCATGATTGTGATTTAGATATCCCTGGCATTTAGCTTATATCCCTGGCATTTAGATTATATCCCTGGTATTTAGTTTATATCCCTGGCATTTAGCACATATCCCTGGTATTTAGCATATATCCCTGGCATTTAGCATATATCCCTGCTATTTAGTTTATATCCCTGGCATTTAGCACATATCCCTGGTATTTAGCATATATCCCTGGTATTTAGCATATATCCCTGGCATTTAGTTTGAACTATTGCTACGTGTTAGCTCAATATCTCTCTGGTTCTTTAGTATTAATTGTTAGGGTTAGGGCTTTAGGTTGATTGATATTACTTTGCTGAGCTGGCTGCAGCCCAATAGCCTGGGCCAATTAAAAATTGGCCCAGGCTATTGCCCCAGACCATGGAAAGTTTGGAAATAAGAGAAACGCCAATTTTTAATTGGCCCAGGCTATTGGGCTGCAGCAATTAAATTCTGGCAATCATGTTGGTGACTGCTAAAAAGTACTAATTAAATAGAAAAACAGTGAATGGCAAGCATCAGTCAGCATGACAGACTGTACATGATTGCTGTAAGTGCTGACCAGCTGCAGTAATGCTAAGGACTAGTACAAGTCAACACCAAATTCACTGCTATGCTGCAATGGATCAACAGTGGACAAAAGCTGCACAAGAACAGGACATGGTGCAAAAGTAGACCTAGCAACTGAAACTGCTTCGGAGGCTTGCACTGATGGCAACAGGGCGCTTGTTGTGCCACTTGGCATGTTTGCACAATTTATCCTTTCAAGGGCTGTGAAAAATGAAGCAAAAGTTGATTTGGCGTCATGTTTCCCTCACTGGAGAGTGAGTGATTGTTCCAGGATACCACAAACTCATCAATACACTTATTAATTCTTGGGAGGAAAATGAAGTGGAGGCAAAACACATCCACTTCATTTAATGGGACCAGGAATCCCTCAGACTCTAAATGCCGGAACAAATCAGAAAACATTCTTGAAATGCATCTGTTTGTGTCGTTCCACAACCTTTCTATTCTTTCATTGTGTGTGGAAGAGCCAGTGATGACAGAAGATGGGTCCCCATGCAATTGGAGCATGTGGCGCCACACATCCACATTTTCACCTCCAAGATCAGAGCGAATAGATTGTGGACAGCCGTATGCACTTATGGCGGCCTCAAACAGAGAGAGAACAGTGGAAGCAGTATTATTTGTTGCGCACTTCATGTATACAATGAGGCGGGAAAAGCCATCAATTCCTCCGTGTATTACCATCCTCCATCTAATGAGCTTGTGGTTTCCATCTATGTGCCATACATGATTCACTCCGTCTGAATGGTATACTCTCCTCCTCACAGTGGTAAGACTGCGAATTTGGGGGCCTTCAGGGTCCACACGATGTATGGCTGCTCTTATTCTACTTCTAGGTACATGAATACCCTGACTTCGTAAATGGCCAGTAAGGAGAACTTCTCCGTCGTTCGGGTGTTGCTGGATGATGCGTTGTAGCTCAATATCTAATTGAGCATCTGTTGTATTGCTGTAGAATTCAACACTTCTACCGTCTTCCTTCAGTTTACGATGGATGGTCTGTCGAGTTGTACCCAGTAGCTCTGCTATCTTAGGCCATGACAACAACAGGGAACTTCTGAGGAATTCTACTTCATCTAGGTCTATCTCCAAAAGTGGCCTTCCAACAGGATTGCTTGCTGCCATTTTCATGTGAAGCACATGACGTCACGTACTTGTCATGTGCAGTGCAGTAAGACATGGATGGATGTATAGAACGATGCCACTATATAATTATATGTAGCTATAATTTTTACTAGTTGTGACTCATTTCCTGCCTTTAATCCATTATTAAGCAACTTCCTGTTTACTCACCATATTTGCCATTCTCTGACAGTTAATAATCCACTGGTATATTATATGCCGTAGCACATTAAGTCATTGCGGTCATTAATAGCCATTAGTAATTGATGATAATGAATTATAATTAACATATTGTTATTTCCATTTATTCTTCTTTTTTCTTTTATTTACATAAATATGAATAAATAATAGACTTATTGCCATTATCAATTAATTCACCATTAAAGATGGCTGGGAATGTAGCTACCATAAATAGGAGTGATAAAGCTAGGTTCTATAGGGATATATGCTAAATGCCAGGGATATATGCTAAATACCAGGGATATATGCTAAATGCCAGGGATATAAACTAAATGCCAGGGATATATGCTAAATACCAGGGATATATGCTAAATGCCAGGGATATATGCTAAATGCCAGGGATATAAGCTAAATGCCAGGGATATACGCTAAATGCCAGGGATATATGCTAAATGCCAGGGATATATGCTAAATGCCAGGGATATACGCTAAATACCAGGGATATATGCTAAATGCCAGGGATATATGCTAAATGCCAGGGATATATGCTAAATACCAGGGATATATGCTAAATGCCAGGGATATAAACTAAATGCCAGGGATATATGCTAAATACCAGGGATATATGCTAAATGCCAGGGATATATGCTAAATGCCAGGGATATAAGCTAAATGCCAGGGATATACGCTAAATACCAGGGATATATGCTAAATGCCAGGGATATAAACTAAATGCCAGGGATATATGCTAAATACCAGGGATATATGCTAAATGCCAGGGATATATGCTAAATGCCAGGGATATAAGCTAAATGCCAGGGATATACGCTAAATACCAGGGATATATGCTAAATGCCAGGGATATATGCTAAATACCAGGGATATAAGCTAAATGCCAGGGATATAAACTAAATACCAGGGATATATGCTAAATACCAGGGATATATGCTAAATGCCAGGGATATATGCTAAATGCCAGGGATATAAACTAAATACCAGGGATATATGCTAAATGCCAGGGATATATGCTAAATGCCAGGGATATAAGCTAAATGCCAGGGATATACGCTAAATACCAGGCATATAAGCTATATACCAGGGATATAATCTAAATGCCAGAGATATAAGCTAAATACCAGGGATATATGCTAAATGCCAGGGATATACGCTAAATACCAGGCATATAAGCTATATACCAGGGATATAAGCTAAATGCCTAAATCACAATCATGCTACACACTTTGTTACTAATTTAGTTACTGATGGCGCCCCATACATATGCATATGTAATGAACATGCAAGGCCATATCTTGCAAGTCAGTTCCAATTATAGCTAGCAGTGGGTGTCACAGCCTAAGCAGAAAGCTGTAACCTTTGAGTGCGTTGTCTTATACTTAAACACTAAACGACAACTAGTACAGCTAGACATGCAGTACAGCCACAAACCCAGTACAGTGCATAAGACATCACAGTTAGATGTAAAATAGTATTAAATTGATTCAACGGAATGGGATAAATTAAATTAGTGGGTAAACAAGGCAAATGAGCTCTATTCACATTTGAGAAGCTTTGACTATTGCTGTATGTGCGTAAAGCTGGATAGCCTGTCCATATAATATGTAAATCTATAGGTACGTAGATAAACAACACTCACACATATGAACTATGTCTGTGTGAGGAGTTACAAACACATCATGTCTTGTGTGCCTTATATACATTCTTCCCATTGTGAGGAATGTACACTGAATCAGTACAAGCGCTCAATTGTATGGCAATAGTTGCATTACTGTCTGTGCATACCATGAATGCAGCAGCATCAGTAGAGGTTGAATGGTAAGCACATTACATATGATATACTGAAATGGTAATATTATGAATAAAGCACCGCATTACTCCATACCCATCCAATGACAACTGAAGCAATGAAGGTGGAGAAGAATGAGGGTCAGTGGGATGTAACAGACATGTGTACACAACAATTAGGTTCAACAGACACAATGTATAGAGACAAAGACAAACAAATGCGCACTTCCTAGCAAGAACATACCAGGCATCTCTCCATGAACACCATGATATTTACAACTGTTGCTAAACAGACAGAATAGAGACCTCACTAGTGGCTGCTCTGCTAAGCCTATAAAACACACCAGCACCAGCAAGACAGCATCAGGAGCTTTCAAAGTGGAAAACTGCAACCAAGTGTCAAGACAAAGAAATGAAGACCCACGTGTACCTCGGTGTTGTGTTAGCCTTTGCAGTCAGTGCACTGACTATGCCAAGCAGGCATGCTAGAGGTAAGTCTACCCCGAGACATGACAAACACACCAACAGGATTTTGTCTCAAGGACATCTAATATCCCTATGCTTCCCAATCCCTTATAAATGACACAGGATATTATGAGCCAGACTACTGCTGTCCCAAGATTGTGCCCGCACTAGGAGGAAAAGAACACTCAGTCATAGAACCTACACATGACTGCAGTGTGCAAGTTTCCATTGTCAATGACTGGGGAAGTTGTACTCCTGCAAGCAAAGGATTCTGGTGAGCCTCCCAGGGGATCACTGCACACACACAAGCACATTGGTAATTCCTTTCACTGCATCACTGATTCCTCAACTAGGTGGTTTGTTGACTGGAATGACACAACAATCGAGCAAGGATGCACTACCAACCTCGGCCCAGTTGGCCCTCGTATTCATAAGTACACTGGCTGCGGTTACTACTACAAGGAGGGCTACAAGTACTACACGGGAGTGGAGGCATGCGTGACTTTCTACTACTGCAGCTCCATTGACTCCGAGTTGGGACACTGCAGCTACAATGCCGACTGTTGTGATGCCATTGTAAAATGTGTCACACTGTACTAGGACATTGTAGAGTAAACAGGTGCTGAGAAGAACAATTTTAACACTTTACTGCAACATTATCATACACATATGGTTCTGTAAATATCTATCTTGACAGAGTGAAAACTATAAATATGTTGTGCAATGTACTTATGTGAATACTGTAAGTCAACACGAAAGAGTTATGGTACACACTATACTGCAAGGTTGCATGTGCATGCATGTAGAGAAATGTTGAGTACTACTGTCGAATAGGAGCCGGAAGCACATGGCTTGTTGAATTGGAGTCATGTGCTGTATCACAACAAACTGATAGCCAACGTATGCCATGCGTGGGTAACTTGGCCATTGAGGGGGCATCCTGCTTTTGGCTACCATGTACTCCTTTTGCAGTTGGCTCCAGATGGAGTTCTCTAAGGACATTTTAGCAGCAACAGAACCCACAACACACAGCCTAGACCAGAAACCTGACTTTCAAGCAACACTGTGCCACCTGTGTCATTAGAGGTAAGTCCACGGTAACATCTTGTCAAGCGAGAGCAATGCCAGTTGCTAGGTTTACACCATCATGATATTATTTACGTAGGTAGATCAATAGACCATCAGTAGTGAGCCCACTATAGGATTAAATCAAGAGACAAATAGCAGACACCCACATGTTCCTAGAAGTCAAAGATAGACATTGAGACCACAACTGGTGTGGGGCAACCTATTTACTCCTTGCTGCTATTCACCCAACTTGTTGTAGCCCACTTCTGTACCACAAGCAAAGCACCATTGAGTCTGAGCATAGTATACAGTTATACATCGTGTGCCATTTAAAACATTATTCCACTTTAGTCAACAGAGTAAAGCCCTTTACAATTTTGCTAACTACACAGCTTGAGGAAAGTGGCAATTGAAGAAGAACCACGACCCGGCGCCCGAACTCGTGGCTTACACTCTAATGTGGAGTTTCAGCCAAGCAAGCCACCGATCTGGCCTCGATTCTTTGTTTCCAATCACCGTAGATATGGTCACGAGTGGGCCACAATGCTGTGACCACTTAGGACCTACGCTTTGAGACTGAATCTGTGGTGGTACACTCAACCGGCAGTTATCATGTGCATGAGCCTGCGAGCCTGAGGTCGATGATGATGCACTGTACCTATCTCTCTGTACGTTGTCAGTGAGTGTCATGCAAGCTGGTGTGTAACTTGTACAAGTTTGCTAACTACACAGCTTGAGGAAAGTGGTGATTGGAGAAAAAAAACATGAACCGGCACCGGAACTCACGGCCTACGCTCTAACGTGGAGTTTCAGCCACGCGAGCCACCGATTTGGCCACGATTCTTTGTCTCCAATCGCTGTAGAATAAATCCTCTTGCATTCAGTGCCAGTATATAGGAGTCAAGCTTAGCATTATACAGAATGTGTTTCAAACTCATCAGGACCAGGATATAACAGTGACTGCATCTCCAAGCAAGAGGCATGCACCAGCAGACAACATATTAAGCAATAGAAAAATGCATGAACCCCTCACTGCGTCATGACAGTGGGTGAAGAGATACATACACATCAGCTGACCACAAAGTACACATACACACCTCAGAAAGCATTTCTTTAGCATCTCTATTAACCAGTACCAATTGTACACACAGCTTAGCACCTATATACATAGGAGAGACACACTGTCATGAATATTTCACTGCCCAAAGAATGAGTTTCATGCTCTAAAACTAACAAACTTTGCAAATGCATGCATCTTCACCATAGTATAAGGATACATAACAACTTGCAATAAATAACTGTGGAAACACGTAACTTCACCTGGCACAGCCACAAATCATAGCAGTAGCTACTTCTGACACTACCACCTCACACCATCGATACTGTGTGCACTCAATCACTACATAATGACTCTATTGATCTACCAACCATTAGATTAGTCAATAATATTTGATACTAGTGCACACTAAACATTAGACCGTGCATCAACCCTCATTGACCTTCATCTCTCACTTGGAGATTACGTACCTTCTGGGCCACTCTATCACATCTAACAGTGCCACAACTTTGCCATCCTTATATAATACGTATTTTACTTACAGTAGTTGACTGTGAAACCAAGCCTGGCTAAAAACTAGTGTACAACTGATGGCACTGCACATAAAACTGATCAATACAGAAGCACATTTGATGGTAAGAAGTCCTTGAGCTGCAGTGTAAGCACGCCTACCATGTGCACCCTTAGGATACACCTTGTACTCCTCTGTGACACTGAGCAGTCCGAGGTAGTACTCTCGGGGGTCTGAATGAGCACTGGGAGAGGCCTCCCATGAAGCTGCACATGGATGAAACCAGTCATGGAAGGATACTCTTTGCACAGTATAGAAAGAGACGATATTCAAATTTACAACCCCAGAACTGCCTCAGGTTTGGCTGAAACTGCACTCTGCTAGTAACTGCAAACTAGTAAGTGATGTTTGCTGAACACTCACTCTCCTCCTCAATGATGTCCAGCGCAGTGTGCACCAAGTACTGGAAGTGGAGCTCTGATTCTGATGGCACACCATAGGGACGTAGGTACAACGGGATGTTCTGACAGTAAATAAGAGGAGTGAAGCTACATGGCATCATCCGATGTGTTGTCATAGTGTCACTATATACTTGTTTGACTTGAGATCCCGTTACCCCAACACGTACAGTGCAGACGTACGTGTTTATATACAAAAAGGCAACATACTAAACGTGAGATTCCAGGTTAACGACTGTTGGTGTCAGTGTCAAGTGGCTCATCATAACGTAGTGTGCGCTAACGTGAAGCAGACACGCATTTCGCTCAGCAGCTCTATACGCACGAGTAGCTACGGCATGCATGGCGCGAGAGTTCAGACAGAAATGCAATGTAACAGGCGCACCACAGGTACGTTCAGTCTTAGGCCGACCTGTCAATAGGACCAACTCACATCCTTCGACAACACAGCCACAAACACAACCGCCATTTTCACGGCCACTCTTCCCATTGCGCAATACTCATCAAACGTATTTGCACATGCGCGAAGCAGACGCATTTCGCTCAGCAGCACTATACACACGAGTAGCTACGGCATGTGTGAACAGTGAGCGTTCAGGCAGAAATGCAAGGGTAGCAGGTGCGCTGTAGGTACGTACGTTCAGTCTTGCACCACACCATCAAAGGAATATAGCTTTAGGTATAGACATAATTGGTTACATCATGACTCATCCCGTATAACAGTTACAGTATTAACGTCATAGCTGGAACAAGGGCATCCACAACACAGCTATTTGTGTTTCTTGATTTTCTTGCTGCTGCCACTTCTGCCACTATGCTTGCCTGGTGAGCGTGCATGCTTGGCTGGTGAGCGTGCATGCTTGGCTGGTGAGCGTGCATGCTTGGCTGGTGAGCGTGCATGCTTGGCTGGTGAGCGTGCATGCTTGGCTGAGGTACGAGAGTGCTTGCCAGGTGAGGGGGCAGGTCTCTTGCTCTTAGATCCATGTGATGATGCAGCTGGCCTCTTTCGCGTTCTATCATCCTCATCATCACTGTACCTTTGGTGTTCCTTGTCAGCTGCATACATGCACGAGCATACAAGAATCAGGTGGTAAGCCTGGCATGTCAGCACCTAATGCACTAACCTTGTCTAGCTTCTTCCTCCAGGTCATCCCAATCCTTGCCACTCTCCTCGTCACTTTCCTCTGAGAATTCTGCATAGAAGACATCCATGAAACAAGAGCAATGGTGATTAACTGTGACTATATAAGCAGCTTGCTGAAAAGCTTCTCCTACACACACCTTCTTCCTCATCACTGTTTTCACTGATATCTGTGTAGTCTTCATCGCTATCACTCTCATCTGGGACATCCTCCTCATCATCTGAGGGTTGGTAGTCCTCTGAATCCATTTCATCCTCATCACTAGCATCTTCATCTTTCTGGTGAATAAAGTCATCGGAAAGATACAGCATGTACATACGTGCACACACACACACACACACACACACACACACACACACACACACACAGGCACACACACACACAGGCACACACACACACACACACACACACACACACACACACACACACACACACACACACACACACACACACACACACATACACGTAGCAATGCACAGCTCACATCACTTTCAGGGTCAAGGAAAGACCAGCCTCCACTCTCAAAGAATCCCTCTGGGTCATCACAGATGGTTTTCATAATTTTAGACCAATTCAAGCTCTGGATACCTTCAGTGTATTTGATGTCACATGAACTGCAGTAAACCAGAGCAAACACTACAGGATTATGCACAGTACCAGACAGAACACATGGCACAGTAAACTCAGCAAGCGCAGTTTCGCACATGGTGTAGACCACATTTTGCGGGGCATACTGCTATTGAGCACAAGTAGCACATGTTTACTCGGCCATGGTCTTTCACAGACTGCTTCCAACCCCTATGTCACGAGCCAGCTGTGGTGGCACCAAATGCAGGAAGCCTCACTTGAGCCAGTCCTTCACACTGTCCAAAGTGTTCATGGGTATGGCATTGATCATGGCTACCTTGCGCTTGTAGTCCTTGAACACAAACACCAGATCGACATTCTTCATGTGGAACTGGAGAATGAGAGCAAAGTACAACTTGAGGAACAGCACAAAGCAGCTTGCACAAGACACTGTACGTACATATGATACCCTGTACAACTTACTACAACAAATATGTTCACACCAGAGCACACCAGCACTGGCAATTGCATGCAGCAATGAACCAACTACACACACAAGAGGAGCAGGCTCACTGGACAACGGGAGTCTATAGTACAGCACATGCACTAGACTTGCTACGCATGTAAAGTACTACAGAGTGACTGTGTGATCTTAGGAAAGAAGCAATTCAGCACTGCATGCATGCACACGTTGATCTGTACCTGCACTCTCTCAAAATGGACCAGTTCCAAGTCATCCAATGTCACAATGAAGGGAGGCTGTAGCAAACAAACATATACACAGTACAGCATGCATGCACACACACACAAATTCAATAAATCCTGATTGTGTGTGTGTGTGTGTGTGTGTGTGTGTGTGTGTGTGTGTGTGTGTGTGTGTGTGTGTGTGTGTGTGTGTGTGTGTGTGTGTGTGTGTGTGTGTGTGTGTGTGTGTGTGCACTGTACAGGCCAAGATAGCTTGCCAGGGCACACCTGTTCAGTGAGGTTAACAAGGCAGTTGGTGGTTGGCTGGAGCAGCACTGTACTGCGAAAGGGGACACCATGAAACCTACCACAACAGAGACAGTGAGAACCAGTTTTAATAGGATACTAGGATACAATTGTACATGCAGGCGTACACATGCACACACATTATACACTTAGTAGAAGTACTGTACCATCTCTTACCCCAGCTCCCTGAATGGGACCTCAAATGCAAGATGGCTCTGAGGCAAGCTCTCCACCTTCTTGCGGAAGCTGTCAAATGCATTGTCTAGTTTGGCACGCAGTTCCCGTTCAGCCTGCACAAAGAGCATGCACCATTCCTTGGCACCTGACTATTCATGTCCCTCAGAATCCTACCCAACCACTTACCTTCCTTTGTACACACAATAATTCTGTCGTCTACTGCAACAAGTTGCTTACCTTCCCGCCATGCACCCTACACAAGTACAAGTAGACAGCTCACTTGTTCTGCCAAGAGATCATCTCTGTCTCTCATGCTGTGCGAGCGACCAAGGTCAGTCATGACTTCTCCAACCTGAGACAATCAACGTGCAAGAGAACACACATTTACTATGCATGCAGAGGTAAGCAGACATGGATGCAGACATACACATGCGCCCAATGTGCACATGTTCAGACAGACTAACCTCAGTGTAAAACTGAATGTCTCGATGCTTTTTCTTTCCAATGATAATTGGGTGCTAAAGAAGAGCACAAGCAAATAGAAACTCATGTCCCTTGATCCCCATGCTGGTTGTGTGTGAGCACAGGATGACCACTTCAAGCACACAGTGGCGAGGAAGAATGCAGCACAGAACTAAGAACGCACCTTCAAGTGAAAGTGAAGTAGCAAGATCATTTCTCCCTTCGAAGGCTGTAAGGGAAGAGCTATCATAAGTCTCAAGAACACAATAATCAGATTGTGTGTGCGCTTACATATGTCTGTATGTTCACACTACTCTCGGGGTCATTTCACAACTTCTAGTGCCAATTGAACATTGCACACTGCAATCACTCATGTGATTACAGTATTGGAGTGGGGGAGCCTTATGTCAATTCTGATGGACATTTAGCAAACGTACATGTATGACTCTAGGGTTTTAATACTCAAATGATTGAGTGCAGAGTGCAGTGTGATTTGACTGTACCTGAAAGATGGCATGCTTGATGTTGCTGTAAATAATGTCAACTTTGTCTCCCTTGATAGATGTGTACCTGAAGCCGTTCACATGGGCCTCCAGAGTACCCTGTGACATGGAGGACAGGGAGGTAGAGGAACACACCACCACACCAAAGGATGTGGGATGATGCTTTCAACAACAGTAAAAAGCACATGCATGCTCACCTGAAACCTTCTTGTACCAATGATGGGTCTCATATACAGATCCTTCAGGCGTGGGTTGCCCTTAGACATGTTCAGCACTAGAGATGCCTGCTCCATGACTCCCTACATTATGCATAAGGTAGCCATCCCACCACCATCAACACTGTCCAACAGCAGTATCTACGTATAAGGTGTATGCCTGTATGAGCATGTGTGTGTTACGTACTTCCATTTCCCTCTTCTCTGCTTCTCGTGTCTTGAATGCCTTTTGCACATCCTTGATCATCTGAAAGGCATGCCCAAAGTTACTGATTGCACTAGAGGGTCCCGCAGCAGTTGAGCGCAGAGAGCTGCAGGAACACATGCGGCGGCCACAGCACACGATTGTAACATCTTGGTTAGTACACCAACCTTCTACACAACTGCCAACTTCACTGCAACCAGAGCTGATTACGTATTTGACAGCAGGCGGTGAACAGCTTACATTTCCTTCACAAAAGCCATGTCAGGATTGGGGAAATACGTCTCCTCGGTGCGAGCAATGGCACTGCAGAATGGATACACAGGAAGTGTTTCTGACAACATTCACAGTCACTGCATGCAGTGAAGCATGAAAGGTTCAGGATGCACATACGTACATGCCAGGACAGAAAAAATTCACTCTGAGATACACGTAATCTCCTTCCTCACTACGGCTGATGTTCTGGGAAAGCCAAGTTGAAGAAATAATTCACGAAACATTACACAGCAAACCTGCTGCCCTGTGCCACGCAGATCTGAAGCCACCCAGGCTCACACAGCAGCTGTGTTTACCTTTATAGTGGATATGTGGAAAGGAGTGGCTGTGCCATGCATTGGAAGAATCACAGTCTCATACTTTTGATCTGGCCAGTAGCAGTGTGGGGTGGAGGGAAGACAGCACAAACTAACATACGTACTGCACTATGCCATTCCACATGCAATGACTTGCACATTTTGCACATATATATACCAACGAAAATCTTGTGGTTCTGAATGTCTCCCTCTTTGGGGAACACGGCTGGGTTCTTGTATGCAACGGTAGGGGGGCGTTTCTGCCTGCAAGGAAGACACCTGGCTGTAGTGACTGTACACAAACTCTGGTGGCTTGACAGGTGCTTGAATACAGCCACTCACTTCTTTGGGTCACTGGTTTGGCTCTGCTCCAGAAGACGTTTCTGCACATTTATGGAAATGAAACCTAACTCACATAGTTCAGTGAGCTTTCATGACTCCATGCAATAAGATGTGCTCAACCTGCCTTTGCCTCATCATTCATGTGCTTTGCAAGCTGTGTCTGGTGAGCCTTTCGCTTGTCTTCTGCAGGCATTTCGGACTAGAGAGAAACGAGGGATGGTTAGCTAATGTGCGTGCATCTTACCATGGAAAGCACAATAACTAACGCGTGTGCGGCTTTCCAAAATCTTAGATCTCCCACGTTGCTCATGAATCTGTTCCTGTGCACAAACACCAACAGGGAAAGTTTGATGAACTACAAAAATATGTGGCTTGCTTAGGAGACTCACATTTGTCGGTGCTGTTGCTCCTTCGTCTTCATCCTACAGCGAGGAATGCAAAAACCAATGCACAGTACCGAACTTATGGTAAAACATGCAACTTGACAATTTTATAACTAACACCAAGGAAGATGGCTATGCTCTTCAGCTTCTTCTTTGAACTGCCAGTCAGCTCGGTGGCTGGCCCAGACTGAAAGCGATTGAGAGAAAGAGAAATTGACACACTTGTTACATCTTTTAAGTGCACATGATGAGCCTTACTTTCTGGACCTGCACAGTGTCTCCAATGAATAGGGCATATGCAGCACCAGCATCATCAGATGAAGAGTTACGCAGCTGAGCAAATCCAATGCTGAGGTTGAATACCATTCCTAAGGTACGATATGGCAGCAAAACACAGGTAAGTACGTAAGTACCAATGGTGCTGTAAGCTGTGAGTCCCTACACTCCTACCTTCCTTTGCATGAACTCCACACTTTGGCCCAATCAGCAAAGAACCTTCCCTGAATTCAATACCTGTGGCAAAGCTAAAAGAAACAGACTTAATTTCAATGATATTCCATTGAGAATTCTGCGGTGCACTGTTCTCACCCAAAGTTCTTAACCAGATGAGGCTTCAGCTCTGGTTTTCTACTGTCCAAATGGCTCACACCTGCTTGATACACATCACCAAGCAAAGCTCCTGCATACAACCAACCAAATTCACATGCACACATGTACAAAGTATATCCGTGTACTGTCTGTGTATACGCTTCATCACACATGCATACATTGTACCTGCGGTTAGCTTTCCCAGCACATGCTCATACAGCTCCACAAGAAATTCATAGTTTTCCTTCTGGGTCTAAAGAATGGAATTAAAAGGAGTTAGCCAAAAGTTACAGTGGTCATTATATCTTAGACACTGTTTGTGAGACAGCACCAGTCACACCTGGAATGAAGTTGCACGGACCAACCTTTTACTATCAGAATGTTGAGTGAAAAGATTATTGCAAAGAACAATAAAAAGAATGATAATGGTATGTGTGGACCTAGAAAAGCCAATGACAATGTAAACAGGGAGCTGATGTGGAGTGTGCTAGAAAGGTATGGAATTAGAGGAAAGTTGGCGAGGAAAGTTAGGTCAATGTATGTGAATTGTGAGGCATGTGTGACAGTACTAGGAAGCAAATCAGATTGGTTCAAGGTAGAGCAGGGTGTAAGACAGAACTGGGCTGGGCTGTGTGAAGATGTCCCCATGGCTCTTTAATGCACATGGACCAAATAGTGAGAAAAGTGAAGAAGGAAGTCAAACTAGACGAAAGTAATGTGCAGTTTCCCCTATTCACAAACAACCTAATGCTAGTAGCTGAGGAGGAGGATGTAGAGAGCAATCTAAAGATCTTGGATGATGTGATGGCAAAGTGGCAGATGAAGATAAACTGGGGGAACACAGAGGCAATGGTTGTGAAGAGAGGTGTGGAGGCTCAAGCAATGTTTCGGTGAAAGGTAAGAGGATTGAGGAAGTGAAAGTGATGTAGTATATGTCAATGAGGAGTGGTCATGTGAAGATGAAGTGGACAACAGAATTGGGTTGACATGCAGAACCATTGGGGTACTAAGAAAGGAGGTTGTAGATCTAAAGGAGCTCAGTAAGTCAACAAAGCTGAGAGTGTACAATGTAATCGTGAAGCCTACACCACTCTGTGGCAGAGAAACGTGGACACTGCAAAACAGGCACATGAAGAAGCTACAGGCAACAGAAATGAGATATCGGAGGAGAGTTGAGGGTGTGACAAGATTGGACAGGATGAGAAGCGATGACTGTCATTATATCCTACTAAAGGCTCTGGTCCTCTGCGTTGGTCACATATCGTATTGTTGTGGATCCAACTGACAAAGAGGAACGCCTGCGCAAGAGGCGAGAGTGCGAAAGGTATGCGGGAAACATGTCTTACGCACCGCCCCGAGTAGTGGGCTTCCTTCTCTGTACTGCCTGCTCAGGCTTGCCCACTGATGATCATCTGTCTAGTATCTTTGGCACTGTTTGTGAGACAGCACAAGTCACACCCGACTTAAGAAGAAAGATGGCTCTACACATTCGATATACTAGGAAGAGTGGTGTACATCTTATACAGCAGAGGTGTCAATGAAAAAACAGGAAAAAAACTGCCCCAGGGGAGGATCGAACTCCCGACCTTCGCATTCCTTACTTGCTTATAAGTACGACGCGCTAACCGACTGAGCCACTGGGGCAGACATGAACCAAGCCTAATAGAGCCTTATATAAACAAAACCTCACCTCTGACGGTTCCACAAATAGTGTTCTGACGATGTTTGAGCAGTATGATTTGTACCGAAACCCGAAGGAACACAATATTGTTCCGAAGTGCACATGTTCATCGTTGCTGCAAGGATGAGAAATAATCGTGATACTGTGACTGACTGGAAATGAGCAGTTCCTTCCATACCTAACTGTGCTGAACTTCAACTGATAGTCCCCGCCACTCTGAATAATAGGGTCATAACAGAGCTCCACCTGTAGCATATAGGGTAGCATACATGGATTTCTTGGGGAATTACCTCCATTTGATCACAAAATGTGCTCCATTCCTACAAAGAGTACTAACCTGCCCTCACTGCATACACATCAATCTGCTGTATTTCCAGCACTAGACCAAAATCCATGTACTATAGTGAAGTAGACTACTCACGCTGTCTGCATCAATTCCAGCAGGTAAAAGTTGTGGATTGTGTACATAGCTCTGTTCAATTCCCTCAGCAAGTTTGGAATGCTTCATTTTCTGCACAACACAGGCACAGAGGTGGCCCGGCCTATAACACACACAAATCACAGCAGCACGATGGGTAACACTGGCTGCACTGACCTTGTCTTCATCAACAATAGTCACTATCTCTCGCTTGACATACTTACCAAACACTTGGCAAGTAATCTGGCAGGCTTTCTGTTACGCCAGATCATTGAGAAGGTACAAGACATATATGCAAGACCACAACCACTGCAACTGGTACCACACACACTGAAGACTAGTGGAGAACTAGACACAAAATGCAGGAATCCAGTTCATATGTACAGCAACCACACAAACACAGGTATGCACAGACACACATATACACAGAGACAATACACTGACATAATTTATGCATTATACATATAAAGACGGCAACTAGCAACATATACCCACCTTGATGAGCTCCACCTCTGCATCTTCTTTGACAGAGGACAACAGTGCAAATGCACCACTAACATCCACCTACAGCAGAAGGCAATGAATTGAGCCATTGCATCTATACCTCTGCAGTACTGCATGTGCTGCACCTGCTCCATCTCAGTGGCATCCAGAGCTGCCTTCCATCCATCAACAAAGTCTCCGGTAAACCTGTCCTTTGCAAAAATGCCAACTCTTTGGCCCTGTGAATCCAAAAGAAATGGATGGAACAGGCTCATGATTGGTTATTAAGCAATTTAAATGCTCGCATCATCCTTGGCAGGCGCAGGGACGCATCAGCCACTGCCATGCGCTGTGAGCTTGGGTGGCCAACATTGGCATCAAGGCGAGCGCTTGCTGAATTGCAAATGGTTTACAGATGTGTCACTGGCTGTGCTCCACAATATCTGGCCTCTCTCTTTGTGCGGAACACTGACATCCACCTTCACAATACAAGGGCAGCAGCATCTGGAGGCATTCATGTCCCCAAGGTCAGGTCTGAATTTGGGAAGAAGTCCTTTGCTTTCCGAGGATGCCAAAGGTGGAATGCTCTGACACCCTTCATGAGAACCATTAAGAATCCTACAACATTTATGACTACCGCACGATCCAACTTGCTAACCTACACTACCTAATCTACAGTTAGTACTATTTCATGATAATTGCATTCTCTTTTCCCAGTCTATTGTCTCCTTTTTATCACATATTGTCATCTGGTGTCAACCATTCACAAGTTAATTGCCAATATCATTCATTTTTTGTCACCATTACATGTCTGTAGTATGATTTCTGGGTACCTTGGAAAGTAGCCAGGTTGGCTAAAGGTCTCCCCAGGTTAAATAAGACTCCAATAACCAATTAAACACACACACACAATGCAACCCCTTGGTAGGAAACTAACATTCCGGCTTGCTTTAAGAGCTCCACACACGGCATCAATACTGGCTTTGTCTGCATCTTCCTGTATGAAACAAACCGCAGTGTGAAAGGCACTGTGAAAAGCATCATAAGACTCACATACGTACAAACTAATACAATACTTTGTGACTTTGTGCAGCAAATTATGCATTTGTAAACTGCAATGTACAGACACTGCTTTAGCAGTGGCATAGACACATTTTCCTTGAAATCATGTCCTTCCTAACTTTGTACATGAGCTTAGTGACCGCACACAGGAGTAAGCATTGTTGTTGTCACAAAATGGCCATTTCTCCTCACCTTGGTCCTCAAGTGCATCTGGACAGTTGGCATGTCTGGTTCATCCTCCAACAACGGCAGCACAGGCTGCAGGAAGTCCACCTTCTTCTTGCTAGTGAGAATGTGCACCTCCCTCTCACAGAACACACAAAGTGTGTCAGTTAGCTCATAGCCAAACAACCACAGCTGCAAAAAAAACATGGTAAAGAAGTACGTGGTCAGTGGCAAGCCTCCCACAGCGTCAATATTCAAGCCCAACTTCCTGACGCATGCACACAACCTCAAATGCACTACGGATAAGAAAAGGAGAAACCTAGTCATAACTGTACTATAATTTATAGGTATTTGGAGTACAAGTTACATGGAGATCCGGTTAATCAATGCAACGCTCTATCTATGGACATGTATACCTACCTGATAGAAGGTTAGGTAAGTAAAATGAAACGAATAGACAAATCAAAGCTGGATACTTCAACCTCAAAGTGTATGTCAGCTGTTAAATTCCAGCTGGTTCACCGACACCTTTTACTCTATCATTACAACTAGCACACAGTTCATTGGTGAGCTACACTGATTACAGGCTCTGTGATGGGGTCTGATCTACAAGAACTGGACAAGACTACTTGCTGTTAAAGTAAGCTGACTTACTTGGAAGGATGTTGACTTGGAATACATGACTTCATCTTTGCCGTAAATGACAGCAATAGCATCAATGTTCTCCCAGGATTCTTCTGATTTGGCTTCCTGTCACAAGAAAGACATAATACTGCTGTCTCGAGCTAACACCTATTCCCCAGGTATGGAGGTTACCACACTTGGACATAGACACTGCATGCATGCATAAGTACATCTGTGAGTTAGAAGCCAATCAGGGCTTCAACCATGCACCACATTTTGTCTGAGTATGTACGGGTTTGTCTGGGTAGAGCAGGGTAATTTGAAATACGTTTGAAATACGGTGTGTGGCAGACCTCTGCATATTACAACCCATGTGGAAATCCAGTGCACTGTGAAGGTAACATAGCGTTTACAGTCACATATAGCATTATTTTGGGCTCTAAAATTTTATCTTCATGAAACCACAGCTCTGGTGATGTCCTGGCATGGCCCATTCAGTCAGACTTGCTGTGAAAGAGACCGGATACAGCTTTGAAATCGTGGAGCACTGTTGAATCTGTCTAATTACCCTGTCAGCATTTTTTGGCTGTTATCCACAACTATTTGATGACACTCTATTCTCTGCATCACAGCCAGGTGGAGATAATTGGTGCATTAACTGGAAGAGTACCGTCTCATCTTACTTCTTCAAGAAAACTGCCTTCCTTCGTCTTACAGCTTTCGTGGAACATTAGAGTTACCATATTTGTATTATTTAAAATTATGTCTCAAATTCCCCTGGTATACTCTAAGTGTGGCACATCACTTACACAAACCTCATTCCCCATAGTAATAGTGTTGTTTCCATGGGCAAGCCAGCACTGCAGCCAGCCCCACATACATGTAGAGTGTGCTGTGCAGAGTTTGTCATAGCAAAAGCATTGAGCAGTGCAGGTAAGACTGCCTGATTTCGGATGGTTCGGTATTTTCTATACTTGTGTGTCACTGGTAATAAACACACATGCATCTACTTACTGTACACAAATCAAGCATATACAAGCAATTTAAGGCGACTTCACATTACCTAAGAACAAGGTAGCTTCTCTTTCGGAACACTTACACACTGCAAACCTTAGCCGTACATTGTGAGCCAGAGATATAAGAATCCGCTCTGACAATACGTCCTATGAAAGCTAAGGCACGGCTAAATCACAGATCGAAATAATAGAAAACGACTTTTGTGCGAAGTACTCGGCAAACTATACCTTCCACGACGAGTAGAGCCGCTTGAGACGTCTCACCAGTTGTGCACCATCCAGTTCAGCCATATTCTCGACAACGCGCCAAACGCAGTACGCAATTGTGACGTCATATACTTGCAAAATATCACATGCAACTACAACGCAACACAACAGAAAAAGAAGTATATATACGAGTACTGCTGTACAATACATATACTGTACTCAGGTCTCATAGCACCCACTTCTTATTTTAGGTGACTTCTTTTGTGTGACCCAATTACTCTTCTGGGCTGACAAACAGCCTCATTCACATTTCATTTTATTCCTGGTCTTTCTTGCTTTGCCAGACACTCATTTCTATAACATGTCATTCTTTTCTCTTTTTATCTGGCAATGGTCACACAGCATGGGTAGCTCTGAGACACAGTCACGTCAAAAATCATAAGAATGTGGTATATCAGAATACATGGAGCAAGTAAGCTCTTCAGAACACACAGTTACACATGTCTCTGTAGGCATCCCTTAGTACGGTGCAAACCAGTTAGAACGTGAACGCCTGTAAGCAAAAGAGAAAGTACTTTGCTAGAATCATGCTCAAACAAACATGAAGCATAAATTCACAAGTACATAGAGAGGAGCATACAGTTAGACTATAGCAGTCCAAAAAAAGCAGTTTGTAGAGATTACATGTGACAACTACAGACTTTAGACCATACCTCATGGGTCTTCCTCGTCCCCTCATGGGCATGAACATGGGAAAGAAGAAGCCACCTCCACCACGAGGGTAGAACATTCCTCTGCCTCTGCCACGCCCCCGGCCTCTCATAGTTGCACTTAGACCGGGCCTATTGGTACGCTTGGGGTTCACCTGCCAAATATATACATAGCAACTAAACACAAAATCGCCATATTATATGTTGTAGAATGTTGTTCATGCATATTATTGTCCTACAAAAGATTAGATCAGCTCTCAGGCAACAAAATCTACTCAAGGGGCTCTGCAACATAAGTGTTTTCGTTCACTGAAATTATTTTTTAAGCTTCATTCTCTAGAAGATGCTATAGTGCCATGCTGAGCTTGCATACACAAAAAATTACTATTTTACTAATGTCTAAGAAAATGTACATTCGCACAAGTAAAAAGTCTGAGTGTCATTGGAAAGATTACCTTGGTTGCCCTGTCTGCAAGCAGCTCATGCACAACAACATTTACATGGGTGGCACATGCTTGGGGTCATTTGTACCTTCAACTGTCGCCCCTTGAAGAGAGACTCATTGAGCTTCAGGGAGTTGTCCACACCATCTTTCTCTGTAAACTCAATGTAAGCGAACCTGCAGTCATGGTAATATTGTGTAAACTGTTTAAATTCTACTATGCAGAAATTTTGTGGTAGCATCAATCATCGATGCAGAAAGTTATGTACACAGAATGTACAGTAACGTATCTATTATCAGCCACAATGTATTAGCGGACAGTCAATCTTCTTGACCACCAAACGAATCTGCTCAAGCGTAGTATGATTTTGTAGTACGGACAACACTAAGACAGATTATATAGCAAAACAAGAAAAATCCGCTTCTGCCTACTTCAGTGAGAGGGCTAAAATATTTTTATTGGCCAAAAATATCTATGTATTAATGAGCTTGGACTCCTACTCTGGCTACGAGAAGCAAATACGGCCATGGCTGCATTTAAGAGGCACTACTCCTTATCACACTCACCATGAGTCGCATCCTGAAATCGTATGGCTGAGGTACTGGAGTTCCTTTAATACTACCGCATCGACCAATCATCAGCCACAATTTTCAGCATTTCCATCCGAATTGTTACAATAGCTTGTGAAGTATGGGGCCAGCCCTGTACTTTGGACTGCTAAACAGTGGTGTTAAAGGGCAGAGATAATTCTTTTAGCTTTCTGCATCTCCGCAGCAGCTGGGCACACAAATGGTACCACAGATAACACTTTGGCCATTGTGTGGCATCCTCCATAGAGGCACAGACTACACCCTGCCCACAGTTTGTATTGACACCAGTATGAATAGGCTTACCCAGAGAGAATAATATTCTGCTGTTCTTGGAATGTGGAAATGCTGAAAACGGTGGCTGATAATTGATCAGTCGATGTGGTACTATTAAAGGAACTCTACTATCTCAACCCTTGGACTCCAGGCCACAATTTGTGGTGAGTGTGATAAGGAATGGTGTCTCTCTGAAAAACAGAAGTTAAGTTCGTATTCGCTTCTCGTAGCCGGAGTAGGAGTCTGTGTTTGTTAATAGATATTTTTGCTGATAATAGATATTTTCAAAATGCGCAGTTTAAGCCCATTCACCAGGCAAGGCAGAAGCGGATTGTTCTTGTTTTGCTACAATTTGTCTTAGAATTGTCCCTACTACAAATTCGTGCTAAACTTGAGGTGATTCGTTTGGGGGTGGAGATGATCGAGTGGCTGATAATAGATACGCAACTCTAAGTGACAAAAAGAAAAGTCAGGGGAAACAAGCTACAATTATATCTGTGAGAGTTGCCAGTACAAATCGCACCTTAGGCACACTTAATTAAGCGAAATGAACTTCTTGCTATCAGCGTATACTAACGGTACATGACACAAGAAACTTTACAAAATCCGCTGATTCAACGTGTGGGTAATCCGCAGTATATTTGCAGCATCATCGAGGATATCTGCGGATTCGTCAAAGGGTGTCCGCGGAATCGTCATCAAAGGGTATCTGCCGATTTGTAAAGGGGCATCAGTGCAGTCAGAATAGTCAAAGGCATCTGCGGAATCGCGTCAAATGATACCGTGGAATCGTCATAATGATTTCGTAAAGTTTCTTGTGACATGTACCGTACACACCTTCTGCACTATTCTACGAAGTTTGGCAGCTCTGGGTACTTCTGTGACGAAGAAATAGTAGCTAAAGCAAACGTATGGTAAGTAGTGATTCGCGAATAGAATACTATATTCAGTACAACAATTTGGGTACGATCATAAAAAATGGAGACAGCAAAGACGGAACTTGTTGAAAGAGTGCCGTCAGAGGGCTGGGAATCAACTTGCGCTCACCTGGTAGTACCAGTAGAGGGTGCTACAGGGCTGAGAGATTTCTCCAAAGTGCTTGACAAAATCGGTAGAAGAGGGCATTTTGGTTCGTCCTTTTTGACGGAAATGGAACTAATAATGAATATTCCAACTCTGCCACCCAAAAGGATGTCTGATAGCCCTCAGGTAAACCAGTAAAGACAATTTTGTTCGGCGCTAACTTCATCAGCCATTTTCTCGAAACGGGGAATATGCGCTATGATGCAATTTCTACTGGCGACTCTCACACCTGCGTATGTATATTAGTTGTTCTAGTTGCATATCTGCACTCACTAACACTTCTTATTGCAGCCCCAGCAATGCAAAATGCTAATAGTAAAAAATTGCTGAGTACATACTTACCCTTTTGGTTGTCCTGAGTACTTGTCACACATAATGGTGACTCGGTTTACAGGACCACACCCTTCAAAGTGCTTCCCGAGCTCTTCTGCAGTGGCACTATAGTCCACCTGCAGTAATAGACAACAGTCAACTCACAGCAGTGTTAGCAACCTTCAATGGTTTAACGCAACATAGGGTTGCAGAAATACATATGGCACACCAGTGCTCCGTCGAGTGGGCATGCCACATACAAGTAGAGTAGCAAGTCATGTCAATAACAGCAAATTATGGAACATACAGTACCAGCTACCCAGCAGTCCTCTACCACAGGCAGTGATTTCCTAAAACATGTGATGTGACTGGATCACTTGCTACAAAAGCAAATAGTTTGCTAAGTACATAGACAATAAGGAATTTAACTATAGCTCCAGTCCATTGCCAATGTTGATGAGGCTAGATCCCCTGAAGATTCACACTGTGGCTTACAAATTAATTGCTTATCAGTGTATTACGTACGTACATACATCAGTGGTTAGGTAGTATATACTCCTAAGCGGTTGTGTGGCAGTATTGGCAGCTTCAAACTTCAAACACAACTCTGCAGGCTGGTAAGATAACAATGAACCTACATACGTACATTGCCAACATAGATTGATCTGGAGTCAATTTCTTGCTTTTCTTCAGCAGTTGGAAATGATTGACCAGAGCCAGAAGACTTGACAGTTTGATTGGAACTTTGCAATTCCTTGTCCACCTCTCCCTGCATCTCTAGCAGCTTCTTCTGCTCCTCCTCCATCTCCTTTACTTTAGCTCGAATAGCCTCCAGCTCCTAATTACACACGTTGCAGTCAACAAAACACATTCACCAGGTCTGTTATGGTATAGCTGGTGTAGCATTATGTTACCCATGTCTGACATGACAAAATGCTCACTAAATATCATACTCTCGCCCTATTACGTGCATATACGAGTTCTCTAGGATGTTGACACTTGGACTACAGCATCACAATGACAGTACAGCACAAAAAGAAGGAAAACAATCAGGCCACCACGTCCGTGTTTGCTGAATATTGCCTAGAACAGCACATTTTGACAGCCACTTAGCATCGACAAGGGGAAATCCGCCCCATAATATCTTACTGGGTCATCATCTTCAATGTTCGGAATTTCTTCACTAGATTTTTTATTAGATGCTTGATCTTCTCCTAGATCGTCCTGGTCCAAAAGAAGTTCGTCACTGAGCGACAGTTGGGGATCGAGTAATCCGCTCTCAACGTCAGGAGTCTCATTGGTCTCGTCTGCCATTTTATATCACGTGGATGGTTGCGCAATCCATAGGCATTGCTACGACAACCTCATCAACCAATCAAATCTGCGTCTTCGAAATTTTATGGCGCACAATCGATCAACAGGACGAATGGCTACCTACGAGAAGGAAAATCAGTGCTGCGAATCTGTTAAATCAGATCATGTTAGTTTTGATGGTACCATAGGTCTATAGTTGTAAATCTATGTAACACTTTGGAAGGTATGAGATCGTGCCAATTAGTTTAACGGAACTTCACTTGAAACCTGTGACAAAGTGACGCGTGTCCTTGGTTTAGGCATAGACCATATGGATTATCTAGCATTTAGGTTCACGTTGGTAGTTGAATGTCACATCCGATACGTTTATTTTATCCGTATTTTCGTCTTAGCCATACAACCTGGCAGCCGTTCCCCTGTCCAGCAACAAGGAGGTGTCTGCTGCTGTGTCTTCAGCACAGAATGGAAAGCCAGCACAGAAGCAAACTTGGGGTTTGGCCGATTTCGACATTGGGAAACCTTTGGGAAAGGGCAAGTTTGGCAGTGTGTACTTGGCTCGCGAGAAGAAAAGCAAATTCATTGTTGCTCTAAAGGTAAGTTTATGTATCCATCTAAAGTTTGTGTGTCCATCCAGTAAATCAAAGCAGCTATTATATTGTTCATTGAATGCTTGAGTGTTATGTTGATTGTTTGGTCACGGCTAGGTTCTGTTCAAGTCTCAGCTCATGAAGTCTAATGTAGAACACCAGTTGCGCCGAGAAATTGAAATCCAGTCACATCTTAGGTAAGAGTGAGCCGAGAAAGGATGCTCAGGCCAGGAAGACATATGTGTATGGCACACGTTTCATACTGGTCCACAAGGTAAATGCTAAGCAGCCCAATTACATCCAAAGTCACTGTCAGTAGTAATACAGTGTAACGGTATGTACTGGACAAAACTCACTGATGCATACCATGGTCAACAACACCGTATGCTATTCCTATTGTATGTACGTGTTTACATATGTGCTAATGCACTGACCTTATCTGTATACAATGTCTTGTGTAATGTTCTAGAGTCCACAGGTGTACAGTCCCTCAGGTTAGTGCATACATATGTTTGTACATGTATATATCCCTCAATGTCACTCATCAACTGTCATTGAGTGGCCATAGGTGTTATGGTAACCTTTAGCTAACACCCACGGATATGGATAGTGATGTTGTGCATAGCAAGAAGATACTTCAATGTTAATCAGCCAACACTCAATTGCTGCATACAAAGTAGTACAGCACATGAATCTCTGAGCTGGAATAGCAAAAGTTGTGTAGACACTGAGGAATGATAGCAAACACAAACGAAAGTGTAAATGGGAGTGAGTGTTTGTGTAGCAAGTGATGGCTTTCAGAAAGTTGGGGCAAAAGTCATGAGCACTGCACAAAAATCATGATTATTAATCAAAACTGTGATTAATTCGTAACATAGGAGAGGCAATCTATTCGTAAGAGCCATCAATAATTTGTCTCTCTACCCCACTTTGAGCCTTGTCAGATGCTATTTAGAATAATGTATGTATGTATGTATGTTAGTGTGTGGTCTCTGAGGGGTTGGACTCTCCAACATTGATCCTATATATTGATTTTATGAAATGTGTGTTTTGAACACATTTGTGTGTCCAGTGTACATACATATGTTCACGTATCTAAGCACCCCAAAGAGGTGCAGTTGACTCTACCTGGCTGAACTGTCCTACAATCAGGGGTGGGCGGTATTGATAAATATAGTACCTCGGTATTTCTTGAAAAAAAATATTGCGGTATAACTACATACCTACTATTGGAGTAGCTGATTTGCAAGCTCCTCTCAATAACATGCTGCAAAGTTCATAAGACCTTTTAATGATAAAATTATACAGTTTCTCAACTGTACGTACATGTAGAAAGAGAGCCTTTAACAATAAAATAAGTTACTGTGTGATCAACAGTGATAATGAGCATTCACATAGCACTGTTGATCATCTGAAGCCATAGCAATGAGCCTCTACGACATCAAGTTACTGTCTGAGCTTCTTCCATTTTGTGCCGTTTCGTTCGTACGCTACACGCTACGCGACCGATTCGTTCCTTTAGTGCCGGTAACGATATTTTACGACCGGTGCAGACACAATCTACAAAACAAAATGGCCGCCCCGGAAGCTTCTGTTCATCGGTTAAAAATCGTCTTTGGTACCATTTTGCCGCCTGCCCAACGAGCGAAAGTTGTTCACAGAGATTTTCAAGAAGGATAATGTTGCTTAGGAGTCTAATTAAGATCTTGCTTGCGAGTTACAGCTCCAAATATTACTGAGGCTAAATAGTTATGTCACGGTATAATCGGTATCCGGTTTCCGGTATGACAGACATACAAATATATACCGGAACGGTATCAATTCAATACCGCGATACCACTACATACCGGTATACCGCCCACCCCTGCCTGCAATCAGTTGTCATTGATTGATGGATTGATTCTGCTATGTATTTGCTCATCACGATCTATTTGCTAGATGCATGCTGTCCCTTCCCTTCAAGTATCTCACTGCTTGTCCAACTGCAGACATCAGAATATTCTGAGGCTATATGGCTATTTTTATGATGCAACACGTGTGTATCTAATTCTGGAGTATGCTCCCAGAGGTGAACTCTACAAGGAACTGCGGAAATGCAAGTACTTTGATGAGAAAACAACAGCAAAAGTGAGTTAGTATTGTTGTGTGGCTTGTGTTACAATAAGGTGATTAAGAGTGCTGCACAGGTCATTGGCAATTATCTTATAATGTTTACACATTTTCCGTGTGCATGGGAGCATAATCAGCTAAGTACAGAGTTTTGCAAAATGGTTGTTGCAAATGTCATTCACTCATGACTCATCTCTGAACTTTGAACCCACTTTTGCGGTTAGTGACACAGTACAACCTATAGCTTAAAGGTAAGGTTGAAGTTTAAAGGTGAGTAGTGAGTTGAATGACATTTATGACAACCATTTGGCAAAACCCTGTAGCATTAGAGGTTGCTTCCATGTCACTGTGTCTTTGGTTAAAGTCATACATGAAAAATATATACACATTATTCTCTATTGCAGTATATCCGACAATTGGCAGAGGCTCTCAGATATTGTCATTCAAAGAAAGTTATTCACCGAGACATAAAGCCAGAGAATCTACTAGTGAACGCTAAAGTACGTACATATGTACATATGCTGAGAGATAACAGAGCTACCACATCAGCATTACATGCACTAAGTCAGGGAAGTACATGCTATGCCAAGCAATGCATGTGAGGAGAGTTCATTGTGCATACCGTTGCTTACATACATACGTAGATGCATATGTAGTACATATCTTTTTAACTAATTGCATTATAGGGTGATCTGAAGATCGCTGATTTTGGATGGTCAGTTCATGCCCCTTCCTCAAAGTAAGCACTAGTGAAAGCATTAACTCTGATGCACATACAAAGCTAGTGCACCATGTACGTATGTGTGTATGTACGTACCATGTGTGAAAGTCCAATATGCCAATCTCTGCTTCCTTGTAGGAGAACAACAATGTGTGGGACTCTAGACTACCTTCCACCAGAGATGGTGGAACATAAAACTCATGATGAGAAGGTACATATGCAGTCAATCACTAAAGGAATTTATAAATGTGCACCTTTTGCAATGCATGTGCTTAACTCACTCCTACTCACTTTAGGTTGACCTCTGGTGTCTGGGTATTCTGTGTTATGAATTTCTAGTTGGAAAGCCACCCTTTGAAGCAGAGTCAACAAAGGATACATATACCAGAATTGTTAAGGTTAACGTCTGTAAATTTGTGAATCCTTTGGCTAGTGTGAACGAACCTCAATAACATGTGTATGTAGTTTTGCTGTTCTTCACTCACAAATATATGTACAAATGATTGTACCATAATGTGTGTAGTTGTCTCCATTACCACCAGCATGTCATGTTATGTACGTAGGTTCTGAATGCAAATTTTTCTTTCTTTTATAGTGCGACTTGCGCTTTCCACCACATGTGTCTGATGGTGCCAGGGATCTCATCTGCAAGGTACGTATTTACACTGGAATCGGGTGAAGTGTACCACAGTATAGGGGTGAGAGAGCAGGTGTTATTCCATATGTATGATCAAACTCTTTTCATCTGGTCTACTGCATGACTTGCCGAGGAGTTTGAGGGGGTCATGTACAGCTTAACTTGTACATACGTACACAGCATACTACCAAGCACAGCAAAAAATTATGTACATGTATATGTATGAATGCAACTCGTGACTTCTCTCCACTCAGAATGTGTATACTTAGAACTTGCATCGTTACTGCTTGTATCCAGCCTGTTTGCACACCACTCTGTGCAATAGTGAATGCACAATATGTAGTAGTTTGTCTACTCAAGGTAGGGGGCTGGGAAAATGATTTTATGTACGTAAATGCTATAACATATGTATGTAGGGATATGAGTACAATATTATTACAAGTAACAAGTACTGCGTTAATCACTCTTGCCACTTTCAGCTCCTGCGTTGCAACCCTAAGGACCGCCTGTCACTGGATGGTGCACTGTCTCATCCATGGATAATAGCAAATGCTGGTCATGCACCTGCAATGCAGCCATCATGAACATCAGCTTTACATGCATACAGTATTAGTAAATAACTCTTGTGAACATGATTATTGCTCTGAGTATTGTACAATAACATTACTGCCATGAGTGTGCCAAAATTACTTTGCTCTGTTAAGGTGCTGGGCCTTTTAACCAGCCTCTTATTCGAAGTGACCGTACAATAAGTGGAACACAGGTGATGGTAATAAAACACCTCACTGGCATGAACACTTTGTGGCAAACATAAGCAATTCCAAAAGTAGATGCTGCTGATGCTCCGGGAATGGTGAAGCCAACAGCTGCTAACATTTTTGGCACATCAAGACCACTGTGTAAATTTAAGGAAAGCATGCAGAAATACATAACAATTAATCAGAACTTGATATTGCTAGCTAACAACAAATGCAATGTGCATACATAAATTATGTCAATCACATCAATCAAATGTCATGGTAATGGTGTCTATGCCAGGATGTAAAATGGTGTCTCTTATCTTAATGTTTACAGATTTTCAGCCAAAGTAGCAAAATGAATGGACTCCTGTCCAGGTGCCTAATACAAAAGCATAGCCAAGGCAGCCTGGAGTTAATAAAAGAGAAAGTGTATCTGAACCTCAAAGAAATCAGTAACAGTGGCAATCTGATTTGCACAGTGGGGGGGAGTCCAACCTTGTACACCGTGTATATCCCAATGCTGGCTGCCATTTTTTGTGTATCATGCCAATCACCCACTACCACAGCCTAACCAGCTAAACCCACGTGTCCCCATGTATGTGTGTCCTGGTTATAATGCTAGTACTGCAATATACGTAGCGCTTCACATATGCTGCATACTTAAAAATGAAAATAAACTAGTTACTAGAAATATATTGGAGGAATTTTAGCCATATCTGAAGGTAATAAAACAAGTGGTGTAAACACAGTGCATTCGGATTTCTTGATTCTGTACTGAGCATGCAAAATCTACTTAATGGAAATTTAAATTCACTAGTACAATTAGGAATGCCCCCAGCGAAAATGCCAACCTCATTGATTGTGATTGTGGGAAATAAAAAAATGGCGGATGTCACCAGTCTGATGTCGGGGGGAGCAGAAATCAAGGTGAATGTAAGTGGTTGCCTAGCAGTCTGTTTGAAGACGAGACTGGCCTGGCCTACTTGAGGCTCATGTGTTGCGATTGGAGGCCGCCGGTGCAAACAGTGCAGCCTGTTCAGTTTGTCGAAGGGTTTTCACACTTATGAAGACCGGCTTGGATTGCACTCATGGCCCAGTTGACAACCGTTGCTCCGGCTCCAGCTCTGGGGCCCCTCCAGCCACCAAGAGTGGCGTATCTCAACCTTTGAGAAAGGCACAGCTAAGCACATTCCAAGGAGATGCGCGGCAAACCTTCTGAAACGGATCCTGTGCAGTTCGTGGGAAGTCGCAGCCAAGAAGCTGGAAGCTTCAAGGGAGTGGTTTGTTTAGCTTGCTCACAAGAGACTATGGCTGACTCGATGACCAGACCCTGGCTGCTCTCCATCAGAAGCACCCCTCCCCCCACCTCATCCAGACACGTGCCTACCGCCCCACCGCTTTCAACAAACAGGACCACCCTTCTGTGTGGATACGCTGATCATGTCTGTGAGGTGCTGAGGTGTGAGGCCAACTGGGCCACCGGCTGAGCCATTCAGGAAGGAACGAATGGCTAAAGCTACAGCATCCTCCACGATGAGGGGAGCAATGCTTGAGCCCTCAGCCCTGACATCCCTGGTTAACATTGTCCTCCAGGGGCTTGACTCCTAAAGTCGTGCGTCCTTTCTTCTTTGGTGCATCCTTGATGGCACTTGAGAAAAAGGATGGTGTCGTAAGGCCTATCGCAGTTGGGTGCACTATCCAGCGCCTGGTTACCAAAACAGCTAGTAGCCACATCGTGGAATCAATGGGGACACTCTTGGCACCACATCAGCTGGGATACGGGACTCCACATGGAGTTGAAGCAGCTTTTTATGCCGCCCACCTCTTCTGGACAACCTTCTACCTGGTGAGGTTATCCTCAAACTGGACTTAAGAATGTTTTCAACACCCTCTGTCGGGACAAAATGTTGAATGCTGTAAGAAGCCTTGTGCCAGAGCTTGCCCCTTTTGTCCACTCTGCCTACGGTGAGCCATCCACCCTTTTTTGGGGTCAGCACACACTACCATCTAGGGAGGGGTACAGCAGGGGGATGCCCTGGGCCCCCTGCTTGTGTACCTCACTATCCATGAGCTCTGCACTAGTCTGGAGTCAGATCTGTGCCTTTTCTACCTTGATGATGGGACCCTAGGCGGAAACGTACAGGTGCTTCTCCGTGACCCCCCCAGCCGGTTGAACAAGGCGCCACTGAACTTGGCCTTTCCATGAATCGCAGGAAATCACCAGTGATTAGCATTGAGCCCACTGTCAGAGAACCTCTGCTGGATGTAGCCACAAACCAGAGTGTGACCAACCCAGATTGTGCTTCCCTTTTGGGTTCTCCTCTGGGTGGTGTAGACCGCATTGATCAAGATATCTGTGACAAGACAGCATCTCTATGAACCATGGAAGACAGGCTCTCCTACCTCCATGCTGAAGATTCCCTCCTCCTCCGTTACTCTTTCGCCATCCCAAAGCTCCTCTACACCGTGCGGACTGCCCCATGTTTCGTATCCCAGGAGCTGAGCATGTATGATGACTTCCTGAAGTCCACCGTCTGTAGTATAGCCAATGCCTCACTCGAAGGCTCAGGCTGATCATGGACCCAAGCTTCACTCCCAGTAAAGTTCGGGGGAATTGATATCCGGAGTGAAGTACAGCTTGCACCTTCTGCTTTCCTAGCATCAGCTGTTGGCTCCTCCGGCCTTGTTTCCCAAATCCTCCTGAAGCGCATGCAGGATGTACCCTATGCTGCCACAGCCAAGGCTCTGAACTCTTGGATGGAAAGACATGACTGTCCACCCCATCCTGACACAGAGTCCCATCGTCAAAAAGCATGGGATTCGCCAAGGGTCTGCGCAGCATCCAGGCCTTAATTGACAAGGACTCAGATGCAAGGCTACTAGCTGCATGCAGCAGTGAATCTGGTGCCTGGCTGCAAGCCCTGCCTGTGCCAAACCTGGGACTCTAGCTCGATGACGAGACCACCTGTGTGGCATTAGGGCTCAGACTCGGCACCGCACTTTGCAGACCACACCAATGTGGCCATTACAGAGCTGAGGTTGACCACCTTGCCACCCATGGCCTTAGCTGCTGTTGGAGAGAGGGAACACACCTGACCACACAGCACTGAATGATGTCATCCATAGGTCACTCACAGCAGCCAACATCCCATCCTGGCTAGAGCCTTCAGAGCTCTACAGGTCTGATGGAAAACGCCCCAAGGGATGTTCCATAATACCTTGGAAAAGTGGGAAGGTGCTTGTCTGGGATGCCACGTGGCCAAACACGCATGCACCCTCACACCTTCCCACTGCTGCAACACAAGCTGCAAAGTTCGCACATCTAGACTCAAGCCATTTCATCGTCCCCTTTGCTGTTGAGACATCTAGAGTGCTGGGAGAGGCAGCTGGGGATTTTATGAGAGAGCTGGGACGATGACTCTGCAAGGCCACAGGTGAATCTCTCAGCTGCCAGCACCTTGCACCAGCGGCTGTCCAAAGGGCTGTGCAGAGCGGAAATGCAGCTGCAGTCCTCGACACCATGCGGCCGGGAGTGATTGTTTGCATGTTTTTATAGCTTATTGATCTCCTCAACACATATTATACAATTATCAATTTGTGAGAATCTGTTTGATCATATAAAGTAGATTCACTTAATAATCTTTATAATTATTATACAGCCAGTCTAATGGTATTGTTGTGCAACTGTAAACCTCCTTATCTTAATGTATTAGTGTGCTTTGCGCTAAGAAATGGGGGCAAAGATGAACAACTGAATAATGAATAGGTATATTTTAAGGTGGTTAATACAACAGTGTGTCCTTTGAGGATCAGATGTCCTAAATCCCCTAGAGTGCACTCAGGACCACTCTGCAAGGGATTTAGGACTTCTGATCCTCAAAAAAATGTGATGGGTCAAAGTACTGAAATGTCACCACTTGTTTCTATGACTAAATCCCTAGAAATATGTAATGAAAATTTTTAATATTCTAGTCAATATTCTGATGTAATGGTAATTGGTGCAATGATCTGTGATAAGTGACCCCTGCTGAAGATATTTACGTTTAGTTGTGGGATTAGTTACTTCTACCAAGACTATCAACCATGAAATTGCTGCCTAGCCGCTGTGAAACTCAGAGGAGGGAGATGTAAAGCCATGGACAGCAGTGATGCTCCAAAGTGGCCTAAATCCCTGTTTGCTATTCTGGTTCTTCCTTGTGGACCTGGAATGAACTTGACATATGTCGCATGTCAACTATGTAGAAGTCGTCTATGAACAGTGGGAAGGTGTGGCGATGGGTTTACTTGTCTTTGCTGTGGTGGCCAACCTCTACATAGAGTTTCTGAATGCAGTCACCTGCTGCATTGTGAAGACAACACTACAGAGGCACTCTTAGACCACCTCAATAGTGTATAGTTTTCCATGAAGTATAACATTGAGGTACAGGAGGATGGAGTGCTCCCTTTCCTGGACACTCTGCTTCAGAGCAAGGATGATGCCAGCTACGACATCATGGCCTCTTGGAGCTCGCCCACACAGACCAGTATCTGGATAATCACACCATCCCACCCATGTCAAGAGAGGTCTGGTCAGGTGTCTGTACAACAACAGAGCTCGGGGTGACACCAGCTCACAGTACAAACTGGTCTCGAGGCAGAACGGCTATCCAACTACCTCTATCCAAGCTTGTGCATGGCCAACCACCCTGCCAATGCATGGAGGACCCTCAGAGTGCTGCTTGGCTGCACACATTCAAATGCTTGACACACGCAGAATGGAAAACTAGATTCAAAAGGCCTGTTCAACCACAAGTTGGAGAATACAGTGGCCTTCTGTCACACTGCTGCAGCTCCATTGGGTTGGATTGCCAATAAACAGTGCCTTATGCCTACAATGTTACCAATCATTTGACAAACACAACACAGAGAACTACCTGCAGATGCATACACGGACACTTCCATCAGTGAAATTTGCTGCCTTTGTGAAATGCTGTCCATGGTCTACTGAATTTAAGTGCAGCTTTGATGTAAACTATCGGGCTTCGGTATGCTCACCTTACGCTCGTACATACTTTCGTGTGCGACGGTAAACCGCAAAAGATGGAACCTATGAACATTGGAGATGAACAATCGCGGTCACACTGGTGGCTCGTGTGGCTGAAAATCTGCGTTAGAGCGTAGGCCGCAAGTTCGTGCGCCAGGTCAGGGTTCTTTTTCTCCGGTTGTCACTTTCAAGCTGTGTAGTTAGCAAAAGAGCGTACAAGTTACACCAGCTTGCATAACACTTACTGAGAACTCAAACTGTGACACCACAGTGTGCAACACCGTTATCAACATTTATTTAGCCACTGAATGGCCTCTAACTGCCTTCGCACATTCATAGAAAGTACGAATGATGGTAATAATACGAAGGTGAAACTGTATACTAGTAGCATCCAGAAGCGAATAATGAGTAAAAAATGGAAGGAATAGTAGTGGGAAGCACCCAGGAAATACTTGCATTTGGAATATGTTCCCATGCTAGACATGTTACTATTTTTAGAACTACTGTGCCTATGGCCTAGCTGCGCAGGAATCATCTCCTGGTATTAAACTGGGAGCAAAATTGTCTCTATAGCTACATAGGCAAATGTGCGGGCAAGTTTGCAAGGATAGGAACTTCGAGTGAAGGCTGGCTGAGTGACCTGGGTCTTGGAAGGCTGGTTCTCACAGCATACCTATCGCAAAATGAATGAAGCAAGCTAATCCATAAGCTGACCTTCCCATCTCAGGTGTAAATCGCCGTGGAAAGGCTGCGTATACAGTAGAACCATCGTACTGGCAGCATAAAATCATCGTCTTGCTTGCAAAAGTCGCATAGATAGCAATGAAGAGTGAGACGAGCAGAAGAAACGCTGAAAGAAGCTACCTTTGCCGTTAAGCAGCAAAACCTATATGAGATCTGAAAAGGTGGAAGTGGGATTGTCGGAGTCCTCGTAGACTGTGCTGTACAGCGCATACAATTGCAATCGATGTCTTGAGAGTGTAGCTATCACTTGAAGCTGCACATTGAACATGATAAATTCATTGTTACGAGACGATTCCTTCATTTCCCTCGGTTTACCACTCCAGCATGGGTTACATATGTGCATGGAACGCATGCAAAGTCACACAAATGTAATTGTGAATCATCATGCAGCATAAACAGTTACATTACCTGTTCACTAGGACGTAGAACCCTCCTAGAGACCCCAGCGACATCACCGTGTGAAATACAATTGCAACCGGTCCATACTCCTTCAATATCACTTTCAGCTGACTGGAGGAAAAGGTGGAATTCTTCTTTACAGCATAGGATCTAGTGATGTGACTTGCGAGAGGCAAAGGACGCCCTACGCAGAACTCTATGCTCGGGGAGGCGACAAGCAAAGGCCTCAGAGTCTGTACTGCGCCCCATTTAACGGTGCGAGAAGGATAGCATGCACGCAGGAGGTGCATTTCCGTTTCTGGACTGAGGATGAGGGAAACCCTGTCCCATGTGAGTAGGTTGGACTAGTGTCAGCTGATTGCTCGAAAGGCGCGCGGACAGCAGATTCTTTTCCCGTACTGACGTGCTATGGAAGACCTGCGAAGTGGGCTGGAGGACTTTGGTTGTAAATTGAAGGATGAAACCATCTTAATGAAACGTAACTTGATCATGGACTGTTTTCGATGTAGACTGTAATGTTGCCTAGCTTAGAAACGTTGAACGTATGCATAACCATTAGCTACCCTGTTTTGTATATAGTGAATGACATCCGTATACAACATGGACTGTCGATTGATGATACGGTGGATGAATGGGTTGCATTCATGGAGAACCAGCAAAGTCCAGAAGTCACCGAGGATGCTGTGTACAAGTTTGAATCTAAGGTTCAAAGCTACAAGTTAACCAGTGGCTATGGCATGAACTTTGTACTGCATTAATGGTTTTCAGTATACAGGGGATAATGTGGTATGCGTATGAATGCTCACATTGCTACAGTAGGTGAAGCATTCAGCATGCATTGGTGTCAGACCATTGTGATTCCTTTGTAGCTATGCAGCACCTTAGAGAAGTCCAGCAGCCTAGTGACTCCTCAACGAAAAGACAGCAACAAATTTGCTGTATTCTCCCGGCAAACACTGTAAGCCAACTTATGATTGCTGTGAATGAAGAGCACTTTTGATGCCTTTCTCTTTGCTTAATGTGCAGGGATAGTAGAAAGTTTGAAGACGATATACTTGGAGCTTATGTCAATTTGGAAGATGAAGAAGCCATGGTAAATGAGCAGGTCAAGTTGATTGCTGATCTATATATTTGTGCAATATATAGATTTCTTCTCATTATTGCCCCAACAATTGTGAAGATTGTGCAATTGGTATTATAGGCAAATGTGGTGTCCAGCTGTACAGAGTGATACACAGTTACCTTAAGGTGGTCAACCTACCTGCCATTTTCGTCTGGACCATGAATGATATTCATTAGTGGTTCAGACCACACCAGGTAGTGAATAATATTAACTACTTGGTGTGACTTTGTGGTCTGGATGTCAAGTGGAATCCTAGTCTGGCCCGCTAGACCCTATTTCCGCCGTGGCAGAAATAGGGTCTAGCAACTATTGTCAATTTCACACCTTGTGCAATCATCGTCTAGGGCATTTATTAGCTACGTACGGCGAGTTGCAATTTTGCTCGCTTAGCTGGGGGGGAGGAACACACAGATGTTGGAACCAAGTTGTAACTTAAAAACAAAGTACTGCATCTGCGCTGCCACTTCCATACCGCACAAGGAGAGAAGAGTCTCTCAGGTGTACACGTTCACCGCTCTCAGGCTTCAGGTTCGTATAGTCCAGTGTCTGCGCTGCTGTGCCAAGGCATTCGTTCAGGATTTCGGGTTCCGTTGACTGTAACAGGGACTGAATTCCACGTGACCAATGTCTTGGAGTTTGCTACATGTATGCATGTTGAAATTGCCCTTTTCTTGCTCCATTTAATTATGTACCTTTTGTTTGAGGCGAAGGACTATACAAAGGCCAACGCAGTCAAGCCCTTGTATCTAAGCTAATCTAATGTATGTGGTTAAGAGTAGACAATTAGCAAGTCTGGGAGAAATTCAGTAATTACAGAGCCAGATTGAAAAGTGGGAGTAGACCACGTTCTCTGTTGAGGGGGGCTTCTCTTTGTGGATGTACCACTACTTGAGGTACAATGTTTGGTCAATTATTTGTTCGGTAGCCTGATATTCAAAGGAAAATTATTCGTGTTGGCTTGTGACATCATAAAAATGGCTGAACAGTAATATTTACTAACCAGACCTTACATTAGATATTGGGGAGTCGTGGTGGACTGGAAGTCGAAGCACAGATTGCAGAGCGAAGGCAATGGGATCACCTCCAAGGCAGTGGAAAAAAGTGTCACCCCTTACCAACAACACTGCCTGACTGATTACAAACTGATTGTGAACACTGGTCATAACATAGATTGTCCAAGTGCCTCGGTATTGGACTCATGTTTAGGTTTTTACCAAAGATCGTACCTGAAGTCATGGTACATCCACAAGGAGCAAGCCCCCTCAACAGAGAGCTTGGTCCACTCCCACCTGTCTACCAGGCTCTGTTGAACAGTCAGTAATTTCTTACATATACTTGGAAGCCTTACAGAGCTTTTTGCTGGCGATCTACTTCTTGTTGAAGGTGCTTATGGGCCTTGCAGCGCACGAATCTACTTGTTTGCTCCTCTTCATTCTTGTTGCTATGCGTTGCATCTGGATAGGCAAGTGGGAGTGGCAGGAAAACCTGGTAACTATGCACCTTCACTTCAGGCTACAATTCTCTCTGTCTCACTTGACATACAAGTGATGAGATGTATGCTGGGTGTGTTGAACCACATCAAATAAGAATGTAGCTCCTTTTGTAGAGCTGTCCATGCTGACTTCAGTATTGCTGTCGGATTTAGCATGCGACCTTTTTACCTTAAGAGATAATTGCGGTTAAATTTAGTTAAAATACGTTACAATCCGCCATGTTGAAATGGTAGGTTGTGACATCATAGAGTGTAGAATGATGGCAGTTACTGCTGGAAATATTGATAGCACGTGGGTCCTGTCATTTACTACTGATTCAGAGTTCGACAAATACACTGAATCACCAGCCAAACAGAATAAAAAAAACAGTAATGTATTGCGCCCAAAGTTCATAGAGATCAGGACAGCGCTTCTGAGATTGACGACAGGGGTGCTAAGAACGAGCTCGCGTGTTGCTCTGCTTGGTTCTGACCTTGCCTCTTGCTTGCGAGTCAAGCTTTACTGGACGACATTTAAGGTAGTAGTAGGGGCTATTTTAGAAACTAGAGGGCTATGTTTGAATACCCATAACTTTGTAACCATTTCACATATAAACTTGATTCTTTCAAGGTACATAGAACTACCCTTTCCATGTATTTTGGTGTGACTAACTAATTAATTGCTTAATTTGATCCCGTCATGTAAGCAGTTAATTAGTTCCACTGTGATTCCAATGATCATCAGCAAAAGTGAAACTACTTCTGACCAAAGTGGCCTAGAGCTATCAAACTTGATGCAGAGGAGGACAGGGCATGTGTCTACAATCCTGTGGGAGCGACTAGGAGTAACAGGTATTATGGTGCTATTACAACGTTTTGAATCGAAAGTTTACGAAAATGGCTGTACTGCTCTAACTGCTGCGTGTAACGCTAGTCGCTCCCATGCGATTATAGTGCACACCATACGATTTGCATTGGAACAAACGCGGGACAATTGGTGTATATCGAAACATAGTAATTCCGTGCGCAACACCTCGTACAAATCAACGAAGCACGAAATCGCCCTGTCACAACACTTGAGAATATAGTAACAGGTTGTTTCCCTTCCACATTGTTGGTGAAGTGCTTCTACTTCATATTGACGAGCATAGCAACCAGAAAAGGCTTACGCACTGCTCAATTCCTGCTTAGATGCTGATCTGTCTAATCCTGGAGGCGCCGCTTGGAATTTAGCACCTCATTAGCACAATGAGGTGTTATGAAAACGGATTTCTTACCCATTCTCACTAAACTGCTCACGAAAGGCAGCCACAGCCATCCCCATTGTTGTCTCGCCCATCACGCTGCTTCTACACGTGCAATATGCTTATTCGGCGACACCTTCCATTCCTGCTGCTTCTATATAAGCGTGCAGTATTACTTAGTGACACCTTCTGTATCATAACATTGTGGGCGTCCTGTCATAACATCGTGGGTGTGATGTATTTATTACCAACAAATTTCTCTTCTATATAACTCAAAAACTATCGAACGTTTCGGGATAATAACTGCGCAGTTCGAAAGAGTTCTTACAACTATATACCTGGTTAGAAAATGAAATCAAACACAACAGGTCAATCTAGCCCCTCCTACTACCTTAACGGTGACTGGGAGAATGACTGATGCAATACGTTTGGCAGCTTCTACAATTATTGCGCCTGCAGAGCTGTTCAGTGAGCTCTGTCACAAAGCTCTTGGGCGAAAAAAGATCTGAACACAAGGAGTACTGAGGAGGAGATACCGACTTGACGAGGAATTCGCATGAGCTGGTCAGCATTTCAGTGCTCTTCTTCTGAAAGTCAATGGTAAAAAATTTCAGTCATTTTCATTAAATGATTTATAGCGTATCTGAGGACCACACGGTGTGGCATTTCAACGACTATTAACTTGCAGCTGGGCGCAAATGATGCTTTGTAACATGAGCTGATATACACCTTTGTACATGTTGCACAATGGTCACTAGTGTGTTTCACTCAATGACATCACATTCTACACCCACTACTAAACAATGAACAACATTTCTAATAATATATCATAAACTAAAGCACTTAAGCGAAAACTGATAGCACCTTTGAAATCAGCAAGCGAAGTCTGCAAAATGATGTAAAACCACAGTTGGCCTTGAGTGTTCCTTTAAAATGAATGGAGCAAACTCTTGTCACCGGCTGTGGCTGCCAGGTGGAACAAACAGAATTGATCCTGTGGACAGGAATATATGCATAGACTGTTTGTGTTTGCTTTTGATTTCTGATTAGGCTGTCATTTGCTACTAACATAATCTGTAATGGTGTTGCGTTGCATCATATGTTGTGTCCTTTCACAGGCAATCTGCAAATCATCAACAGGCCCCAGGGTAGCGAAGTCACCTATATTTGGCAGTGAAGAAATCACAGTGCCCACACCTCGGTTAGCATGCTCATGTGTGGCATTTACACACAGTCCTTGTAGGCTGCCTTGACTGATGAAAGATACTGAAAATGTGAGATCAAGGATGTAGCAGATGTTATGACTAGAACAGAAAGTTTTGGGCTTGAAGGCCCTTATGACTTCCTGTTCTTGTATTTTATATGCACACCACATGACCTGCTCTCATTGTTTCAGTCTATTTCATTGGCCTTATGTAGCGGCTACAACACTATTCTGACCTGTTTGTAATTGATATACATGTTTTGCCTCTGACTGTGTAGTCCTGTAACAACTCCATCACACAAGGATAGCAACATTGTAGCAAGGTAAGATGTGATTGTGTGTGCATGGGTACCTGGGTATGTGGATGTCACATCTTGGCCCTGAAGAAGACCAGAGCTTTCTGGTCTAAACGTTGGTAAGAGTTTCAGCCACCGTTTATACAGGTACAGAAAAAACTTTAACATTCATGCTTTGCTAGCTCTGCCATTTTTCTAAGTATCTCCACTATAATCAAATAGTATTCTCTCTTCAATTAGGACTCAATTTCCATGCTTCCTGCCGTATCTAATGGGTTTGAGGTTCATGTGAACTGGCATGCATGGAATCACATAAGCAATAGACAAAACCTCTCTCCACCTCTGCCAAAAGCTCAAAAGTGAAACTGGAAACTTTTCTTGTAATTCACTTTATCTCAAAGCAATCTGTAGGGTAAAGTGTTATACACCATAAATTATTCATGACTCGCCTTTGATACTAATCCCCACTCACAAGGGTGGGAGTCCCAACCCTCTTGGGTGGGGCCAATTCTATATAAAATGTTGGATGTAGCTAACTGTATAGCTTAGCTTTGATTGTTATTTAGCTTGCTTTCTTGACTCTTCATCTTATTAGCTAGCAGGCAGCCCCTATATTGTTTTCATTTTGCACTCGTTGTATGGCTTCATGGTACGGAAATATATATATATACACTTAATATTGTCGCCCATTTTTGTGGCTCGCTATATAAGGGGAGAAAGCTACAGAAAGACCTCAGAAAGCGGCACAGGTTGCCGTTAGTCGTCGCTTTGAACGTCCCGCTCTGTTCATTGGATGCAAACATCAGTGTTGTCCGCACCATTGCCTCGGACAAAGGACAGGAGCGGGCGCTAAGCTCAGAAAACGCACCGTATTGTTTGCTGCGTGTTCAATTTATGGCTTCCCGACTTTCTATCTTCACAATGCTGCCGAGATTGTCAGGAGTAACGCCAAGCTTGGTGAGGGCGTAAATCCTCTATTCTTAGGCTTTCTAGCTGTGTTTCACGCTAAAATTCTCAGCACACAGTGAAAGCCTCTAGCTACAATTGTCTCCAGTGGTGAGCTGTTTGTACTCAAACGAATCCTTTTCTGCCTCGGCCAAACACCTGCTACCATGTCCCTCTGGGCTGTGTGTGTGTGTGTGTGTGTGTTTGTGTGTGTGTGTGTGTGTGTGTGTGTGTGTGTGTGTGTGTGTGTGTGTGTGTGTGTGTGTGTGTGTGTGTGTGTGTGTGTGTGTGTGTGTGTGTGTGTGTGTGTGTGTGTGTGTGTGTGTGTCAATACCTTCTGATTGTGTTTCTGTCTTCAAGCAAGAAACACACTGTGGCTAGGTATGAATAGCAGGATTGTTTGGTGCAGCTCCGAATGAGCAAAGGAAAGAAAGAAAAAATTTGCACAGTCTGTTCATGCCTGTGTGCCATTGCATGGGTGAAGCTCTGTGCATGCCAATGCTTTCTGTATGGGCAAGTTTGAACAAATTGTCATGTACCTGACTTGTGACTGAGTCAGCAAGTAGTTTGAGTTGGGGCGGCAGCCCCACGAGTTTTTAACCCCAAATACTTGTTGTTTTTTAATGCTATCTGGCCCATTTATTAATGTGTGCAAACACATGGGTGTGCTTTGCAACTTGTACTGTGTGGTTGTTGTGGTGGTGGTGGTGGTGTGTGTGCATGCCTGCATGTGAAGAAATTATTCACACTAGTAGGATTCTGGTTGGTCCATATCTATCCGTCATGTTCCGCTGTGAATATTAGTTGCCGAGCAGCGAGTGAAGCGAGGCTAATGATTGCGTCCTATTTGAGATTTTGCTATGTATATATATATATATGTCCGCAAGGAGGTGCTACAGTGGCACAAGCTTGATACTGCTACCGTTGCAAAATCTTGATGGCTGTACCTTGCGCAGAATGCTCTGCAGCCGCGCAGCATGCTCTTCGGTGGTTTCTGCTCTGTGGCGTTTCTTCTGCAGGAATTCCGCAGCCTATCGATCGGCTTTCGCTGTAGCAGGCGTGCTCCTTCCCCCACTCTGCTGTGCACTGGTGCAATGCGCAGTGGCCAGCCGTTTAGCATCTGTATCGTCTGCAAATTCACACTCAGATCTCTCCATCTCTACAAATGCTGGATAACACTCTGCTGGTTCACGAAATGTCCGTCTAAGGACAATCTGCCATTACCATTGTTAACAAGAAAGCGGGACAATAGACAAAGAGACGGCAAGACAATAGGTAAAGCGACAGTGAGACTATCTTGACGCATTACGCCTTTTCTGCTTATATAACTCATTTGCATACGAGGCATGTCGTGCACTATGCGTATGCCTAGTTTATATGCTGAAGTAAGTTTATACTAGGGGTGGGCGGTATTGATAAATATAGTACTATGATATTTCTTGGAGAAACTTTTTTATATTACTACATACCTACTACTGGAGTAGCTGACTTGCAAGCTCCTCTCAATAACATGCTGCAAAGATCATAAGAGTTTTTAATGATAAAAATAACATATATATAGGAAGAGAGTCCTTAGCAATAAAATAAGTTGCTGTGTCTGTGAACTCCTTCCATTTTGTGCCTTTTCGTTCGTACGGTACATACAGTGTTCATAGGCTGCCGGTACGACTGGTCCATAAACAGTCTACAAAACAAAATGGCCGCTCTGAAGGCTTCTGTTCATCCAGTTAAAAATCATCTTTTTTACCATTTTGCCGTCTACCCAATGGACGAAAGCTGTTTACAGAGATGTTCGGGAAGGATAATGTTGCTTAGAAGCTTAATTAGAATTTGCTTGCGAGTTACAGCTCCAAATGTTACTCAGGCTAAATGATTACTTCACGGTATAATCGGTATCCAATTTCCGGTATGACAAACATACAAATATATACCAGAACGGTATCAATGCAATACCGCAATACAACTATATACCGGTATACTGCCCACCCCTAGTTTATACATACAGAATAGTAATAAACATATTTGAATAGGCAAAAACATATTCGAATCATAGCTTCATTGAAAACAGTAGCCAGGTCGATTAAGATAAATCAGACGTTTTGGAAACACTATGGCCACCTTCATCCATGACTAGTGACTTTTGCAAGTGGGGGTGTATTAATAGTGGTAGTCATGTGAGGTACACCTGAATACACCATGTTAGAATGCGGGAATATATCTATGTAAAGATGAAATAAACATGAAGCAATGCCTAAACTAGAAGATAGCCTCTGATTAATAGGGTGGCAGGTCTTTCGTCATTAGCAGTGAAGTGAGTAGAGGAGGAGAAGCATGTGGCTGAGGCCCTTTCATCCACACAAACAGCCCCCCAAGGGATGACAGGACCTTCCGACAGAACGGCGAGACGCGTGTAACTCTGACCCTCCTGTACATCAATGGCCTATCAGAATCAATCAGGCGGCTCCTCAGCCCATTGTCCATTTGGATATCATTCTGTTCCCGCAAAACACTGAAACGGAGTTGGTCCACCCCAAGGACCCGGTTTCAATGTCTAGGAAGAAGGGAGTTTTCTACAGCATCCTGTGTGCTGAGTGCCCTCACACATACATAGGCCAAACGGGAAGGTCACTAGACATGCGCATGCAAGAATGTCGGGCCCTCCAGAAAGGGGATGTCGTAGCCTTTGCTGTTGCAGAACACGTGTTTGCAACTGGACTGAATGATGTGTTTATTCTTTTTTCTCTGTTTCCCACTTCCTTTTCCTTTTTCTTTTGCTTCCCTCTTCCTCCCCCCTTTAGGCGTTTTCCTGGTTTAGGCATTATTTTATTTTAATTACATCTTCACATAGATTTATTCCCGCGTGTTTACATGCTGTATTCAGGTGTACCTCGCGTGACTACCCCTATTTGTACACCTCTGCTTGTAAATGTCATTAGCCAATGATGAAGGCAGCCATAGTGTTGCTGAAATGTCTGATTTATCTCTAATCGGCTGGCTAGTGTTTTCGGTGAAGCTATCATGACTCTACCTAGCCAATCAGATCTTTACCTCAACATATTCCAACGTTGGCTAACATTCGAACGTACTGAATGTTTCAAATATTTGTCCCACCTAGTAGATAATCCTAAATTATTTTCTTTGATTGTAAACGGGTATTGAATGTTATGACTGAATTTCTGCGGGATTGGATGTAGTTATGCAGTGTTATGCAGTGTTATGCAGATGCTGTGATCCTTTTGTGCTTTCTAGCCTCGGTGGTAAATGGGAACAACACCCTTCCCTCCCAAAGTGCTGCATCAGCTGGTGGGGCTCCACCAATGTGGATCACTCAAGTTCATTTGGATACATGTATCAAATGGATCATTCAAAGTCTACTGGTATGTTGCAGTACATTGGCAGCTAGCAGCTTACTGTGTATTGCATCAGTTCATTACTTTGTTAATGCTCCCTCTACTTAGAGTTCAATGATAGACTTGTGGAGCTCTCAGAATACATTTTATCTCAGCATAACCTTGATCCAGGAGTTGGCCTTGATATTCCTTCTCAGGTAGTGCAAATCATTTGTTACCTGCTTTTAATGTGTGCCTGCTCATGCATTGCTTGTTCCTGCTTAGGACACATGTGTGTATGTGGGTCGTGTCCTGTCTGAGGCAACTGATGGAAGACTGAATGTGATGTCATGTCTTCTAGAGGGCACGCGGGAAACTTCACAAGGCTGTGTTGTCAAGTTAGACTTATCATCAGTCACTGATGCATCTATATTCCCTGGACAGGTGGGTTTGTTTGTGTGGTTGACCATACTGTTCTATTTAGTTGAATGTTGTGTAAGTAGGCACCTCACAGTTCTGCGGTGTGTGCTTTCACAGGCATGTAATATCTGGAAGGTGGTCCAAATGACTGCTATTTTACCCTCTTAATAACGTTTTACATGCTTCTTGTGTAAGTTTATAGGAACAGCAAAGCGATTGAATAACAAAGTACAGCCTTGTCTCCATAATGATAGCAAATAAAAATGCGAACAGTCCTATGGAGGAAGACGTTTACTGCTAATGAAGATAGTATTGTCACCAACTTTCACTGCAAAACCGGCACATCTTAAAAGTGGCTCGGGGTCACATAAACACAATGGTAAGGTGGAGCACACCTGAAGTTGTGGAATCACGTAAGATAGACCAAAATTCCCGATATCGCGGTTGCCCCAGTTACGCGCCATCCTCTTTTGCTGGTAGGCACACGCTGGTAGGCAAAAACAATGGTTACAGCAGCGAATGGAGGCGTTAACTTACCAGCAACAATGACGGCAGCAAATTCATTTGAGAGCGGCAGTCACTCAATGGAGGGCTTGTGCGAGGCAATTTCTAATCCTTGCGGCATGCCTGATGACAGTAAGCATTTTCAGATGCAGTTTGACTGCTTTTCGTAGCTACGTAGCTAGCTAGCTGATTTGTTGATGAGCGTAGCCACCTGACTTCGGTCCCTAACGCACATGATCTCTACCACTGACGACTGACAAACTAAACCTGGTTGTTTACTCATTCTTTAGGATCTCAGGCTCTTGGTCGCAATCAACCAATGGAAATACAATTGGCAACATTGGTAGGTAACTCGCCTGCAGCGATTGTGGAGCTCTCCAGTGCTAGAACTAGAATTCACGTTGGAAAAATGGCTTATGTATGGCAAGAGTAACAATAGTTCCGTTTATCCATGCTTGCACTGCTCTAGGTAGGATCTGCATGTTGTGGCAAGGTATGTGAAGACCAGGTTAACAAATGCCATCGGGAAAGAGGACATTATTGACAGACTCTATGCTTTTGGCCTTGTTGGCTCTCAGACAGTCCATGAGAACGAGCAGTGGAAAGGCTTGTCATAGATTACTGACTCCATCAAAATGCAGCTATCTAGCTTACCACCATTTTCTGTATCCGAGCCTGGTCAAAATCTCTTGATCGCATCGAACAGTTCCACTTCATGAACTTGCTTGTGTGTCTTGTGGAGTGCGAAGACAGGACTTTTAACCAGGAATCGATGAGAACATTTATGGCTATCTATCTAAGCTGAAATTGTAAGAACTCCACATTCTACCTGGAGTGTTTGCATGGTAGTGACAGACTGCAGCTGAAATGGACCCATCCTTATTATGCACAGGTATGTACAAGGTGAAATGGCAATTGTTGGCACTGAGTGGTGTGACTTCATTATCTACACACCAATTGGCCTGCATGTGGAACGTATAACTATGATATTTGTTTCTGGGAAGAACTTCTTCCCTGACTGAAAAGGTTCTTCCGCAATCATGTGCTGTTTGAACTAGTTACGACTACAATATATTGTGCTAAATATGCTCCTCAGCTGCCAGCAGCTGCAGATGTCACAGACTCTGTTGATGAGCCGAATGAGCGAACTGACATAGACCAAGATACCTAGACTACACATGGACAGTAACAATGTATAATATGCTGTATATACACAAGGACCCCACCAAGCAAACTGTATATGTGCAAACATTTAAATTTTTTAAAGCAATTACATACCTACAAACATTTTGTAGTGTCAAGCTCACCCGATAGCCCTCTCCAAATGAATTCTCAACTCAGCAATTCGCCAGGTCTTCTCTACTTCCTTTCTAGTTAATTGAGGTTGGCCATCCAAGAACGGTGGGATGCTCAGATACTCACCTTTTGGAACTAGTAAATCATCAATATTGAACCACAGTCTGCCATCATACTGTCACCCTTGTCTAGAAGGTTTCCAGTACACGATTGACTCTGCTGTACAATTTCTCTGACAGAGACGCATCCACCCCACAAGGGGGAGAGGAATGCAATTAGTCGAGATGGTGAGATACCCAAAAGCAGTTTAGACGTGTTCCTACTTTTGCACGTCTGTGACTGCCCAAGCAAACAGGTTGGGTGCTGCACTTGCACCTCCATACAGTCTAGTATAATTCTAGTGCTAGGGTACTGTTGGCATAAGGGTGGCATCCAGCTATCATTGGTACCTGGTTTGGCCATGGAAGCAATTGAGCCAGTTCCTTCGATAAAAACATTCCCCATGTGCTAAAAGGGTTAGAGAATGTAGCTTCAGGTATGCTCATTCGATCTGCAAATGTATTGTCCACGAAGGCGATACCACAGGCTGACAAGAACAGAAAAGAATTGTTCAGCAACTGGAATAGTGCCCCATGGTTTCTGCCCTCGAGAAACACTGTCCTGTTTTCTTATCTTGCCTTTAGTGCACACCAAAAGTCGTGGTTTCGACAACAGAGTACCTTCCTCATGTAAGTCCTCTTCTCTTTCTCCACATCTTTGATCTTCTCTTCCAACTGTGCAACTTTTGAGTAGGAAACTTTAGAGCTTGAAGGATGAATAGTCCAGTCTGTGTTGACTTCCATTTCTACTGGGATCTCTCCATTCGCATGTCCCATCTGCAGTATCTGATCGCCCGGTGTTTTCAGGCTCTTTGCAGCAGACTTAGGCTCAGAGTCACACCTAGCATAACTGTGGTCTTGTTGAGCTTGTTTCTGCTGGATATTTAGGAGCTGCCATGCCTGTTCAGCATGTTAAGCAGCATTGGCAGCAAGACTGATTCATGCTTCTCTGCTGACCACGATCAAAGTGATGAAGCAACTTTGAGACAGTCCGGGTTGCATGTTGCTCACAGCGTGAGGGCTATCGCACCCCATCGCCACAGACAGAACATAGTCTACATGACTAGGGTTTTTGTGAGGTGCACCTGCAGTAAAGTGATCCCCGCATATCACCTTCGCTGGGAATCCAATCAGGTTTGTCAGTGTTCTTTCTCCAAAGAGGAGCAATCTGGAGCCTGTGCCTCTCGCCTTATCGTGGAAAATGATAAAAACCTACCTTCACCCCCTTTTGATGGTGTCTTGTGCATTCTACGACTGCATATGTGAAATAACCATGGCGCTTAGACGAGCAGCGCTGAGGCGCAAGTACAGCGAAGAAGAACAGTTACTATACTTCCGGCACAGGCATTGCCTACCAACTTGGCCGATTATTTGCATTGCCTTGGTTATGCATGCAGAATTCAGGAATTGATCTAGACAAAAGTCATTACAAAGAAGGATATGAAGAAAACGCCTTGTTCGCCCTTAATTTGGGTGTAGTTTCACACGTTAAGCGATATATATCTCAGCAGTGGCTATTGATACAAACATGATCTAATGCAAGTATGAAACTATAATTACTGTTGAATGTAATTATGCATAATTCACTCTCTCAGAGCGGACTGTATACATGCTGTAAACCACCTGTTACCAGCCAAAATCCCGTCACTTATCACACCCCTCTTCTACCACACCTCCATTCTTGTCTAACATAGCAATTAAACCAGCATCTGTCTCAGATATAAAATTACATTGCTAGTGGTGTCTTAGTTACATCAAAATCGTTGTCGCCCAAAATGTTTACAGGAATTTAGTGGATATCCACACCTTGATACTGTTTGTCCGGCTAGGTTTCGTCATCACTTGAGTTATCAGTAGAGTTCACTAGATTTCTTGAATACACCAAACATTTCCGCAGCTCACTTCTGCCTTCTTCAGTGGTATGCCTTACAGGGGTGAGTCCAGGGTTATCCACACCTTCGGTCCAAAGTACAGGTTTCCAGGTGTAATAACCTTGTGTTTTGTCTGCAGCATGGCACAAGATGTTGTCATCAAAGAATGCTTTCATTCATCTGGGATATGTCTGTGAAAATGCAAAGGCGTCGAGTTAACACATTAGTGGTGCTAACGCTTAATGCATTTCAGGAAGCGCTACTTGGCGAAAACAGGTCAATTTTGGCTCAACGAAAAATTGCTATCTTAAGCAAACACAAGGTGGACTAAAGCAAATAATAGGGTGTCAATTACTGAGCATGTCCATATTCGTTGCTAGTCGTAAAAGGCAGTCAAATTTGGGATAAGGGATGAGACACTTGTAGGCTCAGTAAGTGCTCCTACTTATGCGTCAGCTCGAACAGTAGTGGACTACTGTAAGCGATTTATGTAAGAAATATGTGGTGCATATGGCATGATTTTGACTTTGTATGAAGTATGGATCCAACGATTATATGCTGCAGCTATATTGGCCGCCCTTAGGATGACTATAGTGCACATGATAAGCTGACCTGAAGCCTTTCACCCAACTAGATGCTGTCCACAGTTTGCTACCAGAGCTCGATCTTATCCTATGAATATGGCTACAATTTCGTACCGCGATTCAATCACTTCCGTAGTTTACACTATACTTGGTAACACATGTGAGGTTTTAGTCAGAAAATGGCTGCTAGGTGGTACTGAAACAAAATCACTGTGTATCCTGTGGGTGAGAGAGATATTGAGCCGACAACAGCTGATTCAGTAAGATATAAAGATATGATCTAGTTATTCTGTGTTGGGAATTTTGACTGAACATTCCTGTAGTGAGTTATAAGGTACGAACGTTGTCTCTGTGAAGTATGTGTGTAGTTTTTTGTTGTAACTCAGCAATGGAGGAGTGAGGAAAATTTTGATCATAAGATTACCTATTGATCTATGCTATCAAGTGCTACTCAGGTTTTCCCTCACTAGCCACGTCAACATTTAGTGCTCAATATTAGAAGCTGGCTTTGGTTCAGGTTAACGTTGAGTTAACCTGAACCAAAGCCATTTTGTTTCAGTACCACCTAGCCACCATTTTCTGCAAACTGTGGACAGCATCTAGTTGGCGGAAAGGCTTCAGGTGAGCTTATCACATGCACTATAGTTATCCTAAGGGCGCCCAATAAGGCTGGCTAAAGTACAGGATTGTAGGTTCCCTTTGATATGAAGCACTCCTTGTTTGGATGCGATTTCAAGCAGAAAGGAGGTAAATATGAATGTAAAATTTGGCGTCACAGACACCAGATGATGCTTGACTTGCTTGTTGAAGTCACTTTGAAACTGGAAATTGGTGGTGATGATGACAAAGAATACACAGCAACATTGGAGGGAGGATAACTGCAGAAAAAGAAGGGTTCTTGAGACCTTGTGATCCAACAAAGAGGACCAATGAGGAGCCTAGATACAAGTCTGATTTTGGATTCATCGTGGACAATCCCCTTTGTTTGCCCAAGAAGTGACAAGTACATGAACTGAAGTGCTACATCAGAAGGTTCTAATCCTTTTTATGGAGGACACTCTTCGTAGCACTTTAACCTGCTGATGATGCCACTTAGGGTCGAAAACATCCAAGATGATCATGAAGAATCGTCTTAGGCATAATGCGTGCTTTTACTCTCCTGAATCCTTGATTATCTGGATTGAGCGCAGTCTGAAATCTCTACTCACACACTTAATTTTCTGGTGGCTGAAATTTTATGTATGGTCTGAACTCACTAGAGTACCAAAGCCTGTGGTTATTGCATATTTAGTCGCTGTCAATGGAATACATTATAGCATCTTTCTAATCCTCACACTGTTAACCCTTTAACCGCGGATGACGCATAAAGTGGTCATTAGAATTTGTACGTAACTGCGGATGACAACTTTATACGTCATGACGAAAGGCACGATTCACGGGTGTTTTTCTCAGCGCAAGAGTCTCCAAGAGCAACGTCGCTTTCAGTGCATATGCACTAGTGTAGAACCTTCCGTTAGCCGTGTCATTTAGTCTTCTGGTCCCGCCTGTGGTGCGAAAGCTGCTTGTAAACTTTACGCAAGTTTACGCAGCGTCTTCTTCGACAGAACATATGGCTGACTCCACGTTAGCGAGTCCAGAATAATTTTGAAAGTGCACAAGAGCAATTCAGCCTTGCGGAAGTGCCTTCACCTGGTCTTCAGGTCGTGCTAGCCAGTTCCAAAGCATACACAATTTACCTGAGCGTCTTCTTCGACGGAAGGTAGGGCTGACTCCACGTTAGTGTGTACGGAATAACGTTGAGAAGGCACAAGCGTATTCGCAGTATTCATGAATCATCCCTGCAGGCTGCCACCAATTCCTCGTCGCCGTTTCGAGCGAAGGAAAGCTGTACAAGTAGCGAACATGTGTGCGCCTAATTCTCACTATGAACAGCCATGTTAATTTCGCCACTCGAGCAATGCGCACTGTAAATAAATCCGCGTGTAATGGGTTAATAATAAATCCAACCCAACTCAGTTACGTACCTATGTAATCTATTCTTTGTAATTATAAAAGCTTTGTCTATGTTCATCTGTAGGTGCTTGTTGTGGAGGGAACCAATAATATTGGTGGACATCTGAAGGCTTCTAAACTTTACCACGTAAGTGTTTATCTCTCTCCTGCATGCATTCTTGTTTCATGCCTTTTCGTGCCAACCTTCCGTTTAATGTATTGTGTAGCTTTCGTAGTCCTGTGTCCATTGTACGTATACAGTTTTAAAGTATCAGAGTATGTTTGCACAGTTGTATGCAATATTGATGGCTCTACTTACATATATAACAGGGTGGTTGTACTGACAACTGTGACATTTTTTTGTTTAAACTCTGAGGAAACAACAGCTCAGGAGAAGGAGCGTGGCCGATTTCGTAGCTCGCGTGGCTGAAACAATCGCTAATGGTGTTAAATGGATGTTTCATTCGTAAACAGAGGGAAGTCGGTTTGTACAGGGTTGAGAACACTGAGACAAAAAGGAGAAAACATCGACTAGACTACTTTGTGTTGTCCTGCAACGATGTAAGTGTCTAGAAAGAAATCCATTGTAGTGGCGAGAGAGCATCGTCTGGGCTCGTGAAGGGCGCAACAGAGAGCGGTGCCAACTGGTCCCACGAAGGGCTCACAACAGAAGACAAAGTAAAAGAAAATTCCATCTAGTGGGAATTAAATGTATTGTTCATAAACAGAGGGAATTCACGGGCCCAGACGACGCTCTTTCACCACTATGGTGGATGTCCACGCACTTACATCATTGCAGGACAATGCAGGGTAGTCTACCCGATAGTTTTCCACTTCTGTCTCAACTGTGACATGGTTTAGAGGTGATCAATGCTCCCTGATATGAGTACATTCTTGAAACCTGAGTGATGATGTGCACTACATTGTTCTGTAGGATAGATTAGAGTGCCACTGACACGCTCTTTTTATTTTACTAAATGAAGCAATATCATGAGCAGAGATAATGGTGTTACATTTGAGCTTCTGTCCCTGTCATTCTTAAAGTCAGCCAATTTTGAAGGTCACAAGGGGTACGGTTCCCGACTTTAGTATATTGTTAAGGAGAATTTCAGCTGCTCTCATGTTCTATTCATCTCTGTAACATCAGTTAGTACAATGCGTAAACATCGTGTTGCTGTTGGACACAACATCGGAGCATGTGGAACATGTGTATGTAAACAGTAAATGTAAACAATGTGGATTCTGCGCCGGACACATTTACTCTCCGTATTAATCCCCTTTATTCCTGGGCATCCCGAAACGGGTTCAAGCTTGCCATCATTGTGAACATTGTTTTTTGTCGAGAAGTTCTATGTCAGTGTGGCAAATGTGAGAGTGAATTATAAAGATCTGAGAGCATAGACACCTGTTTCGAACTGTTTTAACACTGGAGCGTTCACATGGCCACTGGGTGTTGTGGTCAATTACATCATGTTGTTCATGTTTGTTTATCAATTAGGTGTGAACTAAAATGGCTGCTATGATGGAGCTCGTGATCATGTTTATTTGTATTGCAATGGTGTGGTGGAGATGGCGCATATGCACGCGTACCTGCAGGAGGAAGAGGAGGATGGTAGTATTGAGGAGATGATTGCAAGCTTTATATGACTGCAAGGAGGACTATATACTTACGTTAAATTGTGTCTGCGGTTGTTGCGATCGAATCATTGGAAGTACACTACAGCGTCGATCGGTCCGGGTTAGGAACACTTGCCGCTGAATCTCACTTTGCTCTGTATGCGTCCTTTCTCCGCCATTTGTTTCGCACTTCGGAACCAGTTTCTACAAAACCGTTTCGAGGAAAATCCAGTGCAGAGCGGGTTCTGTTAAACCGGTTTCAAGCAGTTTTCAAACCGTTTTGACACCGGTTGAAGTGCGCAAGTGAATGTGAATGCGCCCAACCGGTATCGTGCTGCCTTGTGAAAGGGCCCTGAGGTAATCACACAGCTGTCCATTGACTGTTCCTCATGTTTTAGATAGCTAATTGGTTTTATTATTATTATTAACGTTATTCATGCCTACTATTACTGTCATCATCACCTGTCACAAACACTTACTTATTTTTAGGAGTACTTTGTACTGCTATCAATGATGAAGGTAGCGGAAGGCTGCCGAAACGTCTGTAAATTTGTGAATCATTTGGATAGTGTGAACAAATCTCAATAATAGTACAACCTTATAACTCCGTACAGGAACGTTGCCACAAAAGCAAACACATGTAAAAGTTGACAATTACCTTGGCTTTAATAGGATCCTTCTTGTAACAACTACACTAACCGGGAAATTGAGTGGACTACAGTGAAATTATGATCACAAGGCAAGGTGACTTTATATGCGTGCAAAGGCGGGAAAAAGACAGATATGTAATAAATATGAGTTTATGTGACAGGGCTAATCTTAATTATAATGGAGCTAGGCTGAATTTCCAAAACTTACTGAAGAATTTGCAGCAGACACGAACGTAATTACTAAGCACTGTCCAGAGGGTGACCTCGATGGGCATTTCCATCGTTAGCTTTCGAAATGAAAGTTTTCCAAAGTTTAACTCAAAATAGTTGTTGTATTTGGCCTCAAAATACTTGTTGTATTTAGCCTGTGTGCTGTCTCGTGCACGGCCCGTTCCTCTTTGAATGTACCCAATCCAACAGCTAAACAGTGGTAGCACCATGTGTTTAGCTTCATGGCAATCTCTGCCATGCAATCTCTCAGCGCTGCCTAATGATGTGTTAAACGCTAACACAGTGAATCTTACCGGTGTCATTTGATTCCAACCGTTTCACTGCGATCTCTTAAGCTTTCTTAAGCGTTTCGTTTTAAAAGGTGTACGATTTCCGTCATTCTCAGGTCAAATTAACACTGCTGTAAGTGTCAATACTCTGTACATTCGTACTTGCACAAGTAAAGAAGTATACACAAGAACCACATGCACGCTATACGCAATTTGCTGGCTATGAATCTTGATGATATTGTATGCACGTCAAGAATAAATGAATAGGAGCAAGGCAAACGTACCAATCATGCAGGTTTTAAATAGGCAAGGTTACTCATTTTCTGTCAGCATACATGCATGCAGACCCTAACAACCCAGCATAATCATTAATGGTAACATACAATTAACACTATAAGGAAGAGAAGTTTACTTGGGATAGCTACAGATAATTCTAAAATTGACAGTTTACTTTGCCAACACTAACGTGCCAATACTTTGTCACCTCATAGGAATGTGCCCCTGATGTTAACAGAAGCGAACAGCAGAGAACAGGTACTGTATGTAGTTTGTCATGATTTTGGCTGCACTGCTTATTCATACAAATTTCTAATTGCCCAATAGTGTTGTGAATATGTCGATGTTGATGTCCCTGGTTCAAAATGGCGGTTTGTATTAGCACACGTTGGTAAAACTAGCGAAACAGTTGCGAACTGGAGCAATTAAAGACTATGGATAGGCTTATTTTGAAGGTGCGAAGAGCGACAATGTTCCCAAATGCAACCTGGAGTTTGTGTGAGGGAAAAGCGTCGTTGTCACTGTTACCCTGTTTTCACCTTTTCATAATCATATTTTTCTTCTTCCCACTGAATTTTGCGTGCTTTTATCGCTTGACACAGGTCACCTACTTGTCTCATTCATACACGAGGACGCACAGAGGTATCTGAACCTCTAGGAACTCAGCGCTAGTGGCATTTCGACTCGTACAGTGTTCGGGGGAACGCGAAGTTTGTTTCCCCAATATAAAAGCATACCCCAATGCTGCCATTTTGTTACGGGGCCATATATATACGCGTCTCATCTCGAGAAGCCAGCCGCATTCACCGGAACAGCGGAACGCCGTATGTACGTAGAATGTTTTCAATAAATTAGCTAGCTAGCTAGGTATAGCTAATGGCTAAACATAAATAGTTACAATTAGGCGATAAACGACGACGGTCCCTACAGAGTCAGTGTGCATCAGTATAGCTATATAAAAAGTAAACAAACTAGAATATTAAAAATTCCAAGGGATTTAGGAATGTCCGAAAAAGCATAGAAACAAGTGGTGACATCTCAGTACTTTGACCCATCACGTTTCTTTCAGGATCAGAAGTCCTAATCCCTTGCAGAGTGGTCCTGAGTTCACTTCATGGGATTTAGCTAGCAAATTTTTAATGGAATTTTTAATATTTTAGTGTACATGTATGTGTTCTTATGTGTGCCTTTTGTCTGTGTCCTGCATAGTGTGGTCCCCATGCTAGACTGGTGTAGGTAATAGTAGGTATTAAAATGCAATATGTATATATGCATCTATCATATTTGCTCGAATAGACACCGCACTCTGTTTAGTGGCTGCCCTAGAATTTATGCTGCACTTAGTGAAGAGCGAAGCAGAATAATAGCCGTCCTTGAGTAAATGCCACAGCTGCAAGTGCAAAAATACGGCGCGAAGGACTAGGAATGGATACTACCACACTAGAGAAGAAGAGAAGATTCCACACCGCATTTAAGCTGAAGATTACCGACTGTCCCTCACAGTGTAGTTACAGGATGGCTACACTGTCCATGCACAATGCTGTCGAAACACAGAATGATTCGTCCACTTCGCTTGCCACGCTCGTACTATATAGTATGCAGACTAAAATGCATGTGTATGCGAACCTTGAATGGTAGCCACCCTTGAATAGACACATCATCTTTCTGGACCTAAAAATAACAGTTACTGTAGCTGCGGTGTCGATTCAAGCGAATACGGTACTTGCAATATCGTACGTTTTGACACCTTGCGAATAGATCTAGATGGGCATATTTGTAGCAGAATCAATCAGTCAGTAGCATTTTATTGCAGGTTGTTTTGGTTGCATAGGCCTTGGTCAACTTTGTTCAAACTTTTGTCAATGTGTACAGAGTTTTGTACACAGATAACGAAGGCCTACATGGCCAAATCGTCCTGCAATCAGTTGCTATTACAGAGTGTTAGATCAGCATTTATGGTGAATGTTGCATGGTCATGTGACCTGAGATAAGACGTCAAGGTTCACTGTGAAAGACAGCGGCATTTTCCATCAGCGTAAACGTTTGATAAAATGGCATTTCAGAGAAAGCCTGCTTCCTGGAGTTGGGTAGCTGCATCTTTTCTTAGCTAGGACACGCTCTGATGGTGATGCAATATATTCAAGGAGTGATCTGAGTGATCTGGGTATGGTTAAGATATAAGATAGAGGCTAAGCTGCCGTTGTATGACCACATGTCAACTGTTCGAATTCCTCCTGGAGCGAGAAGATGACTTAAAATCACTGGCTTCATATTTGGATGTTTGTTTGAGAGCGTGAAAGCTCTAGGAGTATTCAATAGCAACATTTAAGCACAAGCATGCGACATATATAACAACAAATGTGTCTTAGGGGTCTAAAGGGGCACCCTTTTCTAACAACACACATCATTGATTTACAGATAGTTGATATACCTAGTGTACACATCAGGAGTGAACTACTGTATGTCGCAAATGTTTCGCGACCGAATAATAACTGTACATAGCTGTGGAATCGTCAAAGGCAGTGCACAATGTTTGTTTGTTTAACAGCACAGATGTCACCACATTGAAGCAGTCAGCATGCACAGATGCAAGTTATATAAGTTATCCATATAATTACAGTGACCCCCACAGCATCTGTATTGGGTTTAGGTCTGGGGACTCTGCTGGACTCTTCCACCAGTGTACTCCATTTGCAACAAAAACCACTGCATGTACTTACTCGTACGGTACGGTGCATAGAAAACATTACGTTACCCGAAAACTGGTAACAGTTATCGTCGATTATCGTTAGCAAACGCGAACGGTGAACCGTTAATCGGTAGCTAGTAACGCTTAATTGTTAACTGGTAGCAAGTTGCGTAGGAGCAGTTTTCAGTGTTCGTGAAAGAGAATGGTCTTATCAATGTATTGCAAGCAGCGGATCATGCAACTATACGCGTGACTTCGTCTTCACTGTGACACTCTCACCGATCTGTAGCGCTCCAGTCGCGCTCTTTTCTCTGCGTACCTTGGAGAGACTTTCTACGTACTCCTTCCCGTCGTAGCTCACTGAACCACTGTCTTCGTATGTCGATGATGTCCATATCTCTTTAGTCGGCTCCGAATAGCAAGTCTCTCCGAAAGGTCGGCTGCTGATCCAAGCATCTCCAAATCTTTTCAAACGGCTCCAAATAGTAGCGTCTTCACAGGTGTGCACTCCACGTATGGCAGCGTAACAGTGTCTCAAAAGAGCAGCGTCTCACAGCATCCCCAAACTCAGCGTTTTCTGATCTGAGCGGAGTATAAGATACGAAAACGTCAACCGATAACGGTTTCCGGTTTTCCGTTAACCTTTACCGGTTAAACGCTAACAGGTAATCGAAAATATTCATAGTTAAAGGAGCGCTAACGACGAAAAGCGCTAACCGGCAAACGGAATTACCGTCATGTTTTCTATGCACCGTGTATGTTTAAGATCATTGTCCTGATACAGACAATAACCATGTGGGTACTTCTCCTTCGGGGTATGGCAGAAAAGAGGCTGATAGGATGTCAGAGTACCTGGTCACCATCATGAACTCGCTGAATATCACAATTTTATTGGCACCTCTCTTTGATATGCCAGCCCACATATGTATCTTTGGTGAGTGTTTGTGTGTATTACAGCTTTCTGGGCATCTTCTTATGAAAGCACTTCCTTTGATGGCACTCTAATTGAAAGGTAGATTCATCTGTAAAGATGATGTTATCAAACCTGTCTTTCTCAGCAATGAGCTTTGTACACCAGTCAAGCCTCTTCTGCTTATTTGCATCTCGAATTGCCTGACAGCATCTTGCTGTTGAATTGTGAATCCTTGATATTGTTGGACGCTGGAAAGCTTGAGTGGATAAAAAATAGTCGAACACGCTATCAAGTATTGAAGGCGCGACTGGTGTGCCGTCTCCAGACGTTAGAAGAGAATGTGTGTACTGTACAGCCTTCAGTAGACTATCCTCTGCAACCAGCACACCAATGCCTTCACCTACCATGGAAATGGTGACACCCAGTCCTCCTTCCTTTGCTGCACAGCCATGAAACCCTCCAGACACACCTGGAGTTTCTTCAGTCTCTGTGTCATATCACTACTCAGATGAATGAAACTGACTGCATTCCAGCAGATGACATCGATTTTGCCTTAAAAGCATGCAGATCATGTAGAACCTGGCTGCGAGGCTTACAGCCAAGATGTTCTCACCACAACAGTGATTTGGAAAACAGCTGCAGAAGAGCCCTGGGCAATGAAGCCTTAAATGGTCTGAAAGTTAAAGCCATATACAACGCATGTATATAAGTGTGTTGGAGATGAAGAATGCGATAGATGGAGTCTGCTGCTGAAAAAGGCTTCCAGTAGTAGTTGATGTAGAGAATGACTCCTTTTGATTAAACCTTTGTTAAACTGTTCTTGCTGTTATGCGTATGGATGTAGTGGACTTCACAGCTGAGCCAGCTAGCAGAACTTCCTATAGTTCCTGAAGGAGGAGATATTGGGAGTACGTCAGTGCCTTAATCTCTACTACAGTAGTGTAACCTATGACAGCTGCGTACATACTTACGATGAAGGCTTAGACCAGATGATGTGTAATGTACATAGCCACCAGTATGAACCTTGTGTGTGTTGTCATATTCATATACAAGCGTTAACTGGGTAAGGGCAAATGTCCACAGAGTGCAAACCATCTTTCCACGGAAAGGGAGTACATGCTCTACGTTGTACTGTAATTCCGTGGTTAGCTGCATGGAAGCTTTCCGGCATCTGCACAGTATTTCCACAGATTTCTTTTGGATTTTGTAAAGTTTCTTGTGACATCTAACATATCATTTGGTACTTTGTGTGCATTGTCTTCCTTCCTGTGTGATTAGGTCTGGAATGTTGTAAACATCCTTCTCAAAGTATTTTCAGGGCTGCAGAGCTCCTTAAAGGCGAGTGGTCACTATGGCCTCTTTTTCTAATAATCATTTTGCCGCTGAATTTATCCAATGTCAGCCTAGTTGTGAAATTGCTTCTTCTCCATGTGAAACCACAACTTACTCGCTTCTTTGCTTGCTCCGATTCAAATTGGCACCTATTGGCTATCACGTTGTCGACTCAATAAATCACTGAGCTGTGACTATCAAATATAGATTTTGGCAATATTAAATAAGCCCGTTTTCAGGCAAATTTATCAAACATAAATGACGTCAGATTTTTCAAGTCAGTAGTTATGTGTAATGTGTAAGTCTCTTGCAGTCATCAGATTGTGCAAGCTCCTAGAATTAGGGCACCATATGTACCAGTGGGTGTGTATTTGCCAATTCCATGCAGAATTTCTGATGATAATGGCCAGTGGCCCTTTTACCACACTTGACTCCTTGGAGTACTCCCCTCTAAAGGATTTGCTAGAAGCTGTGAAGCAGGACAGGCCTAGCATTCTTATTCTGGTACGTTACACAGGGCTTGTGTAGACATCTTCATTTGACTACTGTCTTAATTTGATCTCTACAGTGTGGGCCATTCATTGATTCACGACATCCTCTTATCGAGGTTAGTGATGGTGCTGTTAATGGAGGGGTGTTTAGATTATATTAGTCTTATAGTATTTGTAGATATGTACTGTGTGTGTGTAAGTTTTCAAACTATTTTTCCGAATAAGCATCTGATTGAGAAAATAAGTATTTTGAGTTAACAAGAGCTGGTGGTGCTGTTCCCCAACTTGAACTAATTGCTCTCTCAATCTCTGATGGAGTCAGCTATGCATCAGGACTGCATGCCAATTTGTTAGTGAATGCATCAAACATAAGACTGATGAGCACACAAAATACATTAGCAAACAGGCAGCCTTGCACAGGTAGCTATGGCCACACTGTGTACAATTGTAAATGCAAAAACAAACAGGAATGATATACAAACACATATGAGGAACACACAGCCCACAGAGACGTACATGCGCAATACCATGCTTTTGTTCATAGCAGAAAGTGATACGTCCGAGTACAATGCAGGGTGCCATTGCTGAAAAATCCGGTGTGTGCTAGACCAAAGTCTACAAACCACACCGTAGATGCTGGAAACAGTACGATGCACTCAATGACTTCAATATCACTTTTGTCCCACAACTAAGGCAGTATTTCATGAACTTAAAAGTTTGAAAGCCGTACGACACTTTTGTGGCCAAGACAACAATCGGCAGTGACCTGTGCGTCATGTCAGAGTCCTTTCCAGAGTCCTTTCCATGCTATCCTCCTGCGCAAATGATAAGAAAATGACTACTGATATGCTTTGGGCCATGTGATCGTCAAGATGGCAGCTGCAATCAATGGCAGGTAGTTTTTCAGGTGTGCACCTGCTTCTTTAGTGATTGCCCGATACTAACGATTGGTACAACTGGTATAAGGAATAGCGAATAGCTAATAGTAGCAAGACGAAGTACAAATTCGGGATGTGGAACATCAGAGGGCTGACGGGAACTGTTTGAAACGCAGAGCTGAAAACCCACGAGGTGCTTAACATCCTTGCGCGCTACGGCATCGACTTAGCTATCCTGACAGAAATGAAACACCGCGGTGGCTCTTACGAGGAAGAATATGTGGTCAGTGGTACGGAGTATAAGTTGTTCTTTGCTGGTCCAGAAAATGGGGAAAGAAATCATCATGGAGTCACCCTGGCGGTTAAAGCTGTACTTTGGGCAGATTGAGGCGGCCAGTGGTAGCCTTTCAGCAATAGAATCATAATTGGATGGCTGAATAATGGCAGGGAGATGATCATGGTGGTTGGAGCATATGCTCCAACCGAGGATAGTGATGAATGTGTGAAGGATGATTTCTCTGACGGGCTTCAGCAGGTCCTCTCGAGGGCCAATGTCAATCAGGAGGTTATCCTACTTGGAGACTTCAATGCTAACATCAACCCAATGGATGGTGCCAGTGATGGGGCAATTGTGGGACCATATGGCTGTTGGAAAAGACCCACCAATGGCAATGGCCTTCGGTTACTGGACCTGTGTGGCCACTTTGGCATCGTGCTAACAAACACCCTGAGCAACATCAAAACGAAGGACATATTTACATACAAAGACAAAGGTCCACATGGTGTGTGGCAACTTACCGATTATGTTGCCATTCGGAGAAGGCACCTGTACACCCTATGCCAGACCTCAGTTCTTCGGGGGGTACAGAAGCTCTTTCCCTCTGCAGATCACCACCTTGTCATGAGCATACTGATGCTCTGGGAAGATCCACGAGTGAGGAAGGTGCGAAAAGGTTCCAGAAATGCTAGGCCGCAGCTTGTCATCAAGGGCTCGCAGCAGCAGCTTGCAGATGCAGTGTCTACTCTGAGTTTGACTGGCCTAGGGTGGGCAGATGGTTCTAAGGCCATCTATGATACAGCCAAAGCTGTGGTTGGTACTGAGAGGAGAAAGGCCAGGTATTGGGTGTATGAGAATGTGGGGGAGGTAGACCGAATTGTTGCAGTGAGGAAGGCTGCGGGGAACACCAAGGAGGCCTGTGACAAAGCCAGGAGAGAATTTGCAGCCCTGAAGGATGCCTAGTGGAATGATCGTGCTAGCCGTCTACAGAGAGCTGCAGAAAATGGAGACACTATGTGGTGGTTCATCAGCTGCTTAGGGAAGTCTGTGGTCCCACTCAAAGGAAGGCCATTGCCCTTCCCATGCCTGGGGTGGGACATCCAAACCTCTAAGGAGACTGCTGAGGCCTTCAAAATGCACTTTGGGAAGGTTCTGAACCAGGATAGAAATATTGATCCTGATTTCATCTTATCATCTCCCACAGCGATCTGTGCATGAAGCCCTTGACAACTCTATCTCACGAGAAGTAGATGAAGCAGTAAGGTTACTGAAGAACTCCAAGGCACCAGGAGGCAACCATGCTCTTGAAGGCGAGGTCCCCAAAGTGTGGGTAGATTGTACAATCACCTCGATTTATAAGAAAGGCTCACCAAATGACCCTGACAACTACTGTGGAATTGCCCCTTTTGTCAACAGGAGGCAAAGTGTTCAGTGAGGTCCTGACATGGAGGTTGCAGAGAGTCCTGGTCCATGATGTGGTACCTGAATCTCAGTATGGCTACCGTCCAGGCAGGTCAACGGAGGATCTGATCTATGTGCTTAGGCAGAGAAAAACACCCCAATGTATGCCATCTTTATAGATTTCTTCAAAGCTTTTGACTCAGTTGACAGAGGACTACTCTGGGTAGTACACTTCCGTTTTGGAGTGCCGCCAAAGTGTCTCACTGCACTCAGGAACCTGCACACCAATATGGAGGGACGGGTTGCCTATCGTGGAGATCTCTCTTCAAAGTTCCCCATCCACACCGGAGTAAGGTAAGGATCAATTGAGGGCCCAGTGTTGTTCATTCTCTTCCTAGCAGCAATGATGGAGGTAGCCTTCCCTGACAACTCCAGGTTCCGTAGTGAGATGGGAGTGAAGCTAGAAGTTGCAGGAGGTGACATCACTGAAGTGAGGAGATTCCGGAGACCAACTCTCAACACAATCCTTGACTGCATTTATGCTGATGATACCGCACTTGTGTCAGACAGCTTTGAGGACACTATTTGAGATCATTTGTCAGTTTGCTCAAACAGCCACCAAGTTTGGGCTACTCATCAACCTACAGAAGACCGTGTCAATGCGCTTCAATCCCGCTGTGCAGGAAAACCTCACTGTGCCCCCCTTCTATGTAGGGAACCACCCCTTGGAGGATGTTTCCTCCTTTCCATACCTTGGCAGCATCCTTACACCAGACAATAATATGACAGAGGAGTTTAATATGCGAATTGGACGGGCACGTGGTGTTTTCTTCAAGTTGACCAGAAGGTAGCGTGGTATCCGGAAGGTTACCAAGACCAGAGTTTTCAATGCTGTGGTGTCATCCACCTTACTGTACGGTGCTGGAACGTGGACTAGAAAGGAGCAACAAACCAAGCAGGCTAGAGAGTGCTCAGTACAGGCTAGCACACTACATGCTAGGAGCCAAGCCAATGGACCATGTCCGAATGACGAGGGCATATGAGGAGCTAGGCATGATACCTTTGAAAGTGCTCCTAGTCAGACGCAACCTAGCATGGGCTGCTAGAATCATCAACTACAATGAGTCAAGGTTACCCTGGGTCGTGATGCACAATCAGATGGCCTGTGGGAGGAGACGGAGAGGGCACCCTCATCAGCGATGGCCTGAAACACTGAAGGCTGCACTGGCTTTTGCAGACCTGCCTACCTACCGGGAATGGTCCTTGAGTATCGCAGGTATCGGTGACAATTAGAAGAAGCAGATCAAAGACCTTACCAGCAAGCTAGTGATGAAGTTAAGTTCAAGAATTTGAGAGACAATACGATGAAGTTCAAGAATTTGAGAGACAATATTAATAATGTCAATGACTAATTAACTAAGATTACATGTCAACTATAAATGTACTTGAGTTTACTAGTAACTACCAGTTGCGCTTTTCTTTGTACTTAGAGTGTATGAATGCTCTGATTGATTGATTGAGTCGATATGCTTTGTACTTGGCTCTATTAATTTCAGTGTAATTGTACTACCGTAGCCACACGTATTTTATATATATATATGAGTGTCACAAGTAGAAATTGCACCTTAGGACGTTTTGCCATAATTTGAAAATGGTATCCAAACGTTGGCAAATTTAAAGGAGCAGTAATTGACTTAAGGAGAATGTTCAAGCACTTCAAACATTTGCGAGGGAATAGCACATTTTCTGAATTATTAGGCGCATAGTTTGCATAGCTTTAATTCATAACGTTCAATCCCTCCTCTAAGGCCCAAACATTTTACCATTCAGAAAGAAGATACAGTTCAGCAGATCCTGAGGGGCATCAGGGTTGAATACTAAACTGGTCCATAGCTTCTCCTCATCTTAATCATTAAGCACTTCAGTTTTCTTGACAGAAGTGCCTATGCCTACCAAGTGCAATACAGGGAATCGAGACCATCTCTCTTTCTAGCTTTGATGCTGAATTTGTACAGACATTTTCATAATGGACCCTTGTCTGTGAGTAGAACACTGTCAGGTGCAATGTCCACGGGGAATAAAGAGTTCTGTTCCCTCTTTCAGTCGTCGAACAATTTTTAGCACCTCTGGTTGTCTGCGGCAGTGCTATGGTACAAATCCCAGGGTGTGCTCCTCAAAGTCATTGTCATCAAGTACAAATTGGAAGTGCTTGCTATTTCTTTGCTTGCAGAAACTGGGGGACATTTAGCCATTCTTCGCTGGATACTGGATGCAACAATTTGAATCTGACCACGCTTGTTGGGGCAACTGTTCTTGCAATAAAACTGTTGCTACAGAAAACAATTTACCAAAGGGGTACTTATTTTCACAAAAACCTCTAGACTGCCAAGCAGCACAATTTTCCTGGTTCCATTTTTTTGTGATGCAAAGCTTTCCGCTATTTGAAGTGAGGGCTTCTCAGCTGGCTCAAGCATGAGAAAGGGTAGTTCTCGAATACCAGCTTCAAAACAGGGTTGAAAACCTTGCCGACGTTTCGACCAGATGCTCTGGCCTTCTTCAGGGCGAAGAAGGCCAGAGCATCTGGTCGAAACGTCGGCAAGGTTTTCAACCCTGTTTTGAAGCTGGTATTCGAGAACTACTCGTTCTTTTCCGCTATTTATCTTATCAGTCACAATGAAAGAAAATAAAGAGAGAAATGGGAAGATTAATAATAGTAACAACACAAAAATGGAATACGCCAGATGGATGCATGGTCAGGTCCTATTGTTATTTTAATTTTATCACCAGGACCACCTTTCCTTTTAATTTTTTTAAGTTATGTTATGTATTTAGTTAAACTTGTGCGTTACCCCATGTGACCACATCGTCGTCTGACTGCCCTTTTGCATTTTTACATGCGTGCCTGAAAGTGTCAATTGTTCAATGATGAAGGCAGCCATAGGTTGCCGAAACGTCTGAATTACTGTTTCAGTGCTCTGGCTAGCGCAACGAATCGATCAATATTATTATTACTATATATATTTATATACCAGGACATATAAGTGTAGATATAGCACTGTTACTGTAATAATAATAACAATAATAATAATAATAATAGGATATAGCACTTGTATACCTATAGCAGTAATACAATAACAATAGTACTAAACTAAATAGTTCTACGAGTACTAAGGGCACCTGCACACCCTTATGAGCATGCATAGTAATAGAACAAATCAACGTTCAAAGCTGATACTTATTTATTATTATTTCCCAGCAGCTCTAGTGGGGGAACTGATGGTTTGCTGCCACAACATCTGAAAGATCTCATTGGACATGCAGCAGAAGATGGAGCTGACAGTGTTTTGAATGTATTACTGAGTTGATCACCCTGATTCCAGAAGGTACAAGTTTCGCAGCAGTCTGCAGTCTCTTGTTTGGCACTAAACTTACAGCACTTACGAAGGAAAATGGTGGCATTCGCCCAATTGCTGTGGGGTGTACCATCAGGAGGCTTGCTTCTAAATGTGCATGCCTCCACGCCATCAACACCATTCCAGGTATTCTGGCCCCCTACCAATTGGGATTTGGAATTCCTGGTGAGGTGGAAGCAACAGTCCATGCCACGAGGGTGTATTTGCACAACCTACCCTCTAACAGAGCCCTTATTAAAGCGGATTTTGAGAACACATTCAAGAGTGTCAGACGAGATAAGATGTTTTGTGCAGTCAAGAGGTTCATTCCAGAACTATTGCCTTATGTTCACTCAGCCTACTATACTGAGTCAGTGTTGTTGTGAGGCAAAGTTGACATCATCTGAGCTGAGGGCTTACAACAAGGAGACCCTATTGGCCCTTTATAGTTCTGCTTGTCAATCCATGTCCTTGCCTCTAGTCTGAAGTCAGAATACAAAGTCCTTTATATCAGTGATGGTACAATTGGAGGCACACGTGAAGACATCTCTGCAGACTTGCATACATTGAAAAAGTGGGGAAGCAACTAGGCCTGCGCCTTAATGTAGCAAAATCTGAACTGATCTGTAATGATTCTTCTAATGCACAAGATATGCATAATTATGCTGTTTACCCTGCAATAGTCAACCCTGACCAAGCAGAGTTACTGGGATCCTTTAGGAACTACATCTTTAGAGAAGGTTATGAATTGCCAAATTAGCAAGCTTCAATTGATAGGAGGACATCTGCACCACCTCCATGCACACCATGCTCTCACTCTACTTCGGCATTGTTTCTCTGTTCCTAAGCTACTACATGTCTTGCGTACATCACAAGCTTTTCAGACACTCTTATTGGTTTCTTGGGACCATTTGCTGCTATCCATCGTGTCTAAGATCATGAACATCAACTTCCGGCCAGACGATCCCTGCTGGCTTCAGGCCACTCTCCCTGTGTGACCTGGTGGTCTTGGCACATGAAGGGACTCCGATCTTGCACCCACTGCCTTTTTGGCCTCAGCTGATGGAGCCCATCTATTAATGCTAGACCTGCTACCAGCTCAGCTTTCAACATCTCAGTATGAGGATAGAGACTCTGCTCTGAGGGTGTGGAAGCAAGATTTACCACCCAAGACGCCTGTGCCCACTTTGACAAGTAGCCAGATGGCCTGCGACAGACCAAGGATTGACATCCTGTTTGACACCATCCTCACATGATGCAGTGATGTTAAGTCCAGAGCCAGGCTGCTGGCTGCTGGCTCAGTGGAGTCCAGAGCATAGCTGAATGCCCCACCAGTTTCCTCTCTTGGACTGAGAATGAGTGATGAGGCCATCAGGATTGCCGTGGGTTTGAGGGTGGGAGCTCCTCTTGGACAACCACACCAATGTTCATACTGTGGCAATGACATTGGCCAGTTTTTCAGATATGGTCTAAGCTGTCGATCTAGCCAGGGGAGGCTGTCACGTCACAACACTGTGAACAGTACCATCCAGCATGCTTTCACAGCTGCAAAAATCTCCTCTTGGCTAGAGCCTTCTGGGCTACACCAAGCAGATGGGAAGCGCCCTGATGGGATGACCATGGTTCCCTGGGAGCAGGGAAAGTATCTGGTGCGGGATGCCACATGTGTCGACACGTTTTGCCAATCACACTGTCGAAGAGCAGCCACAGAGCCAGGAGGAGCTGCTGCACATGCGGAAGAAGACAAGACAAGAAGTATGCATACCTGGACCGCATGTAGTTGCTGTGGAGACATGTGGCACCATAGGCAAACATTTAAGAACAGTGACAGGGGAACTGCGATCGTATGCCTTCCTAATGCAGAGAATTTCCGTTGCCACTCAAACCGGGAATGCAACATCAGTAATTGCCTTCCTCCCTGTCAATGCAACAACTAGTATCAGTTTCGAACTTTGATTTGTTCTATTACTATGCATGCTCATTAGGGTGTGCAGAAGCCTTTAGTACTCGTAGTACTATTTAGTTTGGTAGTATTGTTATTTTAATTACTGCTTTAGTTATGTGCTATGTTATCATATAGATACAGAATGATAAATTAACTTTATTATCATTAACCCTCGCATGCGCCGCAGGGTTACAGTAGTTGTGTGTGTGTGTGTGTGTCCGGTTGGCTTTTTTCAAACAGTAACGAATCGGCCAGGAAGACCTACAGATTGCCTCAGCACTGCAATCGCTTGATTTAAAATGAGGTTTTTTTTGTAATACAGCCTCTTCGCGAAAATTCAGAATTCAAGTGGCAGCCATATTGGCGCACTGGTCGGCCATTTTGCTTGCTCTCACAGACACCCGAGCATATATCCATTCACGTGACGTTGCTCTCACCACGTGGTGCTTTTGTTACGGGCTTTGCCATTGTGTTTGGCACGACGCTGTATAGAGCACGTGCGTATCTTCATCACTGGACGTTGAGGTATGATCCTATATAACTTCTAAATAACATAAGATTGCAAAGCACTATTTTGTTCATAACTATGTTAGGTATTATAATAATTAAACAAATGTAATGAAATGCAATCATATATAATAAACACACCTCTATATATAGTAATATAACATTACTACTTAGCTACAGTAATTAACATCAAATAAATAGAAATAATGATAAGTACCTAATACCCTAATACCTAGCCTAAGGGGGGTAACCCTATGGTCCCCAGGACTGAGGCAGCGTTGCCTCGCTGCAAGGCCACGGAGACCTGCTGCAGGATAAAAGAACTTGACTGCGCTTCATTAGAAACCGCCCTGACTCGGCTTCCAACGTCTGCAATAAGGTCCAGGGCACCAGTGCCCATGGCACCAGTTGTCTCCACAACTACCACAACGAAGTGGTGTGTCTGTGTCCAGGTACTTTGCCCTCTTCCTCTTTTCCGCCAACGCTGCAACAGCCCTTGCCTCCCTGGCGGCAAGTGTTAGATGTGATGCAGCAAAGGTATCTGTGCATGTGGCATCCCAGACAAGGGTACGACCTGTCTTCCAGGGGATGATCGTCACCCCATCAGGTCTCTTTCCATCTGACCTGCAAAGCCCTGGAGGCTCCAACACTGAAGGGATCTGTGCCGCCGCCAGGGAGCGTTTGATGATGTTGTTGGTTGCTGCATGGCGGGAGTGGCGTCCCTCACTCTTGTAACAGCTGAGACCATGGATGGCTCGTTTGTCCACTACGGCACCACAGTGACAACACGAGTGTGGGTGACACAGAGGAGCACCCAGGCGGAGCCCAACTGCTATGCGAACCACCTCGTCGTCCATACGGAGACCCAGGGATGAGATCGGTGGGGCATTCAGCCAAGCTCTCGACTCCTTTGTTGAGGTTGCCAAGAGCCTTGCACGGTCCTTCTGGTCAGTGGTCGCATCAAGGAGCCTATCAAGGGCAGCTTGGACACGGGGCTGGTCCCAGGACCTTTGGTGTACGTTTTCTGGGGAGGCTGGTGGCTGATGACTATGACCCATTCTCCACTCCTGTAGCGCATCCTCAACTGCTGGGTGGGATGTACCATGCAGCCTGGGTGGCAGGATCTGTTCAATGAGGCTTGTGCAACCAGCAGCAGAAGCCAAAAAGGCAGACGGTGCAAGCTGTGTTGTGTTGCGGACCCCAATACCTCCAGACCCCGTAGGTAAGGTGGCTTGAGTCCAAGTTGAATCATCGACCAGGTTAACATTGAGGATGGTACTAAGGCAGGAGCGAAGCTCTAGGTCAAAGGACTCGAGAAGCGGAGACAAGAAACATGGGGCAGTCCTGAGCAAGTACATTACCCTTGGAATGGCTATGGAGTGGTGCAACAGGGTGATTGCATCGTGCTTGGAAAAGTGACTCAACCTTGTTCCCATGGTCTTCAAGGCCTGTGCCTTGTCAGCAAGGGAGGTGTCAATTGAGTCCCTCTGGCCAATAGGGGATCCCAGGATGGTTGCCTGTTCAGGAGGGACTTTGCACAGAGTAGGGGATGCACACAGGATCTTCTTGCCGCCTTGCTCCGTGCAAATTAGTTCTGTCTTGCTGCGGTTCAAATGAAGGCCCAGAGATGCTGCTTCACGTTCAATAAACTCAAGGTTCCGTAGGACCCCCTCTTCAGGACCACCCAAAGTGCCATCATCCAGATAAAAGAGGCGAAGCTCTGATCTCAGCTGCAGTACCAACGGGTGGATCACCAAACAGAACAGCAATGGACCCAGGGGGTCACCCTGCTGAACACCCTCAGCAGATAGCAAGGAGATGTCTCAAAAGAATAGGGTTGAAGGGGCAGAGTAGCATGCAAATATGAGGGGGGAAATTTCGGGAACCATATCTTTAGTAGCTGCTAAAATCTTATCTCTTCTGACTGTATTGAAGGTGTTTCTAAAATCGAGTTTCAGGAGAACATGATCAGATGGTAATAGATGAAGGTATGATCTAGAAGCGTGGACTGCTGCCTCTGCACCAAGGGGAGTACCGTATCCAAGTTGTAATGGTGCTAGGTACTGTCCCATTCTCTCCATAACTGATTTGCTGGCCATCTTTGCTACAAGGCGACGAAGGGTGCAGCCCACTGCTATGGGTCTTACCCCTCCATCCTTTTTATTTAAAGCTGTGAGGGAAGCTCCAAAGAAGAAAGGTCGGGTCGGCCACATAAGATTGGGATATTGAAACTGTCTATTGGGATATTGAATTGGGATGGGATATTGAAACTTTCTATAACATAGCTATAGCTTCTTGTGCGGAGGGTTTAGCACTGTAGTACCTAGTATAATATATTACTAAACCCTTGCACCGTAATAATAATTAAGGTATCAAGTTCACTCTCCTTCACGGTTAACATGTCGATTAGGTGTAAAGAAGTAATGACACGATAGACGCTGTTGTAGGGGTGTGGGATTCTTTAGGTGCACCAAAATCCGACAGAGGGTGTGGTGAGGTCGAGAACAGGTGTAGACCCCCAAGGGGGTTAGGATCCTCCGTATTGTCTCTGATAGGTGTCGGACATACAGTAGGACCATTTTGATCGGTGGGTTGTGCTGTGGGTTCCTGGTGACCAATTATCTGGGGTACCCTTTCATCCTCAGCAATTGGGTGACAAGTTCCTTTTCTCTTGCCATGTCTGGGAAGTCCGTGCAGATCCTGTCTACTCAAGTAAGCAGGGTGCGGGCCACTGCTGCCTTGTGAGCCAGAGGGTGGTGTGACTTAAAGTCAAGGTACCTGTCCGTGAGTCTTCTTCCGGAACACTGTTGTCGACAAGGTTCCATCATCATGATGGGTTATCCATGTGTCAAGGAATGGCAGTGCTCCTTCAGATTCCTCTTCGATGGTAAATTGGATGGTACACTCGATTGAGTTTAGATGTTGATGGAACTTCTGGATCTGTCCTTTGGGGAGGGCCATTAGCATGTCGTCCAAATACCTCTTCCAAATTGGGGGGTGGGATTTGCAGGTGGCGAGTGCTCTCTGTTCCACATCCTCCATTGCCAGGTTGTCAATGGTGACTGAGACAGGTGGTAAGGTGACAAAGGTTTGTTGGTACACCTCCCCTCTGTAAGACAAGTAAGTGGCACCCAGGCAGAACCTCAGGAGGTTCACCACTTCATCTGATGAAAGAGAGGTGCGTTCCGCCAGTGAAGTGTCCGCCACTAGTCTCTCATGTGCTACCCTTGCTGCTAGCTCTACCGGGACCTTTTTGAACAATGAGACCATGTCGAAAGACACCAGTACAATGCCAGGGCGGAGAGACTGACCTGCAATAGAGGCAAACTCAAAGGAGTTTCTCACATGGGATGACGACCTACCAACCAGAGGGGAGAGGATGGTGACCAGATGTTTGGAGAGATTGTAGGTCGGGGAGCCGATGAAGGAGACAATTGGTCGTAGGGGAACCTCTGGTTTGTGGACCTTTGGTAGCCCGTACAGGAGAGGCATCTTCCCTGCTGAACTACGTAGCCAAATGTAAAGCGAGTCCGACATCGTGCCTGATCTTGTGAGGCCCTGTAGCAAGCCATTCATCCGTCTCTCCATGGCTGGTGTGGGGTCCTTCGGTAGTCTCTTGTATGTGTCGGTATCCGTCAGGAGTGTCCTGATCTTCCTGTCATAGTCACTTCTGTTCATCACGACTGTTGCATTCCCTTTGTCTGCTGGGGCAATAACAATGGAATCTGCCTTCCTCAAGGTCTGTATGGCCTTCTTCTCTTTTGGGTGGAGGTTTGTAGGCAGTGGTCTGGCCTTGGACAGGTGTCCTGCTATCTTTGTCCTCGCCTGCTGTGCTAGGGTTGAACTGACTTTGCTGAGGCCTACCTCAACTGCTGCAACAATTTCCGGCACTGGGATATGTCTGGGTGCTGGGGCAAAGTTCAGACCTTTCTTCAGCATCTCTTTCTCCATCATAGGCAAGGGCCTGGATGAAAGGTTTACCACCCATCTCTGTCACTGGGGCATAGCTGGCGGTTGCCACCTGTCGTGCTGCTGAGTAAGGTGTCAAACTTGCGCTTTTGTCTGACTTTGCACTCCTCCGTCTTCTCCCGTTGAGATCTTTCTCGGAGATGATCAAGCGCCGTGAAGTGAGGCGGCTGCAAGTGGACTTTGAGCTGTCGCCGCTGAAAGAGCAGGTCAAACTCGAGATCTCAAACCAACCTGCTCGTCCGCTTCGCAATCTCCCGTCCCTCCTGATTGCTCACTAACGGACGTACCCACAGGCTGTGGGCCATGAGGTTGTAGCGCTTTGCCCTCAGGTTGAAAACCAGGTGCTGTATCTGAGCTGCGATTCTCTCCGTTGTGCGCGTAAATCGTCTTGCCATGCCAAGTAGAGTAGATCGTAGTTGTCATGAATCATCTTCATAATTTTCTGTGTGAATAGGTTCCGTCATGATAGATTATTCTTGCAACTACACTAGCCAGGAATCAAATGGACCGATGTCAGGGGTAAAAATTCAGATGTTTCGGCCCAATCCAGGACCCTCTTCAGTTAATTATGTTCTAGAGTACAAGGCAGGGTGACTTATACGTGCAAAAGGCGGGAAAAAAAGAACTCTTTCTGGTGGGAATGATAGTGGTGCCGCCAGAAGGTGATGTGTGACAACAAGCAAGCGTGCATATACTAAATGTGGGTGGGTGAGTACAGAGCAAGTTACAATGTATATAGAATAATAATAAATAAATAAAATTGTAGTACTGTGTGGAAACAGCAGCATGACTCAGCTGGGCCTGCGCGGATGTTGGATTAATGGATTGTACACCGTTGGTAGTGGGCCTCCATCCCTGTTCATTGTGTGGAGTTCTGTCCTGATATGCCAAGCCTCCAGGGCACACCTTTGGCGGTAGTGGGGGTGGCAGTCTACAACCTCAGCCTTCTCCCAGTCAATGTCATGCATCTCATTTGTGGCGTGTTCTGCTACTGCTGACTGCTGGACATTCCCTGAGATCAGGGCCCTTCTATGTTCCTTTAGACGATGGTCTAAAGTCCTCACTGGTTGTCCAATGAACACCTTTTTGCAGTTGCCTCACGGGATTTGATACACCACACCTGCCCGCTGTTGTAGGGATATTGGATTCTTTAGGTGCACTGACAGAGGGTGTGGTGAGAAATGATGAAATAATAACACCATGCACACTCTAATGGAACATGGATTTCTGGGTGTGTCTGGACATACAAGCCTAGACCATGACACGTTATCAGACATCACAGTAGTGACGTCTATTTAGGAACAGGACTGGAACAGTTCAAGGCCATGGATAGACTTATTTCAAGGTGCGAAATGCGACAATGTTCCCAAATTCAACCTGGAGTTTGCCTGAGGGAAAAGCGTCGTAGTCGCTGTTACCCCGTTTTCACCTTTTCATATTATTCTTTTTCTTTTTCTTCTCCGAATTTTTACACGCTTGACACAGGACACCTACTGGTGGCATTTTGACTCTTACAGCGTTTGGGGGAACGTGAAGTTTGTTTCCCCAATGTATAAGCATTCCCCATTGTCACCATTTTGTTTCAGGACCGTACATATACGCATTTCATCTCACAAAGCCAGCTAGATTCTCCAGAATGGCGAAATGTTTTTCAGCGTCGTACATATGCAGCACCTCGTAGCTAAACCCAGCATAGCTGGCTAAATAGTAGAAATGTTTCTCAGTATAATAGCTAGCTCTAGCTAATAGCTAAACATAGCTAAGTACAATTAATAGCAAAAAAACAAAGATGGTCCGTACAGAATCATTGTGCATCAGTAGCTATAGCTATCTAAAAAGTAACCAAACTAGAATATTAAAAATTTCCATTAAAAAGTTCAAGGGATTTTGGAATGTCCAAAAAAGAATAGAAACAAGTGGTGACATCTCAGTACTTTGACCCATCACATTTCTTTGAGCAGCAGAAGTCCAAAATCCCTTGCAGAGTGGTCCTGAGTTCACTTCATGGGATTTAGAGCTTCTGATGCTCAAAGAAATGTGATGGGTCAAAGTACTGAGATGTCACCACTTGTTTCTATGCTTTTTCGGACATTCCTAAATCCCCTGAAATTTTTAATGGAAATTTTTAATATTCTAGTGTCTATATGAGGTACATGTGGTGCTCCAATGCATCTTGGATGTTCAGTAGAAACCCAGCTGGAAGCAGACAAGCGCAAGTAGTCAGACTTATCGGTGTGCCAAACATGCAGACGCACTTTATTTTGTTTGGACGTCTTAGGATCGATCACACAATAATATAATATGCTTTAAGGCTGCCTTAGGGCTAAGGTGCACAGGGGATCTTGGCAAGGACGGCTATGGTATCGATCACTGTACACGATACATCACCATCAGCAAAGATAGTGGCCCCATTGAGAATGCGTCAAAACAGCTGGTGAAGCAGAGTGACTAGCTATGGATTACTTGCCCCTGGGCCCCCACACAATGTTATCTTAAGAAAGGGTGGTTCTCGAATACCAGCTTCAAGACACGGTTGAAAACCTTGCCGACGTTTCGACCAGATGCTCTGGCCTTCTTCGCCCTGAAGAAGGCCAGAGCATCTGGTCGAAACGTCGGCAAGGTTTTCAACCGTGTCTTGAAGCTGGTATTCGAGAACCACCCTTTCTCATGCCTGAGCCAGCTGAGAAGCCCTCACTTCAATGTTATCTCATTCCACTTACGAATTAACAACTGCTAGCTATGAATACAGGTGACTGATTTTTGGTAGGCTGAAAGTCCATTGGTCTGCTTCATACAAATCAATTAGCAAACTTTCCTAGACTCTCTTTGACTTGGTGGTGTAGGTGGTCGGTGGCGAAGAGAGTCTAGGAGACTACTATAATGGAAGTGATTTTCTAAACTGCATATTGCCACCAAGGTCCCAATCCTTGAAGCTTCAACAATGGTGGAATGCTTCGGACAATGTTTGGAATGCCTGAGAATGGTTGGAAATGCTACGGCCACATGAGCTCCATCACGTAGGGTGCACATAATGGTGTCTACTGCCATGAAGCATAATTATATACTTGAAGCTGACAAGTTATAAATTTGGTGTATTTTGGAACACATGAAACATTCCCACATATAGTCCTAAAGGAATGGCATTGCTCTTCTGTGCTGCCAACAATGCATCAAGTACAAGCCATTTCAACCCCTGTAACAAGAACGTATTTTGTCATTAATGGCATATGTTTTGCGATGTGAAAACATATTTTGTGGGAATTGGGTTAAAATGCATGACACTGCTACCTAATAGTTGATTTTTAAGCATATGTATTATTAGACAGTTGCCAATGTGTGCCTTGAGGTTGTCATACACAATTTTGAATACAATTGGAATTGTGCCCCATATTGTAACTTTCACATTGTACAAACTACAATACTTACAGTGTGTAGTATCAGCATTAGCCACTAATCTTTTTTGCCAATGCTCTGTTCTGCAGAATTGGATGAGAGCAGATGAAGTATCCGATACTTTTTTCATAGATATTTTGCTTCAAGTCCTCCTGGTTGCCAAAGAGTAAGTATAACGTCTTGCAACATGGTCTCATCTGTGTAGCCATTTCATTTTAGGTACCGTGCAGTTTGTAATGAGATAGTGCACATGTAGTGATTCTAGTACATCCCATTATGAAGTGTCTACTGTGAGAATAGTGTATAATGAATCAGTAGACACTAGGAAACGCAACTACTGTAGGCTGTGCAGACTGTGTTTATCTATCATGTGCCGATGACGTCTCAAGTGGTCATAAAAATTACTACCCCTAAACCACCAATGACGACTTTAGATGTCACTGCTCACAACACCACTGTGCCTGCATTTTTCACTTGAAGTTAACTGAGTGAAATGTGCCTTTCAGAGTAACCATACTAGTGGTACGGCTATCTGTTAACAAGCACAGACTCCTGGATCAGTACTTGGCACACAATTGTCACTTAAATTGAGCATGAATCAGTACTCATAACATTAGGTTGCGTACAATGGAACTTTGTGACTCTAAAACTGAGTTTACATGAGTACTTTTTTAAGTGCGCTTCTAAATGCCCTTATACTTGAGCACGCCTACGTTTATGCGTGTAAACGATCTAAGCACGTTCAGAAAACTGGTCTAGAGGTTGTTTGAAAGCAGGTCTTCGCTATCTGCCTTGTCGTGTAAACAGTTTCAGCAAGCTTAGATTCAGCGGCAAGTATCTGCAGATGGCATCTTTAAAAGGAACAATGTGTACTCGCACAGAAATATTAGCCCTTATTCGTATGTGGTCGGACAGCACTATTCAGTTGCGGCTAGATGGTGATGGCTGACATCTGGGGCGATGTTGCTGGACGACTTTGAGCTGCTGGCTTCGACAGAATGTTGAAGGAGTGTAAGGACTGGATGAAACTTTGAAGCAGTACTACAAAGATTTGAAAGATGACAATAGATCATGCATTTGATTGGCCTTACTATGCAATGGATGATAGACTCATAGGCTAGGTAGAATCATATCGATCGATTCGTTGTACTAGCCAGAACACCGAAACAGTAATTCAGACGTTTCGGCAACCTATGGTTGCTTTCGTCAGTGAATAATTGACACTTACAGGCACGCATGTAAAATACAATAGGGCAGTTAGACAATGATGTGGTCATGTAAGGTATGCGGGTACAGCAAGAAAGGAAACACTCCAGTTTAATTAAATACTTAACATAACCTAAATAAAACAAAAGGAAAGGTGGTGGTGGTGATAGAATTAACATAACAATAGGACACACCTAGTACAATGTAATAACTAACTAACTAAACTATATAATTAAAGGGGGGAAATGGGAAGACTAATTGGGCCTCGCTCAGGCTCGCCCCGCACTGACAAGTTTCACTTCTGCTTCGTCTCTCTCTCTATCTATATATATACATGCTGTACGTACGGCTTACCTTATATTTCTATTTGGGTGCAAAATGGACAAGATGGCTGCCCTTTGCACACCCGTTGAATGTGACTCAAATACTCGTCACGGACAGCTTCCAATGAGAAGGAAATTGTATGAAACGAAGCAGACACTCCAACCTCTCCCTCGTGCAAGAATAAAGGCATCTGCAGAAGAAATAGCGCCAACTATACTTCCTAACACGCTTGAGAATATCACAGGACCCCAAGCGAAGTAGTCTGCAGATCACTTCTTTATACAATGCCCACAGGAATGCCACTAAGAACACTCAGCAACACAACCGCTTCTGAGCATTCTGAGAATCGTTTATACCTGGCTTACGCAATGCGAACATACGTATATATATGATAGGTTTTCTCGCAGGGAAAGTATATTCTTATTAGCCCTGCAAGTGCTGTATATATATAGGCTTTTTGTCCTGAATCAAAGAATCAATACCGTGCATCTTAATATGATTCCACAGTTTAAGCTGTTCTTCATTTGTGGTGTAACTGGCCACCCTCCAAGTTCAGCCAATATCTGTCATGCCCCTGGCCTCGCTCAGACTCGCCCCCACGTTACTATGCATCTGCCTAGTAATAGCAACAACTCAATGCTGGGAGGACACCAGATGGATGCACGGTCATGTCAGTAGTGCAGCATAGAGTACTGGCAAAGTACCCCTCTCCCTGTCGAGTGGGGACGGTGGTGCTTGACGTCCCAGGACTCAAGCATGCAGCGAGTCTGGGTGTGGTTGTGGGTGTAAATCACCTTGGCCTTCGATAGATCCACTCCATGGTTCGAGGAGAACACATGCTCAGCAAGAGCAGAGGACCCTAGGTCACCGTTTTTCAGAGCCCAGTGGTGTTCTTGAAGACAATGATCCTAGGACCCACCCATTTGGCCAATGCAGGTACGAGTACACCACTCCTTTTCTGCGGTTGGCTGGTACTGCGTCCTTGGAGTGCACAAGCTCCTGCCTCAGGGTCCTGAAGGGACAGAAGGTAACCTGGATGGCTAGGTGGGCCAAGACCCTAGAGATGGATTTGGACAATGTAGGGGAGACTCACAGATCCACGGGTCACCTGGTCACGCGGAGTCTTCCTATTAGGCTGTGGGCAGGTGTTATTGTGTATAAAACCCCTGGGGTAACCATTTCCCTGGAGGGCATGGGACACAAGCCACTCTTCCTGAGCACAACTTACTCCTGACAAAGAGAGGTCCTCTGCTTTGCACATCAGTGTCCTCACCACAGCTCGTTTGTGGGTTGCAGGGTGGTGGGAGTGAAAGAACAGATACTGATCTGTCTTGGTGGCCTTACGGTGCACAGAGGAGCTTGTGCACCCCAAAGACTCAGTACCAGCCAACCGCAGAAAAGGAGTGGTGTACGGCATCCCATGTGCTGAATGGTGCATCAAAATTAACCGAGCAAGCAATGGAAATGCGCACTGTAGCCAGTGTCAGAATAGGCGTTGAGAACGCAATTAAATGAATTAAAGAATTCTGCTTACTGTCTGCCATAGCACCAAATCGCATCATAGATCCTCCATGATTGCATGAACAAGGGAATTTTAGACAATATAACATATTTGTTATAGCCTCTGCTTTGGAAATTTGCAACCACCACTCATCACATAATTTATGTGATATAATATAACAAGATCACCCCTGCCAGCTTGCCAAAGTCCAGGGTTGATGACTGTGCTGAAGTACCACCCACTGCTGATAGCCTTGATCAGGCACATGACAAGCTAGTGCATGCAGCTGGCGAGACTTCAGCTAGCGTGAACAGCAAAGTTGTCACATGAACACAGCTCTGGGTTTACACCTGCTGCACTGTAGCAATTAGCACCTTCAACCGTAAATTGGGGGCCTTCCAGCTGCACACTTTGAGCAAGGTTGGTGGAGAGGAAGTTGCAAGCGCATTGTAGGCCTACACTTTGCACGAACATACATACGACTTCCTGAAGGAGCTCCTTCATTGTCGTATAGATGCCCTCACTGACACAAATGCATCCCTGTCCAAGGCCTTCAAGTACAGGACAGCTCACCGATACTCTAGTAACTGTTCGGCAGGTTCTCAAAACATAGTGCTGCTGGGATGCTGAGGTTTTGGAACGCTACAGTTCCTAGCACGGCTTGCAACACTTCCGGCTCCTGAAAGTCGACAACTCTCTTCACAAGTTCGTTCGTTCAACCACTAACTGGAAGCTCCTTCTCTTTTAGGTAGATTTTCAGCTGTTCTACGGTCCAGAGACTGGGTGTACAAGCACTTGAGGTGGCCATTTCCCTATGTTTCTGTATTGCGGCTGTGCGCACCATTCACTGTCGACCTCTCTACCGCAAAGTGGGAAGAGTTTATGCATATCCTCTATTCTATCACCACCACCTTTTCCTTTTGTTTTATTTAGGTTATGTTATGTATTTAGTTAAACTCACGCGTTTCCTTTCTTGTTGTACCGTGTACCTCACGTGAGCACATCATCGTCTGACTGCCCTATTGTATTGTTACATGCGTGCCTGTAAGTGTCACTTATTCACTTATGAAGGCAGCCGTAGGTTGCCAAAACGTCTGAATAACTGTTTCAGTATTCTGGCTATCGCAACAAATCGATCGATACGAGTCTACCTAGCCACTAAAGTCTATATTGTATTGAATGATGTTCTTGGGGACAGGCCGTCCACTAAACCTAGTAACATAATAGACACAACGCACTCCACACCATCTTTCATGTCCTCCTCAGCACCAGACTCATCATCTCAAGATGGCAATGTAACTGTGGTGAATATGCGAGCACTGACCTTTTTGAGAGCACACTCTCCCAACCACACACATGCCAGTCCCTTGACGCTGGCATAACACACTTAATGCCGATGAGAAGAACAGATGAAATGGACTGGTTTACAGCAAGCTATAGATCACTGCTGGTTCTAATTGTTGTTTAGGCAACGAATGAAGTGCGAATTTTGCTTGTGCTGGAAAGATGTTCTAAGCTGCGAGCTGTATACATGGTTACCATGTTTATGAGGCGCTGTGAACTCCTCAAGTTGGAGAGATCTCAGCTGCATTCGTGAAAGTGACAACAAAGAAGATCCCTTCACAGTTTTTGTGAGTATTGACGATACAGTGGGACATGTGCCTCAATAGATATCATGCATCTGTTCACTGTTTCTGCAAAATGGTGGAACAATAAGCTGCACAGGTACAGGCAATAGAAGCACAGATTTACCACAGAGTGGTCTAGAATTCCCTTGCCTGCTAAACGCGTGAAGGCCCAGCCAAAATGTAGACCAAGTAAGAAAAAGTTTCATGGAGATTCTAGAACAAGCAATTGGCGTAGTAGTATCAGGAGATACAAGGATAGTGTTTAAGGATTAGACAAAATGCAGAAGAATTGTAGAAGCTGCAACTCACAGCAATAGTGCTTAAAGAAGAAGCCAAGGTTGTTGAAGTGAGGCGGACGAGCCAAGGAAGACATACGACTCACCCCCTTTCAAGAAAAATTGGCTTCAGTTTGAGGGCATGGTTCTGAAGGAAAATGACAGTTGCAACTGGCCCTTGTGGCAATCACACACTCAGGTAACAGCACGTACTCTACAGGTTCTACATATCAAAACAAATCACTGGATTGTAGCCAATACAAAGGAAAGGGGGAAAACTATTCATGTTTGTATTCTTCAATCAGGCAAGAGCTCAGCTGATACAACACATTTTTATTGTGGAATGAAGATTATTCATCTGATGCCCTGTCAGAAGCAAATGGGTGCTACTGACTGTGGATTCTTGCATTTGCTTTTGCCACTTCAGTTGCATTTGGTGAGGACCCTAGTTCACACAGCTATTGTCAAGAAAGGATGTATGCTCATCTCATTGTGTACTTCCAAAATTATTGTATGGAGTTGTTCCCTTGATATTCGTATATGAATATGTTCCAAATACTGACTGAAGAATTGTTTAGTATTGTCTGTACATGTACACTGCTTTCATTCGCTTGTCATCACATTAGCAAGTGTCTAACTTATGAATATTTGCAATGTGTGAATAAATACAACTTATATGAACAGGCAGATGCTAGAGCAGATCACAGCGGGGAGTCATCAAATACAAGACGTTCTGATCCAAAGATGTTCATCAGTTGTACAAAACTTAAGGGGGGACACGACTTATGTATAGGGTGACCTAGTATATATTATATATATATGATATATAGGCATACATGCACACTGCCTGTAATAAAATAAGATGAAATTCCGTAACTAAATTATGAGATGCTCATAAGTTCATGGAAGGAAATCAAGGACAAAGTCAAGAGTTAGAATTCAGGGACACGACCTTCAACCCAGGTCAGGTTGATCACATCATATTGTGCTGGTCGTCCTTGCGATGAACGAGTCCCACGCAGGCATGCTATTGCTGAGTGCAACAGCGAGAAGCTTAGCCTGCATCTCAGCCAAAAGAAGGTTCAACTGAATGGTTCTTCTCGTCTCTCAGCGATCATTGAGGCAAGACGTTGGTACACAACAGTGTTGATTGGTCCCATGCCACCTGAGGTAGAAAACACCAGTGGGGAAAGGATCCACGTTCAACTTCCCTGACCCTCTCATTGTACCCCTCCTCTTCTCCTGTTCATTCTTTCTGTAACATGGGCTAGGGTGGACTTGCTGTGACTCTGCACAAATGGGTTGAACACCCTCACATCAAAGAATGCGCGTTGTCTACTGCCTCCCCAAAAACTATCTGCCACAATGTGAAGGTGGGCACCATCCTCCCTGTTTGCCGTGCTGTGGTGGAGTGGCTCGTCTGACAATGGTCGTAAACATGGTTCTGTGCCGACTCCATGGCAGACCTCAGTGAGGCACTGAGATGTCTCGCAACTCATTGTGCCTCACCGAAGGAAGGCCACCACAGGGACAGTTCAATGCATGTTCCACGGAGAAATGTCACATACACAAGTTGTAGGCAGGCCAGGAGGATGCCACCCATAGCATAAGCAGAGGGCATCACAGAAAGCTCCCTTATGGTGTGCGAAACAATGCTCTGCTATGGGTAAGGTGGAATGCCAGCTTGAAGCTCCTTTCTTGCTGGAGACCTTGAGAGCCCTTCTCATATCATTGGGTAACCTTTCCTGGAGCTCAGCTGCCTCTTGTGTCTGTCGCTGCTGACGATTCTTGCGAGCATCAAGTTTTGCTTGTCTTTGGGTGTCTTTGGATTCGGGGGAGTAGACATTGGACTGTTGCAGAATGAATGCAACGAGGGAGTGGTAACTTTTTGAGATGTGTTGTGATGGTGGGCTGCCTGTTTGGTGGGGTTGGCTATGCCCAGGCCTCCTAGACATATTGGTAGGGCCATGAGGTCTCGTTCAGCATCGCTGAAGGCACTTCGTCCGGTAAGGGAAGGTAGGAAATGATGCCTGATTGCCTCTTCCCGTGGTCTGAGGAGGTCTCCAACGTCAGGTATTGTCCTGGCAATGTACGTCCATCTGCTACTCAGACCATGGGTAAAAGCAGCATAAGCAGCATGTGGATGAGCAATTGCAACTGAGGAAAGACGTTCTACTTCCTGAGTCCAGCCCATAACCTTTTGTTGGACAAACTCCTCAACAAACGCTCTCATACCCAGCGCAGCTCCAAGATGTCTTTTCCCCTGTGGTAATGTTGATTCCTGTGTCATGAAAGATGGCTGTTGCGGGTTCAAGCTTGTCGTCTTTCACTATCAACCAGGTTTTGGAGGCATTTGGGGAGATAGCCATAGTCGGGCCGAAGAGTCGCAGCTGGTCCCACCAATCTCATAATGGAGTGAGTTGGGTTCCTTCTGTGGCATTGTCTGCAAACCACACTTGTTGCACTTGTTCATTCGCCACCTGCGGATAAGTGGGATGGCTGCAATACCATACATCGCCATGGCTAGGGGATCTCCTTGGGTGGTTCCCTCTGAGCACCCTCCCGATGTTAATAAGAAACTTGTCAATCGGAGGACAGAGGTGTTGTATGTTCCTCAGAGCATTCTCATGGTTTAGTGTATTGAATGCATGAGTTGTGTCAACGAGAATAACAGCATCTGCATCAGGGGATTCGAACACTTGCTTCATAGCATGCACGGTTGCTTCACACCCTGCTTCCTGACCTGCGTATGTTTGTACAGTACCTGCAGCTGCCTGGATGTCATCCTTCATGATGGAGATGATTGCTCTGCCAATGATCCTCCAAACTACTTCTCCAATACCGATAGGTCTCACTCCTGAGCATTTATCTAGGGCAATCAGGCAACAGCAAATAAATGGCAGCAAAGCATTGGGGTCAACATATGATGTACAAATACGTATATATATATATATATAGCGTGACTATTGGAGGGAAAATGGAGACAGGGTGACATATTAAGATGTGGATGACGTAATGGGCATAGAGTAATGCATAATTTAGGGGGATTTAAAGAAAAAAAAAATAGAGCTTTAAATAAATAAAGAGAAAATTGGCTAGGGCTTGCTGTTCAAAAGCGTTACATGTACAGTGTCATGTGAGGAGGGGGAACCAGACACTGATTAAGGTCAGGCCACAATCCAGGTTTGTCGTGTTTGGTGTCTGGTAGATGTGGAGAACTTCTGCAATTCTTCTATGGGCGAGATTTGGTACAACTTCTTCACTTTAGCTGACTCCCAATCTACGTGGAGTCCAGACTTCCAGGCGTGTACAGCAATGCCATTCTTGTTGGCACACTTCTTTACAGCTGCTTTGTGTTTGGTGAGGTGCTTCTTCAGAGTCCTTGCTGTTTCACCGATGTACACATGATTGCAGTCTCAACAGCTGTAATTATCAACATTTTGAATGTCAGACCAGTTGACTGCAGACCTACCTGTCACCCTTTATGGCCTACTCACTCAATCTCTGCACCAACTAGAGCACGTAAACATACATGTACATACAAACATGTGAAAACAATGCTCCATAAACACATATACTCATGCAAGCAGACTGACATAAACACATACACGCACAGATACACATACACGCACACGTGTGACATAGCTGCACACATGTGCAAACAGACAGACATGCACACACATACGCACACACACACACACACACACACACACACACACACACACACACACACACACACACACACACACACACACAAATGTGACAACATAGCTACACAAAATAGATATGCACACACATGTACAGACACACACACACGACAGCATAGCTACACACACCACACACGCGTGCATACACACGACAACATAGCTAAGCACACCTCAAACCTTGAAGCTTGAAGCCACCGATGTTGTGGAGCAACATAACGGTGGTGTCTGGGTTCAACCCCAAAAACAACAGCACCGAACTCTGGAGTGTGTGTTTGCAGAAACATTTAAGTCTTGTTATGTCTCCTTGTCTACAGAAAATACAGGTTCAGTTAGATCCACTGTACTGGGACTGGTTGTTAGCTGGGCACCTAGTCTTCTGTCTGGTTCTTGTCTCTAGCCCCTTCTGGCAAAGTTAATACATTGTTTCCTGTCCTTACACACCTCATACCATCTATCACCTGCACTTAATAACTTCACCTTCTCTTTGTCCTGTGACACCTCAGCTCACCACACAGTATTTTATTTGGTAGTCTGTCATTGCCCATACAATCCAGGTGACCCAGCCATCTCAAACAGTGTTCCATAACAAAGTCAAGTATCAGCTGCTGCAAGCGAAAGGTTAATAGCTGCTAAATGTGCAGATGTTATTCTCTCCTTTCATTGCTGGTACCTTGTCACACAACACCTTTGCCAAACCTTGCCAAAATCACACTGATTCTGGGAGAACTTTACTAGCAATCACTTCAAGCCTCTCCTTCATTATTCTTGTCATTATCAAACAAACATGCTTTGCCAGTTGTCGCATCGTCTGAGATCCCATATCTTTGGAGCTGGGACAACTCCAACCAGCCACTCTCCCACTACTCTCCTTCTTCCCATACCTGTTGCATCAACTTCAACATACTGCTCCACAATTCTGGACCTCCGCAGAGGATTAACTCCGGACATATGCCAGACTTTCCTCCTGCTTTTCTCTTTACTTACTTGAAGTCTGTGACAGTTCTTCCTCAGATGGTGGAAAATCCAGTTCCAAAATAGGTGCAAGCGAAGGGATGTTGTCGATCATGTCATCTTGATATTCGCTCAGAATGTCGAGGACCTTCAGACAATGCTGATACCACCTGGTAGCCACCTCACTTGGTCTCTGAGCTAAATCGTCAGTCTCCTTAAAGACAGCACTGGGTGTAGTTGGTCATTGCAGCATGGGCCTGTTGTCATCTCCTAATCCTGATCGTACTTTGCACAACCATCCTTCACAGCACCTTCCATTTCATTGCAACTCTACATATCTGATCTTCCTTGGCCTTTTTCACTGCTTTCTTCACAGTTGCAAAAAGGGTACTTACCTCTGTAGAACTGGCGAACTGCTGGAGCCACTGTGCTGTGAGCCACTGTACGAGCCACTGTGCTGTAAGCCACTGTACGGCACAGTGGCTCCAGCAGTTTGCCAGTTCTACAGAGGTAAGTACCTTTTTGCAATATATTCAATTCCCGCTAGACAGAATTTTCTTTAATTTGCCTTCTGTTGTGAGCCCTTCGTGGGACCAGTTGGCACCGCTCTCTGTTGCACCCTTCGCAGGCCCAGGCCATGCTCTCTCGCCACTACGATGGATGCCCGTGCACTTACATCGTTGCAGGACAACGCAGGGTAGTCTAGCCGATTGTTTTCTACTTTGTTTCTTCACAGTTCTCTGGTGCTTCTTAAATTCCTTCCTATCAGCTGCCGTGTTAGATTGTAGTGTTTTTAGGTGTGTTTCATTCTTGGCTATAATTAAGAGCACCAAATATTTTGAGCCCTCTTCAAGCCATTCTGGTTCCTTGCCTTTCCTCGGCTGCTGTCACAATGGAATGCTTCGGGGCCTCCCAGGTTTGATCAGATGTATCATTGTCATTGTGTAGTCTATCCTGTAGTTGTAACTTCAACTGTCCACAATACTCTTCCCTTCTATAACTACTGCTTAGCTCATGGGCTGCAAACAGCATACAGCATACAGCTCTTCCATTCTTGACTTGCATTTATGTGTTCCAACAGTGAGCAATGTGGTCTGAGTGGTCTGCTTCCTTCTGTGTCTGTGTCCATCAAAGAGGAGAATGGTAACCCCTGTACTCCTCAGCGAAACAGCAACAGTGGCCGAGACATATTACCAGAGTGCTGAATGTACAGAGCCAGTTTGATCCTGAGGAGATAGAAAGGTTAGGCAACAACCACTGAGACTGGAGAATAGTCTGAGGCAGGGTTGTACAACGGCACCTGCTCTGTTCAGTCCTTATGCTTGCTTGGTTGTGGAGCGACGGATGGCAAGAGTAAATGACGAAGAAGGAGTAGGCACCTACGTACAGTGCGAATTTGACCACAAGTTATTCAGAAAATCCACCATGACTGCAAAGGAATGTTGACTGACTGAGTGTCAATTTGCAGATGATGCTGCATTGTTGTCAACCACACGTGTTGAGGCAGAGCAGGCAATAAAGTCTTTCATTGAAGTGGCAGGTGCTTTTGGGTTGACAGTGAGCCTTCCAAAGACCAAGCTGATGGTGGCAGGACATCATGTACAGGAAGAAGAAGAAGCACCTATCCACTTGGAGGATGGTGGATCGAGCATGTGAACAGTTCTGTCTATCTTGGCTCTGTGGTACGCTCAAATGGTAGGATTGATGCTTAGGTTGACAAGTGCATCGCAAATGCAGCCAAGGCTTGTGTTGCCCTACACCATGCTGTCTTCAATGACAGGAACCTAACCACCAACACCAAGCAGCAAATGTACAAGGCTATCCATACTCCTGTATGGGTCAGAGTGCTTGACACCATTGCGTAGACATCTCAGTCGGATTAATGCTTACCACCACCACTGCATTCGCATCATCCTACGCATTATCAGCATGCAACAGTGGGAACAACTAATCACCTCTGCGAGGACTCGAGAACAATGGGGAGACATTGAGCCCATGGCTGTAAAGGTGACCAAACGCTGGCTTGATTGGCTAGGCCATGTGGCTAGGATGGATGAAGATCGTATGCCAAAACTGATGTTGTCTGGTTGGCTACCACAACACTATCCCCAAGGTGGTCCCTGGAGGAGATGGAGGGATGTACCCCGCTGTGACCTGAAAGCTATTGCAATGTCAGATGAGAACTGGTATGATGCAGCCCTATCAAGGATGAGCTGGAGGGAGACCTACAGTGCTGGACTAGATGGTGATAGGCCTATACCACAGAAGCAGGTACAGTGCCTCAAATGCAGGAGGGCTTTCCGGAGGGAAGGAGACAAGGCCAGGCACAAGTGCACAGCGGAGCATCAGAAACCGATTTATGAGCAACGTGTCAGTGCACAACCTGTCTCCACTGGCTCCGAAGCAAGGGTGGCCTGGCAGTGCACAGATGTGACATCACACTGCACCAGACCTGACAGAGAATCCAGTAGCAGAAGAAGAAACAGACCTAGTACACAGCTGCAGACCTCCCAACCTTTGAAGCCAGTGCAGTGCCAGCAGTGAGTGGTGGTTCTGACGGCCAGGTGATAGAACCAGACATAAGTGCTTAGCTGAACAAGTACTGCACCCCTATGTGATGTACTGTATGTGTATGGGTTTGAGGGTGGACTCACTTGGATGGTGTGTAATAAACGTGGTACTGAAAGGGGAGTGATTGTATCCTAAGACATAATTGATCCCTTTTTACTTCAGCCTAGGATGTGTAATTAGGGAGAGAGTGAAAGGGAAGTGATTGTATCCTAGGACATTATCTTTCCCCGCTTTACTTCAGCCTAGGATGTGTAATTAGGGAGAGTGTGAAATGGGACTGAATATATCCTAGATTTAATCGCTCTCCCATGAATTTCCTGAACAGCTGGCCACTGCGCACAGCATAGTGTGGGAGCCTGCTACGGCGAAAGCAGATCCTCTAGCTGAGGACCGTCTGCAGAAGAAATGCCGCAGAGTGGAGGAAACCACTGAAGAGCATACTGCGCAACTGCAGAGCCTTCGCGAGTATATATTGGAACGCATAAACACATTTGGTACACCTTCATTCACATCTTTATCACTACTTACATGTGTTAGCTCATATATTATCTTCATTTCATGCATATATATGCATTCTATTACCTATACATCATAGTAGCTACCATTCTTTTCTGCATATAACAGTTGTACTGGTAGTGGCGGTGCTTAGGGTAAAGCGGGGTAAAACGAAAGCAAGGAATAAATCGAAACATTTTATATTGTAGGACACTTAGGTACAATCTTCAGCGAATACATGCATACATAATGTTTGGGTTAACTGCCCATCATCACAGAAACACAGTGCAATAATCATTACTGAGTAATTTGTAGTGCATGCTAAAATTTCGCCGTAGCGAACACGAGGCCTTCCATTCTACCTTTGCAAAGACGACTCACTAATGTAATGTTACTCACCGACCTGTGGTGTCGGGAAGCCTTTGCAATCCCAGAAGACACTGCTTATAGCTAGGTAGCTACTTTAAGGTGGTAGGGAAGGCTCAAAGCTTCCTTTAGGGTACATTACTTTTGACTATGTAACTCTTAAACCATACAACCATTCATATTCAATATTGCAAATATGATCATCAAGTAAATTTCCCATAATCTGGTGCTAGTCATTGATTGATAGGCACTTCCGTTCCTGAGATAATCTAATTGGAAGTCAAGACTTTTCACTTCAGCTAAAGTCTACCAGCTTCAGGGAAATTCTATCTAGTTCTGACCTGAATGGCTGGAAGGGACCAAACCTGGGATATGCAACCACAGGCAAGCGTGCACAAACCTATGGCAGCGATTATTCATTTTCCTTTTTGTTGCAGAGTTATTCCCATTGACTTGCAAATCAACAAATTTTGCTGTAACTTCCACGCCGTTACGATTTTCTACAATTGCTGCCATACGTACGTTTTTGCACATGACTATGTGCTATCGAAAATGGGAAAACGCATCTGGATCGACTGCAACGCGCCAGACTAGATAGGCCAACAACACCTTTGTCCTACACAGGAACATGCTAATGCAAGCGCCCTTACAAACTTTGTGCCAATTTCCTAAGCTCAACACTAAGACGTACATCTATTATACCTCCTTAATACCTTTTCAAGCTTTCCAATGTGCGCACTCACCAACACGAAGCCAAAAATCCGACTCGGCGACGGTCAAGCCAATTTACTGTGGTTTTCACACCTCACTTTTCAGTGTTATCTTGTGACGTACTGAATGTTTACATTCCTGCTACAGCTGATCGTTACGGTTCAGGTCTAACACTGGAAGCCATACTCCCGGAGTCGACCACATCTATCGCGGAGAGGCCAGAAAAGTGCATTTTCTTCACTGAGCTACAGGTGCTTACCTGTTTCATGTAGGAGGTGTCAAAGACCATGCACTACAGAAGGCTGCCTGGGCAGTCTTATGCCTGTATCAGTAGATAGAGTGGGCCTTGGAGGAGGTGCACGCATTCAATTTGCCTGTTCTGGATGCACAGCCAACAACCTCATCTTCGACACTTCAATCTACATACTGGAATCAAGGAGGCATGTAGCTTCTCTGTCAGTTGCACTCGCATTCCTGCTGACTGGCCACACACATTCTGGATACCACAAGACATTAGGTCGTGCCCTGGGCATCCCGGTCCTTTGTCGCAGGAGCATTTTCACAGTTCTAAAGGATGCCTATTCGCACATACAGGGGATGTTGCAGCGCATGTGTGATGGTGCTAAGGAGGCAATGAAGGCACTCCCAGCAGCACAACTTGGAAGCTGGCAGAATGCTGTGGCAACTGCTGATGCATGCTGGTTGACGAGGGGCCATTTCAGCCAAAATTGTACCTTTATTATAAAAAACTACCTGTCTAATAAATACCATTCTGTGGTATGGACATGTGTGCATGCGTGGCAATGACGATGTCATCGAGATGCCATTGTACCCTGGCACATCGAAGTCGGCAGTGGTTTTCCTGGCTGTGAAGGTCTTCCAGCAGGCACGTGATGAGGGTTTCCAAGTGGTGGTCAACTGGCAGGATGGAGACTCGTCATCGGCAAAGTCTATCCTTAGGTCTTTTTTATCTGCACAAATCATGCACTGTGCTGGCCGTGTGGGACGTGCTCATTCACACCAACTGAACGACCTGAAGACAAAGAAGACCTTTACGAAGGCATTCAAGGACAAGCATGTGAATAAACATCCAGCCATCACTTCTGTCACTTGCTGCTGTGCAAAGGGAAAGCACAGAGCAGGATGTGGCTGTGTTACAGAAGGTTTCATCAGGAATGCCAGAATTAGCCACTTCCTTGTGTGCATTCAAGCGGAGAAAGACCACACAGTATATGCACAACGAATGAGAGAGCTTGGTCAGTACCATGCCAAGGGCATTCACAGTTGGAGTGGTGGGCAGTACTCATTCCACCCAGCTCTTATTTGTTCCTGCGGCAAATGTAAGGATGACAACCTTCACTGTGCAGGCAAGCCGTACGAGAGCAAATACGTTCTCTCATGTGAGCTCCATGCTCTTGGGTATGGGATCGAGTGTGAAAGTAGAGCCTCCTACTCAGACAGTGTAATACACCCAATTATGGGCCGTGGGCATTCAAACCTATGTGAGGCGGCTTTCAGTGTTCTCCCTCTCTACCGCGCCAAGAAACTAGCACTGAACCGGCTGTCCTACATCACCCTGACTAACTGGGGGCTAATCATAAGCTGTGCCAGTAGTCTTGATGAATCTCCATACATCTCACTGTTTAATCGCATGGGTCTTCCCATACTTGATGGCATGGTAGACATTTGGAAGGAGGATATGGAGCAGAGGTCCAGGAATTTGTACATCTGTGTGTATTACAACACATCCTGTATAATAGTAATAATTAGAGTCACACGTACCTCGTTGCCTTCGGGATCAGGCCTGGGCACTGCATGTTGTTCCTGCGGAAAGCGCGCCCTGATAACTTCTTTTAGGGCCACTGGAAATAAATATGTGGGCTGGTTGCCCTCAAAATTACCAGCCCCAATCTTCCCACCATACTGGAAGAGAAAGGCAAGATCGCGAAGTTGATTGTATCCGAAGATCGCCTGGCATCGGCGCAGAACTCACCCAAAGTATGCCGTACAATCGGCGGTACAACTTCGACCGCCCTGCCTTCCCTGTTGCATTGCTGTACGCTGTCTTCAGTAGGGCGACCAGTCCTTGTGGCGCGCTCTCGAAATTGGAAGCACGGAAGCCATTTACCTGCGCTAACATTTACGCTGTACGAGCAGTGCGGAGCAAGTGCTTACCCATTTTCCACGAACTTCACATTTAGAAGTGTAAGTGCTTCCTCTAACGTCAAGTTGGCCATGGCCATACCTTTTGCCAGAGCAGCAATTATAATTTGGACCATCAATTAATCAGTTGTACTTGGAACTTCACACGAATTTTAGGTTTTTCTTTTCTCTCATAAGTCATGCAGTCATGTAGTGTCTGCGCTAAAACTTCGGATACATCAATGAGAGCCACAACCAAACATCTGTACCAAAAATTGTGCAAATTTGATTTCGTCGCTTGAGCCTTCCCTACCACCTTAACCAGGACCACTTTCTTATTTAGATGCAGGTCAGAGGATGATGACGTATGCACTGCATGCAACAACCTTCATGAGGACAACAACTGGGTTGCCTGTGATGGTTGTGAGGCTTGGTACCACTTTGGATGTGCCAGCTTGGACGCCTGTCAAGAGCCCAGGATCAGTAGCTGTCTGAACTGTGAAGACTCTTAATTCATGCTGAAATGCACTCATTGCTTGCTAATTGCCACCAACAAACTGAAAAATCAATAAACTACAAGTATTTTGTGTTAAAAACTCGTGGGGCTGCCGCCCCATCTCGAACTACTTGCTCTAGCTCTCAATTGCTGGTTAGGGTAGTTGTGCACCAAGACCATGTCATGTCAGTTTATTAGTGCACGCAATCAAACATATATACAAGCACACAGTACCAGCATTGACACATGCAGGTTCGCACAGGATTGGCACACTGTGCACAATTAAAACATGTCTATTTGAATGTTAACACAGTTTAATAGTTTCACCAACAGAAAGTGCAAACACACACGAGAAAAACACGGGTCACAGAAGCATAAATGTGCAGTACCATGTTTTTGTACTGTCAGAAGGCCATTCGTTTGAGTGCAACGCAGCGCGCCAGTGCTGAAGATGATTCCAGTGTGTGCCATGTATTCCTGCGCTAGAGACAGCTAGATAACCTTAGTGTAGACGATTCACAGTCTTCACAAAGCTTGTCGTTTCTTCTGTCAATCATCTTCGGCAGCGTGGTGAAGACCACTAGTCTACAAGTCACAGCCAAGACGATGAAAACAATATTGTGCGCTTACCGAGTTCAGCGTCACTCTTGTCCGTTGCCTAAGGCAGTAATTCGCGTAACCTTGAGCTTTTACGCCGTTGAACACAATGCCGTAGGCAAGAACACAACCAACGGCGACCTGGGCGACGTTCGAAGTCCTTTCTGTGCCGTCGGCCCTTCATGAATGCTAAGAAAATGGCCGCCTATATAAATGTTTCTTCCGCAATACTTCGCCTGTACTTGCTATGTAAATTTCAGTGTAACAATACAACCGTAGCTTCATGTATTATATATATATATATATGTATATCTTACCGTAACATGAAGCCATACAACAAAATCGCAAAATGAAAACAATATGTGAGCGGATTTGCGAAAAGGGACCATTTGGGGCGCACTTCCGATTTTGAGTTAGGCATATGGCGTGAAAGTACATCTGATGAGCTTCCTTTTGCACTTTATTGCGCTGCGCTAGCTTGTTCCGTTGCCGAGATATGCTTGCGCAAAGCGTGGAATAGCAAGAAGTATGTTTTCGAGAAAACGGCCCAAAACATTTACTTCCGATAAAAACCGTAAATTCCGCATATTGTCATGTTACGAATGACATCATCGCAAGCATGGCGGACTCGGCGCAACCCACCGTTAGTTTCACAGCCGTCTATCTAATGTGGACTTCACCCGAAACCTCATCGAACTACGGCGGGTTCTTCTGGAAGGCCTCCCGAAGCCAGCGTGATGGCGCTGAACTGCGCTGTTAGCGCAAGCTACGTAAGCGTGCGCTATCAGCTTGTTGGTCGTCGGTAGTGCCATCTTCATCGCTGTCAGAATCTCTGCCTTCAACAGGTGAGGTGGAATAGTCAGCCATGACTTCCAGAAGGGCCTGCTGATCATCTCTACTGAAGTCCAACAGGGTATTGGCCGCTTTTGTCACGTCTATAGCACATCATGAAAGGCTACAAGGGTTGCAGCTGTGGAAGCGCTCGAACTGAGAGACGGTACGACGAACGCGAAGGTTATACAACGAAGCAGAAATGGGTTGCGGGCTTAGCCTGCAACTTCTTTCAGTACGATCATAGTCTAATGAATAATGTCATAAAGATTATGAATACACTTAAAAGGTAATGAATACACTTAACTTTGGGCTTTTCCCTGTGTTACACTTCCGGTATAGTCCGTAAACCAACAACGTGACCACCGCATTTGAGACGCAGGAAAGGGCTACGGGTTTCAAACTTGGCCAGAAGGTAGGGGATACGTCACAGGTTATAATGATGCAATAACCCGCATTTGCGTGAAATCTCGATTTTGCGCGAGTTTACTCCCGTACTAATACGTTTACATAGCCCCAAATGGTCCCTTTTCGCAAATCCGCTCACATATACAGAAACAACGTGGTTCAGCACAGTGTCTAACCTGCAAATGCTAGTTCCACAGCCATGGAGCCCTAGCAGTCCACAAGTGTGAAGCTGATGTCTAAAACAGTCTACTGGATGACTTTTTCCTCTGCTCCCTTTGTGGGATCACGTGACTGATTATTGGTAGCAAAACTACAGGACAAGATAGGTACATGTGTGTGTATGGTGTTGCACTGTGCATAATTGCTCCGCTGTACTGATGCTCCGCTGTGAACGTATGTGGTGCTGCATTATGTACATATGTGTTCATGTGCACAATGCATAAAAGACAGTTCTGGTGCTGGTATGTGTGCATGTATGCGAGCAAGACAAAGACACCACAGAAGTCCTAAACCCCTTGCAGATTGGTCCTGAGTGCACTCTAGGGGATTTAGGACTTCCGATCTTTAAAGAAATGTGATGGGTCAAAGTACTGTGAGATGTCATCACTTGTTTCTATGCTTTTTCGGACATTCCTAAATTCCTTTAAATTTTTAATGAAAATTTTATATATTCTAGTTTGTTTACTTTTTAGATGGCTATACTGATGCACACTGATTATCTAGGGACCGTCTTTGTTTTTGCCTAATTGTACTTATGTTTAGCCATTAGCTAGCTATAGCTAGGTAATTTATTGAGAAACATTCATTATTTAGCTAGATATACTGGACTTAGTTACGAGTACTGCGTATGTACGACATAGAAAAACCTTCCGCTGTTCTGGAGAATGCAGCTGGCTTCGCAAGACAAGACACGTATATATATGGTCCCGTAACAAAATGGCGGCATTGGGGTATGCTTATACATTGAAGAAGCAAACTTCACGTTCCCCCAAAACGCTGTACGAGTCGGAATGCCACTTGCGCTCGCTTCTTAGAGGTTCAGATACCTCCACGCGTCCTCGTGTATGACTGGGACCTGTAGGTGTCCTGTATCAAGCGCGCAAAAATTTGGTTGGAAGAAAAAGAATAATATGAAAAGGTGAGAATGGGGTAACAGCGACTATGATGCTTTTCCTTCACTCGAACTCCACGTTGAATTAGGGAACATTGTCGCACTTCGCACCTTGAAATAAGCTTATCCTTGGCCTTAAATTGTTCCAGTTCGGCACCGTTTCAACCTGGGACATTCCTAAATAGACGTCATTACCGTGACATCTGATACATTTACGAACATGAAGCCACACAAAAACCCAATTCTGAAAACAATTTAGGGGCGCCTTCAGCCCCCAAAATCGTCTGTAACTTCTCTAGGCACATGAACATTCTTCATGAGCATGGGCAATAAGATGACAAACGTGTTTGCCCACTTCTAAAATTCTCTCCAACTGAACATGGTAATTGTGTATGGTCATGGTAATGAGTGCTTTGACTCTGTGTGGCTCCAGATTTGAATTCAGCACTGTCATCGCTGGTAACTACACTAGTGCTGAAACATCCATTTATGGTGTCTTGCACTATAGTAATTACTTCTAAATTACTTTTAGTTTTATCTGATACTAGCCATGTATTGTGTATAGTATCATGTCTTGATCTGTGTGGAGAAATCCCGCCTGATTCACACAGCCTACTTCTGTACGTCATGAAGGACAGTGCTGTTAGTGCTGTGTCTCCTGTATAAGCTACTTTTGACCCCAGGGGCCTACGTATTCTTCTTTGCTCACTCAATGGTTTTTGGTTGACAGAAATATATTGTATGTCAACATCTCTCTTTGCAGCAAGATCTACCATCAATGCACGAGTATCTCATTACACTCCGTCGTCTTTGTATGACATTTTTCTTCTGTATAAAGTATAATAATGTATGCGAACCAATATTTGCATATATAAACATTGAAGAATTGCCCCCCTGCTTCCCTGGCCACTATTCAAAGCCTTGCTTTTATACAGAGATGTACATACTCTGTATTATATGCTAATGCAACTCTGGTGTTATAATTAGTTACCTCAACTTCCAGCGTGGCAATTAACAGTAGTAATATAGGGACATACCGTGTAGCAGGAAAGTGTCAAGATTTTGTTTTTCATTCAAAATCAAACATTTTGCGGTTAACATTTTGCAATTAATTTAAAATCAGCCTTGTACCTTTTAAGAGAGAACATTACACAAGGAGAAAACTTCGCAAAAAAAAATATGGTCAAATTGCAAAAATTGCAAAACTTTAAACCTTGCGTAAATTCCTGCTATACTGTATTATAACAATGTTTTATGTGGTAGTGGGCATTCTACTGGGCTACCTGCTATGTTTGTAAAGCCATCGGATGATGATGTACCAGTGCATCTCTTGATAGTGAACTGATGAGCTATAACGCAACTGTTGATGATTCTCAAATGGCAGGACTTTTTGACTCAAAAGTCTTTGTTTACTGTTTTCAAGATGTTGACAAAATTTTTGGGTTGAAACATCCTGTTCCACTAAACTATGAGTCTGTATAATATCAGTTCAGTTTGTGTTGGGCTATAATGTAGAACCATAGCTAGGGTGTATAGTTAAAGATATAGAAGTGAGTCTCTAAAGAGTGTTCAAGTGTTAGTCTTACACACAAGTTCAACCACAGGGAAAAGAAACTATTTATCATGATTGTCATCATTATGTAGAACCATAGCTAGGGTGTATAGTTAAAGATATAGAAGTGAGTCTCTAAAGAGTGTTCAAGTGTTAGTCTTACACACAAGTTCAACCACAGGGAAAAGAAACTATTTATCATTAACTGTTAACAATTAACTTATGATGTACACAAATCTGGTTGGGAGACTATTCAAGGGTTTATTATTGTGCGGTACAGTGTTGGTTTCTGTTATGTCCAGGTTCAGCTGTCAAGTAGTGGTTCTTCCATCTCAGTATGACATCCATCATCACCACGTCTATCCTCAGCCTGCTTTCTCCAAAGTGCTTGTGCAAAAAAGATTGCTAGAGAAGGTAGTGTTACAGTAGTTCAGTTCTTTCTGTTGAAGGGTTTGACCTGCTACTGGCTTTTATTGTCCCTTACTGCAGGGTTTGACTGTTGGTGACTGCTCATGCTTACATTTCTTCCAAGACCCTTGCATCATTGATGTGAATGGAATTTGTGTGGGTGTCACCTCTACAGATACCCTGAAACACTTGGCTGGACAAACGTGGTGAGACTCTCACTCAGTTGAGTTTAGCATATTATGCATTAGAACTGCAATTAATGTCTTACGTCTCCAGTTTGTGCACCAACTGTACACCCTCAGCTTCTTTGGGTGTCCATCTGCTGCTCATGCCCTTTCCCCATCCTATATATAATATAGTTAGCCTTATTATTTCTATTAATTTAATGTTAATTACCGTAGCTAAGTAGTAATGTTATTACTATGTATATATACTTTATGTATTTATGACAATACACATGTTAGCCTTACCTATATATAACCATACCTAATTTCCTAAAACACTATTTCCAGTGAGCCAACCTACTGTTGGTGCACTGGCTTGGTCATAAGTGGGCTGTGCCTGCCCCCATGACCTATGACCTCCTAAGGATCCCATGACCTTTGACCTTTGACCTCCTAGGGGTCCACATAATAAGTTGACAGTCAGAACTAGGTTACCCTTGGGGGACAGGCCCAGGCCCAGGCCCCAAGAGGGGTCCCCCAGGTTTGAATCATCTTTAACATCACTGCATTTGCTATGAACTTTCATTCAGCATTATCCCTATTATTGAACTTGCTATTGAATAGTCAGCTAATGATTATCAATGTGATTGCATAAAGCCTTTCTAATTTTAATAGCTGTAATACTGCTTGGGTTTGTGCTTGCTGGTGATGATGTTAAGCGGCAGGAAGCCTGAACTTCATTATCAACCCACTGCGCATCAAAACCGTCTTTATGCACCTCACACGTGCAAAATGCAGCAAGCAGTGACGAGAGTAGTCATGTGGTCAATTCTTACATCGTTGAGCTTTAGCAGTGACTGCCACCTCCCCTTCAGCCGTCCTAAGGCGCACTCTACAACAACACAAGCTCTACTCAGCCTGGTGTTGAAATTACTTGCTCTTGTGCTCAGTCCAGTCCCAGGGTAAGGCTTGATTAACCACAGCAGTAGGGGATACACCGGGTCACCTAAAATTACCACTGGAACTGGCACTCTAGCCAGAATGCGCACAGATTGGGGTACAAGGGTTCCTGCCTCTCCTCTTCTAAACACCTTTGAGTTTGACAATATTCTTACATCATGTACACTACCTGGCCATCCCACATTAACATTCACAAAGCGATTCTCACTGTCCACCAATGCCTGCAACACAATTGAATGAAATCCCTTTCTGTTGAAATAGTCCATGGGACAATCATGAGGGGATATTATTGGGATATGCTATCTGTCCACTGCCCCAAAACATTGAGGGGAACCCCATTTCTTCTCAAGGCCTCTGACAACATTCATAGCAGCGTTTCACCTTGGTATACTGAACTATTTGTCCAGAAGAGAGTCAACTATTGCTTTGCAAACTTCATGTACAACGTTGCAAGCAGTAGACATACCAACACCAAACAGGTGAGAAATCATTCGATATTCGACGTTGGTGCCAAGCCTCCATAATGTAATGGCCACTCTCTTCTCCACCGCAACTGTCTCCCGAATAGTGCTGTCATGCTGCAACTTTGTCCGCAGTTCATCGCATAAATATTGATACTTTGCCGTACTCACTCGAAAGTTTCCTTTCCACTCCAGGTCATCTCATGCTGAAATAACCTGCGTGATAGCTTGGCTCTTAGTCTTTGTCCAAACGGATCGGCACTGCACTGAACTCATCATAAGTAGGTCCATCGCTAGGGCGGTCACAGCGGCCCTCCATTCTGCCTCCTGGCTTGCGCGAAAAGCTGCAGCTCGTCTCCTCCTAGCTAAGATGTTCCTCTTCCTCCTCCTGATACGTATTTGTTGTCGCTGCTTGAGCCATACCATAGATAACAGTTCGAAACAAAGAAATAATGTGATCACCACCGTAGCCGCCTTGTTATCGCACTCAGCTTATCAGTGTTTATTTACATACTTCACCCCCAGCTGTGACGTCATTAACCACAAGAATGCTACTGCCCATGTGAACGTAACCGGGTCGATTCGAGTCCAATACGGGTTCGAACCTGGGTGCGGTGCGTGTGTGAAAGGGGGGTTAGAGGCATAGTATGTCAGACCAGTATGTGTACTTTTGGACCCGGTACGGCTGATGTGAGAGGTGATGAACAGATCTGAGAAGGTGTAGTATTGTGTGAGAGGGAATTAGCGTGCACACCCTGTCACAGAAGTTAACAATGGATTTACCAACTGCTGCACTGGCATAAGGCAACCAAAAGTACACATGCTGGAATACAAAAGGCTACAGGAAACGCAAGGCACACACTAATTGAATGAAAAATTAAAGTCAGCAATGTTGACAGTCCCATGACAAACAGTGGGAGGTACAAACTAAGATAAACGCTATGTGACTTCACATGGACACCAAAATAACAAATGTTGAAACAAATGTAAAGTACAACACTGTGTGTACTGCATGCCACAGATACTCCCCCACCAGAGAGATGGCCAACTTTCAGTAATGAAAGTCATCAGGCCAGTGAGCGTGTCGTCCAGACCGAGTAACTCGTGGTGGAGATGCTGGGGAGGTTGTGCTTGGCTCAGGATTAAGCAGTATGATGAATGGTGGTTCAAGATATGCAGGCTTGAGGTGTGCAGTGGTTGAGCAGCCTTGAATGTCTAAGTTGAAGTGTTCGGGTGTGCGCCTATGTACCTTGCATGAGCAATCATAGGGATGTTGTAGGGGCTTGGCATCATGTCGGACAGACATGTGTACATGTGGTGAGGGTGTTGAGAATGTGAACAGTGTGATGATGAGGACGGACTGGTGAGCCATGAAGCTGCTGCATGGTAGACTTGGGGCAGTGTGCGCATGAAGTAGGGTTGATGTCTGAGGAAGATGCACTGAAGAACTGACTGGGCAGGTGGGGTGTTGTACCATACACGAGCTCTGTAGCAGTGCAGTAGATGCCTTCCTCAAAGGCAGTACGGATGCAAGTTAACACCATGGGTAGTGAGTCAGTCCAGTTGGTAGGGTCAGCCTTGAGCTGACGGTGGAGACGTTCTACCCAGTGCTTTGGTGATAGGGTGGTAGATGGTAGGTTTGCTTGGTACCGAGGAGCTGAATGAGATGAGCGAAGAGTTCAGGCTCAAGCTGGCGTCCTGTGCCTGTAGAGATGGTTGAAGGGGTACCGAAGCAATCCAACCAGAGTTTCTTGGTCCATGTGAAAGGGCTCTAACTCGATCTGCACCTACCTGGAGGGCTCATGCGTTGCACATATGCACTAGATAGCAGAAATACACTTGAATTCTAAAGTATAGGTTATCACACATAATTATACATGCATGATTAGTATGCAATTCAGGCCAAACGTACAGAAAGAATTATTATGTAAGGGATGGCTAAGTTTGCGTTAGGGTCACCTATCCCGATGGGTCACCAAGTCTATGATGGGTTATGCAATTTGTTTCAGTGATTGCTCCTGTTCCCATGTTTGTTTGCATTTCCGCTGGTTTCCTACCTTTCCATTTGCCCAAATTTGTTGTATTGGGGTGTTTTGTACACTGTGATGGATGGTTATAGGCAGTTGTAAATGTCTGAGAAAGCCCATACTGGATAATTGTTCTTACACACTAACCAACATGGCACCATTGAGATATTTCGCCTGTGGATTTCTTGGACATGTAAGAAGTAGTATTGTTGCATGATGAAGCCATACATCAAAGCAAGTAACCATGGGTTAACCTGGGATAACAGATACTGGGGGTTAGTTAACAATATGGGGGTAAGTTATCACCCTGCGGGGTTAGTTATCCACTGCTGCTTGAAAATGGGATCTTAAATATTTGCACCCATCACCTTTACGGACCATTCCGTATTGCAAATGGTTGTCTTTGGTTGATATCCTGCTTGAAGGTCTTCGAAATCGTCATTTATTATAGTGAAGTCAAACCTGGGATGACTTTGCAGGACCCAAGCAGGTGTTCTTCGCGAAGCACTTCGCCAATTTACGTATCTACTGAAGAGAATACAGAATTCGCAATGTTCGGGTAGTTCATTCGATAACTCTATTCGACAGGCAACCGTTTGAGCTATGCACTAGTCTATTCAAATTGCAACAAGCTAGTTAGAACATGGCCCCTTGGAGCTTGGCTGATTTAGTACCCTCGTGACCATATAATTATTACTTAGGTATAGTTCAGTTTTACTGCACACGTCACATATATAAATTGAAAAGTAGAAGTGTTATGGTCTTGCCCCCAGCCCACTTACGAACACCATTTTCCATCTCGCTAACAATCTAGCCAATCCGTTTATGAGAATGTCCTATGTAGGAGTGGGTGGTATACCAGTAGTTGTATTGCAGTATTCCATTGATATCGTTCCGGTATATATTTGTATGTCTGCAGCTTCTATTGCATTACACTTTTCTTTAGGTACTTACATGTACATAAAATGGATGGGATTACTTACAATGAAGTGAACCACTAGTGAAGTTTGAATCAAATTCTACTACTGCAATACTACGACCTTTCCTGCCCCATTATAAAATCTGGAAGTGAGCAGGGGACAAGAATACAAGCCTTACTTGGTCAACAGAGCCTTCATCTTTATGCTATCGTAATTCACATTGGACTGACTGAAGGTATCACCAGTTTCTTTACAAATATTAAGCTTAAGGTGGTCTAAGCCATATCCTAAGTGTTACTAGCAACAGATTAGGTATGCACACAACTGAATAATGTGTCAGTGTATGATTTGCTCTTCCTGTTAACTTTTAGTGACATATCCTGTCAGAAGGATCGCATGGCAACACTAATCAATCATCTTTATACTCAGAAAAGGTACATCATAGTGCAGTGTTTGCTTTAAACATAATTTGTGCAATATGTGTTAGACTAATTACGGGTAATATTACCCCAAACAAACTGCTGTACTAGAAAAGGTACTAAGCAGCCTGGGGGCAATTGTTTCACCCTGTTGACCGGGAAGCAGTGATTATCTCTCTAATCATAAAGAATGGAAGACCACAACTCCTGAAACAAAGGATGGAAGACCCACAGACAGCTGTTTCACCTTTGTTGTGTCTCATCAGTATTGCATGCTCTAATGAATGTGTTAGGATGACTACTTCCTAGTATTTACCACCTGTACAAACAATTATACCACTTTACCATGGCAACGGACAGCACCAGCAAGGGAGAGCTACGTCTACAGGATGTTGTGGTTGTCAATTGAACAAAACACTTACATTAACACTTTAGGTTTGTCCTGCTGTCATGGCAATTAGTTATAACCCACTTTCTCAGGCTTCTGGCAAAATACAATTACGCAGTCTCAGCCTCATATTTTTATTTGCCTGCAGTCCTTGCAAGTTTGTTATAACTACTATTCATGGTTTCTACTAAGGCAGACAGTGATCCTACAGTCTACAGACCGGGACTACATTGGTGGGCAGTTTCTACTTTATCACATGGCTAGGCAATACCGTATGTCGCAAAATGTTCGTGATCAATAATTTTGCAAATTTCGCAAATGGAGCACGTTCGCGAATGTTATTATCACGACCTTTTATGTTCGCATATGCATGGTATATCTATTAGAGTACGCACTGTTATAACTACTGGTGATGTCACATTAAGATAGCGGACGTCAACAGAAGCTCTTTGTTTGGTGAAGCCTTCCTCCGGGCAAGGTTCAATGGGATCAAAGAACGACACACTGGAACAAAAAAGAACAAGAAATCTAACATGTATATAACATACATATGCGTTCGTTTCGTCAATTTTGGAAGAATTGTTGCTAGAACTCCTTTGATGTCTAATCTTCGGCGATATTTCAGCCCTATTCCGAAGACTATAGAAAGAGCAGCCGTGGCGTGCATTCCAGATCCGTCTGGGATTCTTTCCAGAGATGCGCTAGTGTCAGCTATTGTGCAAGCTAACAAGGAAGTTATGACCATTTTTAAGGAAAAGGAAAAGCAACCAAGAAGTCCAAACCAAACACATGCACTGGCTCACAACCAGAAGCTGCACATTGCGAAGTATGCAGCTATTAATGGCACTGCTGCAGCCATCCGTGCCTTTAAGAAAGAAATGCCTGAGGTGACACTTAAGGAAAGCACTGGCAGCGTGTAAAAATAGCAGGCGCACGCATACGTAGCCAGGCAGTATGTCTACACAATTACTATTAAGCTAGCTAGGCCCGTACCTTCTTGTAAGAAACGCACTGCTCCTGTAAGACATTTGCTGAATACTGCCAGGTATCCGCTAAAGACACATGCTATAGACATGCAACGACATATAATACTGAGAAGGATTCATCTGTCGTCAAAGATCCAACGAGGCACACAAAGTTTATTCAAGGGAATTGGATGGTGATGAGTGAGTGATGACTTCCCTGATTTCTGTGCCAAGTACTGATGGTTGGGCTGATTGTGTCTATCAGGACAATGGCCAGATGCCTGCCCAAGCATCTAAATGACTGGCTACAAAAGGGGCATACTTTCTGATCCATGAGTGCTGTTCAAATTGATGCCCACCAAAAAGAAATTCACTTGATCCAACCAGAAAACAACGAAAATTAGCTTGCAAAGATTACCAGAAAGAGCAAAGACTCTGTCTTGATGTACTGTTAGGAAAATGATCCCAAAAGATGGCTAAGGAAAGGGCAAACGCCCCTTCCTTGAAGAGCCTTACTCTATCCTACCACTTCCTGCCAATCAAAACCACACACACATGCACACACACACACACACACACACGCACACACACACACACACACACAAGCTTGATCACAACCATAGCACCATACACAGCCAGCAGCTCATGTACGCAGTACATGTTCCATTCGTCCTTCTTTAGCTGTGTGTACTGCACTAACCTCAATGAGGGGGGACTGATACAGGCCAGAAAGTCTATGTAAGTGCCTCTTGGCGCAGAAACGCTTGTGATGGGAAGCCTTTGGATGTGAAATGACTTCCCACAGTGATTGCATTGCCCTATGGTCTGAGGATCATACTTCTAATGTTTGTGGTTTGCAAATACTGGCAAGTTGCTAGCTGTGAAGGTGCAGTTTGGGAGGTTTGCTGAATACTGCCAGTTATCCGCTGAAGACACGCTATAGACACGCAACACCATATAATACTGAGAGAGATTCATCTATCGTCAAAGATCCAACGAGCCACACAAACACAGAAACTATGTTAATAGTGTTACGCAATGTATCAGAGCCGCCTTTGCGAATGTTTTTGTCACGAATATTTCTGCCCCCCTTTTTGACAGCGATTCGCGAAAATGTTGCGACATACGGTAAATGCTGGGCTAATCACTGGTAACATTACGTTGTTCTGTTCCTCAATCACTTTGGCAGCTTCTATCCACTGTTTCCGCCACATGATTCTGTCAACATGGATGTTGACAGGAGTTATACATATGCAGCCCTGCAGACAAGGCCCGATGTGCTTATCTTGCCATCAGAAATGAAGCAGTTCATTAAGGTATTCTTCCTTCTATCATGTAGATACATACTTTTTTATCAAGTGTATTCTTTCATTTCCCTGATATTCTCAACTGAGAGCATTGTATTATTCTATATTCTGGGGGTGCAAGGGGGTGCACAGGGGGGTCATTCCCCCCTTGGAAATTTGCCAAGCCTTGTCATTTGCATCTGCCTCAGCTTGCATCTCCCCCTTATATCTTGAAACCTTAACCTTGCCCCCCTTATTTCTTGAAACCTAACCCTTGCCCCCCTTGAAAAAAATTGTAAATACAGCTCCGCTATGGATTACTTGTTTAGATCATAATGGCATGCGTATGCTTTTTTCAAACTTTCCTATTCTTACAGGTCCTACACGGTGGGTTATGTGTAAATCCAGGTGTTCTGACAAAGGGAAGGGTCAAAGGAACCTTTGCCCGGTTGTACTTCTCTGGAACAGAGAGTGACATGAGCAGTGACGGATTTCAAGTCCAAGTACTTCGACTTTAAGCATTAAAAGTGATGAATGTATCTCTTCAATACAGTAAAGTAGCTAGCAACAGTTAGTCCTTAACTAAGATCCTTTTATTGCCTACCTGCAGCTTCTATTGCATTCTAGTTCTCTTTAAGTACCTGCATGTACATAAAATGGATGGTATTACTTACCATGAAGTGAACCACTAGTGAAGTTTGAATGAAATTCTGCTACTGCACATCATGTAATTCATTTGGGCATTCAATTGGACAACAAATCATCTACTACACACTACTCTTAATGATAATGTAGATCTATATATCTCTCCCTGCATGTTACACAATGCCTTTCGGACAGTGTCAGTGACTCCCTCTATTATTTAATTGGGGCAGTATGTAATGAATATGCAGTACACGATTAATAGGCCTAGGGTGTAGTAACTGGCTATATATCCCACACAGTGGTCAGTTCATTATATGCAATATACTGTGTTCATTATTGCAGAGCTCTTTTCCCTGCACTTGTGTTTTGCGCTCAGTGCTTTACTTACATTTGAAAGTGCATTACCAGCGTCAGTACAACTATATGCAACTACAACCACCACCACCACTGACCAGATATGACCGACACAGTACGATTCAGCAATCAGTGCAACTTGCATGAGGGTCCACCATTCATCCTACAGACCTAGCCCTCGTGCAAGTTGTACTGATTGCTGCATTGTTCTGTGTTGGTCATGTCTGGTCGGCGGGGTGGTTGTAGTTGTAGTTGCATGTTGTTGTGTTGATGCTGGCCCTGAACTTTGCACCGTATCTCCTGACCTTTGCACCTTGTGCTTGTGGTGTTTCCCCTTTTTCAACTGGTACAAACATTCCACTTGCACAGGTGATGGTTGTCACCAGCTGCAACTTATACTGGTGGAGCTTTTTCATTCAGCCACTAGCACAGATAGTCCACTTGCACACTTGATGGTATTCTCCTCTGCAAATTGCACTGGTGGTGCGTTTTCATGCACCCACTGGTGTAAATGCTGCACTTACACTTGGACTGCTTGCACTGTGTGGTGCATGGTGATCAATGGTTGTGGTAGATGTATGTAGAGGTAGAGGTATCTGCATATATATGAACCCTGCACTGACTCTTGAGCAACTCTCACTGTGTGGTGGTTGTCTGCGGCGGTGATAGATGTATGTGGTGGCAGAGGTGGTGTGGTTGTAGCTACGACCCAGTGGTGGTACATTAGTATTTATTATAACAATTGTACTTATATAGAATACAACACAGTGTGCACTACATATGCAGGCAAACAAACACGCATGAACGCGCACACACACACACTTTTTTCATTAGTACTTTGATCTTACTCAATGAGTACAAATACCAAAGGACTCCATAGTCAGACATGTCTACATGGTTCTTGATCCCATGGCACATAAAAACTGAATATTGTCTATGGGGCTAAGTGTCCGTAAGTGCATGCAAAGTTCATGATGTCTGTAACGGAGCTAACTGCAACAGAGTAGATGTCAAACGTATCCACTCCAAGCCTGAAGCATTCACCTTGGACCTGGAGGGACTGGAGTTTCTAAAGTCAGTTTGATTAATCAGTGACTGCTGCAGCATGGTGGATAACTCCTTAAGTTTCTTCTTAGATGCTCCTGGGTTCTTGACCATGATGCTTTTCACAACAGATGCACGAAGAAATGCCCTTTCAGATATGCTGTCTTCATGTTGTAACAAACGGCCTGCAACAAATCCAACACAGCTATCTCTGGAGACCAACAGCTGTGCCATTCAAGAGACCTCGCAGGTATGACATGTCAAAACAGGAAGTTGTACGGCCGAGTTGCGGTTAATTGGTATTCTGATGGAAATGTGTAGGTGGATCACGTGCGCAGTGCATGACCTACCTGTCCATAGCTGATCTGAGGTGCCAAAATCCGTGGGCGAACCACACTAACGGCTTGCCATATGCACAGAGGTGGTATAAACCGCTGCAATGAGCTTCTATACCAGCCAACGGCACCGGGTTCAAACTTCCCTTCAATTACTATGGGACTGGCGGGTTACCGGGAGTCTGGATCACCTGACGCGCACGCATGTGGTCATGTGATATCCAGCCGAGAACCCATGGCAGAGCAGTGCTTCATGACATGTCCTCGCCGGGAAAGTTATATAAACGCTATACGCCAGCTAGTGCTGTGGATCAGTTGTGGATAGACTGTAGTTTAACCGTGTTATAATGGGATTCTCGCGTTCTGCTTCTATTGCGATATGTCACAGTCAAGACGCTGGACGGCAAAGCCTGAAACGCAACAAAAGTAAGCATATCACTTCAAGTAAGCATCAGAGCAAAATCCCATGATAAGTCGGATTTGTATCGCAGTATGGGCTGTCGATTGGCGTAACTCTGAAAGCGATAGCATGCACACAGCTTTCCCGCGCGGCGGAAAACCGTTTCGCGTAGCCCTCAAATACGGCGGTCTCATGAACAAAGGAACAATAATTCAAACGAAATATATACAGCGGTGAAAACAAGAGGCATAAAAGCGTATTATCCTGCAAAGTGTTAGCCTCTCCTAGTTCCTACAGCAGAAAAAACGGGTAAGAAAACATGTGAAATCTGGGAGTGACATGTTCAGCCACTTCCGGTTTTGACATGTCACACCTGCGCTGTAGTTTCTTGGAGTTGGTAGACAAAGGTGGAAGATGCAAGCCCCCATTTGCTTGTGACAGGAACAGGATAGTAAGGTTAGCACATCTGGCCAGACCTGCCCTTTTTGAGATATGAGGTGGCAAGTGGGTCAACCCATGAAATAGGCAGTTGGATAACCATTAGATCCCATGCTAGCCTGGGACCGACTGCAAGTCTGAGCTTCTATTTGAGCGAGATGCATGAACGATCGACCTTGCTCGATCGGGCTTGCACATTGCACACTACATACTGCCTATGGTGATTGTCATCTGGTGTGCGTGACACTGGCATAGCGAGAAACTTGATTGGGTCATCTCCTACTGCAGGAGTTGGTAGACTATTCAGGGAAGGTAGCAGATCTACAGCCTTCCCTCGTCTTGGCAAGGGCATGACATTGGGATACTTTCGCTTGTGGGACATGTCCGTTCGAAGCCAGATTGTTTATTTTGGGACTGACCTCTGTGGTTTGTCACATTCTTTCGTGTCTTCGTGTAAACACACATGAACGCGCGTGATGTATGCGTGACGTGACAACCAAATGGTGTCGTAATGAAGCACTCGATGTAAAAATCCACACTATTCGAGCCGATAATCCTTCCTAGACAACGCAAAACATCATCGCACTGCGTACAGGATAGTAGCGCTGACGTTTCCCGGAGCACTGGCGGCTATTTTGCTTGAAACATGGCCATGTCACAAGAACGTCATGTGATCTGCTCCCAGCAAAAAGCTAAATGGAGGTGCATTTACAACGCACACTGTGTGGTAATTTTTGAGAGGGTTTCCAGGCAAGTTGAGCACTTAAATTGTTTGGTAAGGGATGTCTCAAGCCTTTCCATGTGTCATAATAATATGCAGTATTTCTATCAAGAGTTATTCGTCCCCGAATTTGCATTACCAATCAGTACTAGTAGTTTTCTTGCTGTAACTTATCAACGGAGTTCTGTAACAACTTATGACACATGGAAAAGTTAGGTACTCTGGTTTCGCAGTGATTGATGCCATCCTTGTCTGTCTGAATCATTCCGAAAATTACCACATGTGCATTTACTACTATTTTACTTGCTTCACTTGCGCCGACTTTTCTCAACAGAGCGAATTATTATTACCACAAATCATATGCCGGGTTACAGAGAGTTTCTTTGTCTTCTGTTTGGTACTAGTCTTGCAATGATTCAACGCAGTTTGCATGAGAAACAAGCAAAAATACGAAGGTAAAAATCAGCCGCACGTGGAAGCCATGTTGCTGCAATTGGACATGTCCCACATGCGTTAGCTTACATACAAGCCCACTTCAACTACTTCACTGCAACTTTACAGAAAACTTGGCAGTTCACAGTTCTCAAGAGAGTTGGAAACTAGGCAGCTGTCGTCAGCATATTGGAGTAAAGATAGTGCAAGAGTGGAGCTAGTGCAATGATAACCCAAGTAACTGTAATTTTCAGTAATCAGTTCTACAAAAAGATTGGCAACAAGATCGAATATGATTACCGACGTGGGATCACCCTGAAAGATGCCAATCAATGTTAAGTGGTCTGTTGTCTGTGACCCAGATCACAGTTTTAACCACAATAGACATGCCACTATAAAACGCTCTGACCAAGCAGATGACAGTAGGGTCCACAATGGTAGTGCTCAAGGGTTAGAAAGATAAGGTTGTGTTCCGCACTACCAAAAGCATTGGCTAAGTCTAGCCAGCAAACTGCAATACTGTATTCCTTTGTTGAAGTCTAGCTTCACCGGGTGTTTGAAACAACCAGGCATTGAATTAGCTAAAGCCCTCTGAATTGAGGTTTCCAAGTAGCCACTTGATGCAACATATGACAGCAGTCTATTCTTTAGTATGACAGTGAACAATTTACCAATGCAGGGAGTTAAAACAATTGGTCGAAAATTACTGGGATTGTGTGCATCATTCTTAGCAGCTAGTTTCCCTAGAAGAATCACAACAGCTGCCTTTCAAGAGGCAAGGACTGACGAACAATACAGACAGTAATTGAAAATGTTCTTTAAGGTATGTACGGAGTTTAGGGTCACCTCTCAGAATCTCCTGAGCAGCAGATATCTTATGTGCACAACTGATCTTTCTTCGAAAGTGAAAGAAAAATCTCAGAAAGTTCTTGCCCTGCCCCAAATCAACCCTTCAAAGATTGCTAATTATTGTGCGCGAACGCGTTTATAAGCAGCCGAGTGTAGGGCTGCGGCGAATATGCGGGCATAATATCCGGAATAATGGGGCTGCGTGAGCATCAGCGCACTTCCGGAATAACCGGCGGAAATTATCTAGGCATGGACCAAAATGGCTGCCAACTGTAGTGTGGAAGTTGTGGAACGGTCCGAACGGGTAGTGCTCAAGCAGATAGCGTTGACTTAGTTTCTTCTGGGAACGATGCAAGTGAGGAGTCTGAGGACACAGAAGAGGATACGGACGAACCTGTGGCAACACTAGCAAAGAACGCAGTGTCATCAATTCTGGACAAACTGAAGTCGCCGACTCCCGCCGTGCAGCTGACACCAATGCTGACTTCAATCCATTAGAGTGGTGGAAGCAGAACGCCACCACACTACCTAAGTGGTCATCTGCTGCGGCAAACATTCTGCTGCTTCAGCCATCATCTGCTGTTGCTGAGCGTGCACTTTCACTGTTGAAGGCATCGTTTGGAGAACAGCAAGAAAATGCCCTTCAAGATTACATTGAGGCATCACTGCTGTTGCAGTTTAACAAGCGTTAAACATTGTTACAGACTTGCTGGACCGTACTGTATTATTACATCATTTATGTAGTATGCATACCAGCTTAATGAGAATTTTGATTCTTTTCATGAGCACTATTTTGAGAATAATGAGCAGTTTTAAAGGAATTGTGGAATAACATAATTGGCAAGTTTTAGAGCATATTAGCCTCAGGCCTAGCCGAGTGCTACTCCTAAGAATTCACTTCCGTTCTGCGAACGCGATATCGCGCGCTATCGTTAGCACCGGTTAGAAACGTATCCTTCCTAGTCTGGCTAGCTAGACCGTCCCACTTAAACGCCCAAGGCGTGAAAGGGAAGGGACGGTCTAGCTAGCCAGACTATATCCTTCCAGGCTCGCTTCCTTTTCTGGACTATTCTGCGAGTAGCGATTTGCGCAATCGTCTCTACGTCATGTTTCCTCGTACTTCGGCAAGATGGCTACTGGCTTCGTCGAGTTGGACACGATGAACCATCGCACGCGCTTGTTTCGACGAGTATACGCAAGTTAGTGCGCACATTGATTTCATAGGGTAACTAGTCCGAGGTGTAGCTCCACGCAGATACGGGTTTGCTTTCTGAAACTTAGTGTCTAGGCACCCGAAAGGTGTTCGATTAACATATAAGGAAGCCGCCACTGCCGCGCACGCCCTTCAAGAATTATGCCGCCTGCTGTAAAGTTGGAGTAAGAATTGAAAATAGCTCGTAGCATGTTCTGCGAAGGAGCCCTAGTGGCGGCTTCCTTAGAGAACATAGACACCTCGGCACAAATCCTCATGGTACAAGTTGGACGCTTCCAACTTGTTCTTAGATGAAGAAACACGGCGATTTTGTAATATTACCGTGTTCGCTCGCGGCTGTGCAGCGCTGCGCACTAATGCCTTAACAACATGTAAGTTGGTACACTTGTAGTAGGTAGACAGAGGTACATGCACAGCACGTTTGACGAAGTTAGCTTGCACGCTGCTGGAGTTACAGTTGCATTTCCGTCGCATTCATTTTTTCCATTATAAACTCCGTACATACCTTAAGGCTTCAACAACAGATGGACATTTCAATATCTTATATGAAATTGGGTAGTGATTTCACTTACTGAAATTTTTCCACTATCAAATGAGTTTTCTGGCAACTCGTGGCTTCTTCATCCAGATTGTTGTTTAAAAGCGTTGTTTGTGTTGGCTGGAGTCTGTTTCTGTGAAAAAGGAGGTGGCTTCTGCTTTGGAGAAGGATGGAAGTATCCCAGTATGGCTATCATCATCCAACAATTGACTAGCAAATTTCCAGATGTTATTTGCACAACGTCTTCTGTCTTTCTGCATTCTGGACTGCAAATCATCTGATTCTTTTTGTCTCCTTATTCTATTGTGCTCTCTAACCCAGTGATGGTAAGCAATAGCTAGTTGGATGATGGTCTCCTTTGGTTGGTTACTCCTAAGTGCTGCTCTGTACTTCTCATTTCATTCTTCTGTTCTCTCATTTTATTCATAGCTCTGTTAAACTTCCCCTGGCTTCGTCTAGTATGATGTTGTCTATGATTGACAATGCCAAATTGCTGAGCAAATAGCCATAAATTCCCTCAACTAGGAGTAATGTGTTCTGGGAAAGATACGTTTCTGCTACAACTAGTTTTGGCCCAGTCATCTATAGCATTAGATGGAAGCAGCTTCAAAGCTGGTTTAAGTTGTGGATGTGGTGGATTAATTTGGGGTACACTACTTTCAAATGATGGATGCATTATTGGAAATTTCTGGTGTGTTGTACAGGTTGGTTCATCATGGTAGATTGTAGCAGCGAGAGTCGGTTGTTGTTGCTGTGCTGGCTTGGCATCTCTAGAAAGCTGTCTGTGCTGCGGCTGCGGGAGCTGAGGATTTAGATACGACTTATCAACCAAGAGGTCTCTACAAGCTGCATTCCAACAAAAATGCACATCTAACCATTTAAAAGCAGACCCACAAGTTGAGCATTTCTTCAAGGGATTTGGATAGTGATGAGTGAGTGATGACTTCCCTGATTTCTGTGCCATGGTAGGGCTGATTGTGTCTATCAGGACAATGGCCAGATGCCTGCCCAAGCATCTAAATGACTGGCTACAAAAGGGGCAGACTTTCTGATCCATGAGTGCTGTTCAAATTGATGCCCACCAAAAAGAAATTCACTTGATCCAACCAGAAAAAAACGAAAATCAGCTTGCAAAGATTACCAGAAAGAGCAAAGACACTGTCCTGATGTGCTGTTAGGAAATGATGGCTAAGGAAGGGCAAAAGCCCCTTCCTTGAAGAGCCTTACTCTATCCTACCACTTCCTGCCAGTCAAAACCACACACACACACACACAGAAAGTCTATGTAAGTCCATCAGTGCCTCTTGGCACTGAAACGCTTGTGATGGGATGCCGTTGGTTGTGATTGCACTGCCCTATGGTCTGAGGACCATACTTCTAATGTTTGTGGTTCACAAATACTGCCTGGTTGCTAGCTGTGAAGGTGCAGTTTGGAAGGTCACAGGCGAACCCAGCTAAGGCTGCAGTGACATGTGACTGCTGTGTTCTCTTCCTCTCATCTTTCTTCCTGCCTTCTTGCTGTGCTACTTTGTTAATGGTGTCAATACGCATCTCCACTACTCTATGCCAGGCTGACCTGTCTTGGGCAAGCTCACGCCAGTCCTGCTCAATGCCAGACTTCACCAAATCCCGCTACACCAGGTCATTCCAACGACACTTCTGACTGCTGACCAGGCTCCTTGTGCAAGCTCGCACACCAGCAGTTGCTTGGGAAGCCATGAAGCAGGCATCCTGGAAATATGACCAAGAAACGAAGGTGACGTGCCAAAAGCAGGGAAGAGAGCCGCTGTTGATCAGCCAATTTGCGGTGATGGTGGTGTTATGCTTCATAATCCAGACAGAGATACCCAGGATTATACACAAGCAGTGCATGAGGAAGCTTTGCAACAACACAGCACATTCTGTGCCATAGATCAGTGTGGGTATGATGACAGAACTGACAAATGTGAAGCTTTGTCTAAGGCCCTCAGTCACACTACGGCAGAAATGACGGCGACGGCATGGCATCGGTCACACTACACGTTTCATAACGCGAACGTGAACGTGGCCTTCACGTGACGTGAACGTCGACGTGATAATGGCTGCCACGGCGACGTTGACGTCGACGGTAGTCGTAGGTGTCTTCGGATCTGCACAAGCAAAGAAGTCAGCGATGGCGACCAAGAGCAAGAAATCTAGAGCGAGGTGGGATTCTGACACTGAAAGTAAGCTAATCGACGTCTGGGCCGACATCCTGGGAGAATTCAGTGGGATAATGATGCCGAGGAAGAAAAAAGAGGCTCTCGCCTGAACGTGGACGCCTCTGAGGAGCTCAACAGGCTTGAAGAATACAACGAGAAGGACGTTTGCAACAAATTGGACACCACGTTCAACTAAACGAAGTTTTGAGTGTGACCGATTCACCGCCTTTTTTGCTGTCGCCATAAACGTTACTGTCACTGTCGTCGTGGTTTTCGCCGTAGTGTGACCCGGGCCTAAGTGTAGATCTTCTGGTACCAGAGGATACGACTAAGACTGCCAATGGCTTGAGAGGCCTTGGAGATCTTGGAGCTGACCTGGATGACACTTCCTAGATACTGGAAACTGGAGACAGGGTCAACAGGGGAAATATGGATGGGAACGAGGTTGTGCACAATGACTGGCTGGGAGACAGACAGCAGATCAACAGACCAAAAGCAGAACAGTGGGTGGACAAAGTGGTTAGCATGGCCTCTAACTCATTCCTAGAGTCAGCAAGCATGGCCATGTCATCACATTTTAGTTCAGTGACAAGAGTTTCCAGCTGTAGCTTCCTTGGCTTTGTGAAGACCTTGCTTGGGGTACTGAGAATGGCAATGCCATGATAATTATCACAGATTGTACAGCTGCCCTTCTTGTGAAGTGGGATGAGTAGCTAGTTCTTTCAGTCCTCTGTGACCTCTTCCTCATGCCAGATGGCATCAAACAGGGACTTGAACCACCTCGCAGACTCAGCACCACCCAGCTTGATTATCACAGCAATGATTCCATCCATTCCTGGAGCCCTACCATTTTTCAGCTGAGAGATGGCAGTACAGTTCTCCTCGGAGAGTGGAGCAAACAGGTCATGAAGGTCAGGTGGTTCAACAGGGTGAACAGATAATGAGATGACTGGTAGGTTCTCAAAGGAGGCCTCACTGACCTCCATGCCACAGTTGACAATGCTGGAAAAATGCTTTGAACATCTCACAGGTTTGGTTGAGTCAGTTGTGAGGAGGGAGCCATCCATTCATGCAGTGAGGGTAGATGAAGAGGGTTGATCAGAGGGAGGAATGCCTGTAATGTCTTAAAAGAAAGTGTCACAGAAACTGGCAACCCTGGGTACCAGTCGACCTGGAGCAGCAGAACCCCGACGCTGTTTCAAGTGCAACAACAAAGGACATTCGGCCAAGGAGTATTTCTGTTGTGGGAGGAGGGAACACATGATGCGTCAATGCCCAACTCAGGAAACTTCAAAGGCGGCGTCCCAACGGCTGAGCAGGGGGTGCACCCTGTAGGAACTACTTAGGTGCTTGGCCACAGGAGACCCACGGAGTGTCCACACTCATCTTCCAAGCCAAACGTTACGTATGCGCTAAGAAAATTAAACAACATTCAAACAACCATCATGTCCATTTGCCCTTGGACTAAAGAGCATCTTGCTCAGTGGTAGACAAGGACTTTGTTGCAGTGTAGGATCTGGAACCGTTGGGACCAAGGAAACTGACCAATGCAGATGGCAGCGGCTTGACATCCATTGAAAGGACCACCATGAGAGTGACCTTGCAGGACATCATAACTTTCCAAACCTTTGTGGTGGCTGAGTGCCTATCACCACCAAGAATGCTGGGGTGCGACTTCTTAACCCAACATGAAATGGTCCTGGACCTATGGAGAGGGACCTTCAATGGCAGAGACCACCCACTCAAGGAAGGCCAGCTAAGTATAAAAGGTGACTGCTGTATGCTGGTGCTGGATGACCAATGCCCTTCAAGGACAACAAGAGTTTGACAGGCCCAATGACTACCATCCCACACCAGGCCCAGTGTTGAAGGAACATGAGTCACTCCTTAGGACACAGCTGGGAAAAACGGACATTGCCAAACATGTCATAGACACTGGAGATGCACTGCCAGTGAAGGTACCGCCTCGGCCAGTAACCTTTCACTGCAAAGACCAGGTGCACATACAGTTACAAGAAATGGCAAGGGATGGTATCATCAGTCCCAGTAGCAGCCCTTGGCGTTCCCCAGCAGTCTACATACCAAAAGACAATGGTGAGATTTGCATCTGCATTGACTATGTGCAACTCAACAAAGTGACCAAGATAGACTCCTACCCAGTGTCGAGGGCTGATATACCACAGCTGATGCTGTCCAACAAGGAAGTCTTTTCAAAGGTAGACCTTCGAAGTACGTGGGTGCACCTTTTGCGCTAGAATAACAAAACACTTATTTGCTTTATTCGTGCTCTTTATCGAACGAATTCGTTGTATATAGCAACATACAGTACTTTCACCTACATTTCTTATGCTCTGAGCCAATCACTTCTTGAAGATTTCATAGAAAGAGAAGCCTACCACGAGGGTATTTGTAGTGCCTAGTACAGCAATTTCCCCCTATGCTTCGCTGCCAGGGCTTGTAATTCCATTTTCAGGAAGTACGTCATGCCTGTACAAGAGTGATTTCCTGGAATAAAGGCAGGAAATAGGTTAACCAGATATTCATTGTATTGAAGTATTCATTACGCTGCCATTTTCTCATTATTCAGTACTTTATAGGGAAATTCCTCTCGTGGGATCAAATCATTGGTAACAGTTAATAGTTATTCAAATTTTCGAATACATGGAATAAAGCATGCAGGAATAGGACAGTAAAAATCAAGTTACAGAGTCAAATCCAACGTGATTATACTAGAATGGTGATGTCATCACCAGACGTTAGGCCTCTAATTGGTTGTCTATGTGGTATATAGTCGAGGAAGTGTGAGCTCTGGCAGAAGAGCTTTCTGGTAGAAATCGAGGAGTTTTGGCTTTGTTTTGACCCAGAGATCTTGGTCAAAATTTATCTGCTCAACGGACATCCCCTTTGGTGACCACACAACAGAATCACACTTAGACCGTCCTGTTATGGTCATTATCTCTTACACTTGATTAAAGTCTTTGTTTGAGTGCAAGATTTCCTTTGACGGTAACTTTGCAGAAGAATGTCTTCAAAGTCTTCGCAGCAGAAAGTGGATCCAGGCCTTCCTTCGAACTCAACAATGGCACCTTCCTCCCCGGGGATATCGATCAAGCCATCTGGACTGCAAGCAAGACTTGGTTTGTTGTTGTCGATCACCAAACTGGAGTCTTTGATGGATGCTGCTGGATATCCACTTGACTGCAAGTATATTGCTTCTCAGCGTCATCTTCATGCTGTGTACCTCAGTGCATTGCCTCAGTGTAAAATGCCTTGGAGTACAGCAAGAACTTTACCAAGTAGGCAACAGATGTGGTGGAACGCTGCTTTGCAACTTTGCCAAAGTTGAAAGCTGTGAGTCTCAACTTGCGCTGATGGTGCCACAAACTGTCCTCAGACTGATTTTTGGTGTGGTGTTCAATGTAGCTGCACTGTTATGGGGTGAAGTTTAGTTCCCTTTGGTGGAATTTCTGGCAGTGCTGCAGCAGTTCTGATGGTGAAACATCATCCTGTTGGGAGTTTTGGCCGTAGTGCTGGTCAGTACTGGCTGCTGACTTGGCCCGTTTTGACTTCCTTTCAATGTTGTACTTGTTTTGGCCTTTCTCTTGGTATCAGCTGCTAGCTTTCTGATCTTAGCTGATGTGTGGGCACTCTGGACTAACCCTGCTTCACGTTTGGTGGCTGCCATCCAGAAGGATGTCATCCAGCCTGGGCCATGCTGAGTTGCAAGACCTGCCGCTGCACACCAATTTTCAAATGAGCCACTTTGGTTGTGGTTTAACTGCTCCCTTTCACCATAATGCACCTTATAGACATGTAGCTCTCTGCCAGATTGCTGGTTTGGTTGGTGATCAGCTGCAGTGCAAGAGACACAATGCGATCACCTCATTTGGCAACAGGACTTCGCAGACCAGGAGTGACATGGAGTCAGAGATGGATGTCTGCTGTTGGTGGCATCACGTTCATCTTCTAGAGTGGTGGTGTCAGTTTCCTCCTGGATGATTGTGTCAATCTGCTGTTCAAATTAGGTGTCAGTAGCATCACTAGTAGGTGGTGTGTTCTGTTACTCAATGCCGTCACATGCAGGTGTGGTATCAGACTGGCGAAAGGTGCAATACTGCAACAACTGTGATCCCCAAAGACATGGGACAGGCCATTTCGCAAGTCATGTCACAATTGTGATACATTGTTGATGGCACTGTGTTTTGCAATTGGAATCCTGGCACCAACTGATAGTCTTTGCATGGCTTGGTCAGCACACCCTTGCCACAGAACTGTGGGTTGTCTTTGGCAAGTGCCTTCAGTTGACTTAGGTATGCCTTGCAAGCATGATTGGCACATTCAATCTTCTTGACGAATATGCCATAAGGCATTGGTTGGCGAATTGTCGCCATTACTGAACTGTCACCATCACAGTCCGTAGATCTGTTTGGACAGACCCCTGTGCAATGATGTCACGTTCCATAGCTTCTGAGCTGCCTGACCAGTTGAGGTAGCATCTGTGTTGTGGGGTGTTGTTGCCCTTGTTTCCTGATATGACACAATCAATCAATCAGTCATACACAGCTTTGTCTCCAATGCTGGAGGTCACTGGGAATATTATCTTAAAAGTTAAAAAAAAAAAACAGTTCTTAGTAGAAAATAGTAGTTCACGTCATGCCATACTAGGTAGTTCACTACTTGACTGTTCAATTTACTTTCAGATCATTGGCCCATCTTTTCCTTGGTCTTCCCCTTGGACGTCTACCCGGCACATTCTCCACAAACACCTTCTTTACCATCCTGTCATCTGTCTTTTCTTCCATTTTCCTCAACTACTCTGTCTTTTTTTTCTCCACTCTCGATACCATTGACACCTGTCCCAATCTCGATCTGATGTCCACATTCCTCACTTTGTCCAGTATAGTCACTCCTTCCACTCTCCTCAGGCATCTCATTTCAAAGGCTCTTGTAGTGAGTGTTTTGCAGAGTTTTACACCTTGCTTTCCATTTAGAATGAATCTGTTCTGTAAAGCAATGTACATAAGAATTATAAACAAAAAATATTGCAAATCAAGTGGTATGTGGAAGCTTCTGTCACACCTGTGAACTTGAAGTCTTGTATTCAAGGGAGTATCTTCAGATATAGCAAACTCGGCAGTTTGAGCAAGGTTAACAGGTTGGGGAGCAATTGCACAGCAAGCAAAACAGCGAATTGCAGCTAAAAGCAACGATTTTATATATGAAATGGTTCCCACTGTTTTGATTCTGGAAGAAAGCGCGAGGATCTAGAACATTCTAGACGAATTCACATAGGTTAGTTCAGTATTCCATCGCTTTTTTCATGTCGGGCAATAGTCTGTGGGCAGGTTGAGCGGGAGAAACGAAGTTTCCAGATTGCAGCTAGCAACAAAGGCACCAATTTTGTCAACCTGTTACAGGGTACTGGGCCGGTTGTGCTATGAATTACCATTTCATCATTTGTGGTCACTGAAGCATGAATATGCAGGAGCGATAATTAGGTGCACCCACCACCTTAAGCAGGCTAATGATGGTAGGTCTGACGTTGAGAGGTTGAATGCTTCTTTAGCCGAGATACAGTGAACCATCGTGGGTTTGAGTACACCAGCGGAAGGGTCTCTCCTGCTGAAGAGAAACCCAGACATTGATAGTCTGGTCGACACATACCACCATTAAAGATGTCCAATCCTTTTTGGGTCAGGCCAACTTTTATTGGTGGTTTATCCCCAAACTTGCAGACATAGGTGTCCCAATCTACGACCTCACTGCAGACAAGGGGACATTCACATACGTAGGAACAAAAGCACCAGGAGGCCTTTGAGACACTCAAGAATGCCCTGATTCACCCCCGATCCTTGACAACCCAAGGCAAGGGGACAAGTTCATCCTAACCACTGACGCATCAGACAGTGGACTTGGGGCAGTCCTATCCACCAGTAAGGGCACTGTCATCGAGTATGCAGCTATGTGCTGTCTGCTACCGAAACCACTTGCTAGCAATGGTGTCCACATTTGTCATGCCATTTAGCATCCCTCTGAGTCCTAGAATGACCCCAGGATGCACCATGCAGAAGTAGCATGAATGCATTAGGGGTTTTAATACAAACCAAGACATACACACTCATTGGAAGTTGGCAATTGCATGGGGAAGTGCATTAAGTATTTGGATGCTTTGCACAGGATAGAGCCCTGCAGTTACACAGCTTCATGCACTTTGATACCCAACTGTTCTAACCCAGCTAGCTAGCTAGCTATTCAGTTGCCTTGCCCTGAATAATACCATCTACGCAAACTGATAGCTGCTATCCAAAATCTAAAATCTCACATGAGAGGATAGCACCGAAGCTAAAAGCTGAAGCAGTAGTCTTCGTGTTACGTGCAGAGCCATGTGATAAGGGGGGTGCAGGTGGCCTGGCAGTTCACGTCAAGACCAGTGATCAGAGAGCGATGGAATGGCAAGGGCTCACCTCCAGGCAGTGCAAAAAAGTGGCACCCCCTAACATCAACACTGCCCAACAATCACAAACATTCACAAAAACTGATTTACTGTTCATGTCTGTTTGTGTTTGTGTGTTGTAACTAAACGGTTCCCCATTTATACCAGCCCTTGGCTGAAGGGGTCACCTCTTACATGAAATACCACGTTGAAATAAAATGGCCGTTCAGCTTCGGTAACATTTGAGCTGTAACCCGAAAGCACGATTTATTAAAGCTTCTAAGCAACTAAGATAAACTCTATGTGACTTTACATAGAAGCCAAAATACCAAACACTGAAGCCATTGTAAAGTACAACATTGCGTGTCTGTGAGTACTGTACGCCACAAATACTCCCCCACCAGAGAGATGGCCAACTTTCAGTAATGAAAGCAATCAGGCCAGCGAACGTGTCGTCCAGAGCGACTAACTCGTGGTGGAGATGCTGGGGAGGTTGTGCTTGGCTAAGGGCTAGGCTGTATGTTGAATGGTGGTGTAGCTGAAGCTGAAGACTGAGGTGGTTCAAGGGGTGCGGGCTTGAGATGATCCAAGGAGACCGTAGTGGAGCGGCCTTCAATGTCTTAGGCGAAGTGCTTTGGTGTGCGCTTAAGTACCTTGTATGGGCCCTTATAGGGATGTTGCAGTGGCTTGCGGATGGCATCATGTCTGATGAAGACATGTGTACATGTAGTGAGGCTGTCTGGAGGGTGTTGAGAATGTGAACAGTGCGATGATGAGGGCGGACAGGTGGAGCATGAAGCTGCTGCATGGTAGACTTGAGGCGCTGTACGTATGAAGTAGGGTCTATGTCTGAGGAAGATGCACTGAAGAACTGACTGGGCAGGCGAAGTGTGGTACCATACACAAGCTCTGCAGCAGTGCAGTGGATGTCTTCCTTGACAGCAGTACGGATGCCAAGTAACACCATGGGTAGTAGGTCGGTCCAGTTGGTTGGGTCAGGCTGCGCTTTGAGAGAAGCCTTGAGCAGATGGTGTAGACGTTCTACCAGTCCATTGGTCGTGTGGATGTGCTTGGTACCAAGGAGCTGCATGAGCTGAGTGAAGAGTTCAGACTCAAACTGGCGTCCTCTATCTGTGGAGATGGTGGAAGGGGTACCAAAGCAAGCAATCCAACCTGAGATGAGGGCACGGGCAACGGTCTCAGCTGTTATATCTGGTATAGGGATGGCTACAGGTCAACGTGTGAAGCGGTCAATGCAGGTGAGCAGATACGCGTATCCTCTGGAGGGTGGGAGGGGTCCAACAAGATTGATGTGGATGTGGTCAAAGCGAATGTAAGGGCTGGCAAAAGTTGATAGGGGTGTGACAGTATGTCGATGCACCTTGGAGCACTGAGACTGTAAACATACTCTGGCCCAAATCCGAACATCTTTGTTGATTCCTGGCCAGACAAAGCGCGAAGTGATGAGCTGCTGGGTAGCACGGATACCGGGGTGTGACAAGGAGTGGAAGGAATTATACACCTGACGTCAGAAGGGGGCTGGGACAAAAGGGCGGGAGGTTCCAGTAGCAATGTCACAGATGAGGGTTGTTGGTGTACCCGGTAGAGGTACAGCAGAGAGCCTGAGTGAGGGGAACGGTTGGGACTTCCAGTTCCTCAGCTCCGGGTCATTGTGCTGAGCAGCGGCGATAGCACTGAAGTCAATGGGATGGGAAGAGTTGAGGAGGTTGTTTGTTTTCAGGTGGATACGGGAGAGGGCATCTGCTGCAGCATTGTGGGATCCCTGTACGTGGTGAATGTCAGACGTGAACTGGGAGATGTAGTTCAGGTGTCTGATCGGCCGGGGGGAGAGGCAGTCTGAATTCTTCTGCAGAGCATAGGTGAAGGGCATGTGGTGAGTGAGGGTGTGGAAGCTGCGGCCTTTGACAAAATGCCTGAAGTGCTTGATGGCAAGGTAAGCGACAAGCAACTCGCGGTCAAAGGCACTGTAGCGTGTCTCACTGGGTTGTAGCTTCTTTGAAAAGAAGGCAATCCTCACCAATGAGCTGCTGAAGAACTGCACCCACCGCTGTGTCAGAAGCATCTGTCACAATGCAGGTTGGGGCATCAGGGATGGGATGCACCAAGAGTGATGCATCAGCAAGAGCGTCCTTGATCTGGGTGAAGACTGATTCAGCCGCGGGAGACCAGTTCAACGGAGCTTGGCTGTGCTGAGCGGAGGAGAGCATACTGTTAAGGGGCACCAGGATGGCGGCACAGTTGGGAACAAAGTGGTGGTAGAAGTTAACTAACCCAAGAAACTCACGTAGCTTGCGCTGAGTGGTAGGCTTGGGAAAGTCGCAGATAACCTGGACTTTGCTCTCGAGTGGCTTGACGCCAGTGGAGTCAGCATGGTGTCCCAAAAACTCCAGATGCTCAACACACTTAGCGGGGTTGATGATGCCGTGGTCCTGTAAACGAGCAAGAATGGCACGGAGGTGCTGCTGGTTCTCTTCTGGTGATGAGCTGGCGATGAGCAGGTCATCAAGGTAGGCATAGCTGAATGGTAGTCCTTGCAGTACCTGGTCAATAAAGCGCTGAAAGGTCTGAGCAGCATTGCGAAGACCAAAGGGCATGCGAAGGAACTCAGACCAAAAGGGGTGATGATGGTGGTCTTCGGTATGTCAGCCGGCTGTACCGGGATCTGATGGTATGCTCGGACAAGGTCCAGCTTTGAAAAGATAGAGCCACCGTGCAGGGAAATGGATAAGTCCTGTAAATGTGGGTTCGGGTACCTGTCGGGTGTAGTGACATTGTTGAGAGCACGTGACATTGTTGAGAGCACGATAGTCTCCACACAGTCGCCAATCTCCGGCAGTCTTTTGGGGACCATGTGAAGTGGTGAAGAACTGGTGCTGGAGGAGGGGCGTTTAATGCCGAGGAGGGGCGGATAATGCCGAGCTGAAGCATGTGGTCAAACTCCGCTTTGGTGATGTGGAGGGCGTTCTGGGGGAAGTCGGCATGCTCGAGCTGTCACAGGAGGTCCAGTTGTGGTGATGTGATGAGTTACCGTGTGCTTAACTGGATGGTCGTAGGTACAGGGTTGGGTTACAGCGGGGAACTCCTTGAGTTTGGCATCCAAGGCTGATGCAGGAGTAGTGAGCTGCAGGACAGGACAAGAGGAGATAGTGAGTGTGGGCGTACCTTGGGTGTGAAGTAGTGTCGAAAAGACGATTGTGCTTCACATCCACAAGGAGGGCAAAGTGACGTAGGAAGTCAGCATCTAAGATGGGATTCTGGATGTCAGCAATGACAAAAATCCATCTAAAGGTTCTGCGTAGTCCAATGTTCAGGGTTAGTGTGGCATAAGTGGGGATGGATGATCCGTTGACTGCCTGGAGGGTGAGCTTGGTCTTGTGGTGTCGGTCGTTGGTTGAAGACGGGATAAAACTAACTTCAGCACCAGTGTCCACAATAAAGCGGGTAACAGAGGCAAAGTCAAATAAAGCGACTAGAAGGCAGGCTGGGATCGCTCGTCGCCGCTAGCGACTGGCCTGGTCGTTTCCCGACTTAGAGAGCAAGGCGGTCGGCACTTGCGGGCACTATCACCAAACCGAAAGTGATACCAGCAAAGGTTGGGAGGTCGGCGGGGGCTGGAGTTGCGGGAGTGGTTGGAGGAACGGAATGACTGACGGCTGGGGCGGTCCATGTTAATTTGCTGGACTAGTGACGCAGCCTGGCTACCTCTGACCCAAGGTGATCTGGCTCAGGCAGGGATGTTGGGGTGACTGGGGCCACTGTTGGAGGTGGCACGTCCATTATGCGGTCTGCCAACTGGGTGAGTTCCTCAAGGGGCAGGTGGTCTGAAGTAGAGGCCAGGACCATGCGTACATTGCCTGGAAGTTCTTGGCGGAACAGCTCCCGGAGAAAAGGTGGCGAAATGTGGGCCTGGGAGTCCCCAAAGAGTTGCTGAAGGCGTCTGAGCAGCTGGGAAGGCTTCCTATCTCCCAACTCCTCACAGTGGAAGAGCTGTTGTAGGCGTCTCTGTTCAGAGGCTGCAGTCCTCTTGATGAGACTGGCCTTCAGTTGGTCATAGGGGTGGTCCTCAGGGATGGTGAGGATGAGATCCTGGACCTCAGTAGCAAACTCTGGCATCAAGGAGGCTACCACATACTCATACATGGTCTTTTGTACGGAGATCTTGCGTGTGGCGAACTGGGCCTCGACTTGGGCAAACCAGATGTGGGGGTCTGCGGGCCAGAAGGGTGGTAACTTTATGCTAGTTGCTGCAATGGTAACTGGGTTGCCTTCTGCAGGGTGAGAGATGGGCGTTCTTCCTCGAGCGACATGTCTGACTTTGAAGCATCCATTGAAGCTAGCATCCGGGTCACCAATTATCGCGTGTGAAGGAAGGTGATTCCCACCGAAATAGCGTGCAAACACTTGTCACAGAGTTAGCAACTGAATTACCAACTGCTGCACTGGCATAAGGCAGCCCAAACTATACATGCTTAAATACAAAATGGTACAGGAAGCATAAGGCACACACTAATGGAAAGGAAAAGTGAATAGTCAGCAATGTTGACAGTCACATGACAAACACTAGAAAGTACAAACTAAGATAAACTCTATGTGACTTTACATAGAAGCCAAAATAGCAAACACTGAAGCCATTGTAAAGGTACAACATTGTGTGTCTGTGTGTACTGTACGCCGCATATATGTGAATTGTGAAGGGGGGGCAGAAGAGTGTGGAGGGTTGGAGAATAATGGCGAGTCAGCTAGTCAATTCAGAGTGATAGTTGAGGATTTAGGCAGAGAAGAGGTGGTGCAGGCATTGGGTGGTCTGAAGAAGAAGGTGGCTGCAGGGAGAGATGGTTTGACTGCGGAAATGGTGTGTTGTGATGCTCTGGTAGACTTTTGGTGGTGTTTATTCAACTGGTGCTGGAAGTTTGGAAAGATTCCAACTGAGTGGAGGAAGAGTGTGGTAGTTCCTATTCCGAAGAAGCAGAAGAGTGGCCCATGCAGAGTGGACGAGTATAGGGGGATTTCACTGGTGTCAGTACCATACAAAGCCCTATGTAGGATTGTACAGAGGAGAATAATGGAAGTTGTTGAAGAGAGAGGCCTGGTAGCAGAGCAGCAAGGAGGTTTTCGAAGAGGCAGGGGTTGCAGGGATCAGGTGCTCACGCTAATGTTGCTTGGACAGGTTAAAATGCAGTCCAGAAGGCGAATGTTTGCGACCTTCGTTGACTTCAGAAAAGCGTATGACAGAGTAGACAGGAGCAAGTTGTGGCAGTGTTTGAAGGACAGTGGATTCGGTGGTCGAGCTCTCTCCTTTTTGCAGGCGGCCTACAGATCCCTGACCTGCGAGGTGAGAGTGGACAGTATGCTGAGTGACTCCTTTTCAGTAACCAGAGGATTGAGGCAGGGATGCATCCTATCGCCTTTATTATTTTCTTTATATATTCATTCATTAGTGGAGAGGCTAAGGGGTGCGGGGGTTGGGGTGGAGTGTGGGGGACGGATGATCACAGCACTACTGTATGCGGATGATGTGGTGTTGATGGCAGAAGATGAGAAACAGGTGAAGAGGGGCTTAAAGGTGTTGGAGGAGTGGTGCAGAGAGTGGGGAGTTGAGGTCAATGTGGAGAAGAGTACAGTAATGCATATGAGGAAGAGAGGTGTTAAGAGGACTAGAGAGACCTTTTTGGTTAATGGTGAGAATATCAAAGTAGTGGAGGAGTATCGGTATCTGGGGTGTGTGGTAAATGAACAGCTGAATTGCACAAGAATGGTGGAAGAGAGGGCAAAAGCGGGGGCCAAAGCCCTGAGTGAGTGGCTGAGGAGGTGTATAGCAGCAGTGGGAGAACTTAGAGGTGAGACATTTGAGAAGTGGAAGATGTGGAGCACCTTTTGTTGAGATGTATGGCTATGGCAGAGGAGAGGGAGAAGCTGATAAGGCTGATGGAGGATAAGGTCGTGGAATGGAAGCATATGGAAGATAGGGAGAGAGTGGCAGAGGTGTTGGAGTATGCATGTGGAAATGATGAAGTTAGTAGAAGTGTGGAGAGGATTTGGCGGAAGCATTTTGGTGTCTAAGGCATGACCGCACCCCCCCTCCCCCCCACTCCCCCCCCCAAGCTGATCCCCATCCTAACATATGTATCTTTGCCTGAGAATTTATTGTTATTTATCAGACTCTATTATATTTCGCTTTTTAGTGCTGCATGGGGTGTGCACACCCTAGTGTGCTTTTGCACATGGTGCACTTAAAATTAATAATAATATAAATTATGTATGTGGAGTGATTGATTCTTTTGTCTTATTGATTTTATCACAATGCTAGCTGCATGTGATACCCTAGTATCCATTGGCACACGGTGATATAATATGCTATGATATACACAGTGCAAGTTGACCCCTTCCACTGCTCTCTCGGGGAAGGGGGGAGGGGGGGTGTACAAATGCACCCTGCTAGATTTACTCTTGGGCAAGTCTAAATATGTCGGTGCCTATTGAATTTGTGTCGACGACAACGACAACAATGACAACAACAACGACGACGACTAAGACAGAACCGATCACTTCAGCCCTTGCGCAATCGTGCAGGGTAATAATACCACAGCTATATACTAGCTACATAGAACCCACTTTTGGCTGAGGTGCAGGCTAAGCTTCTCGCTGTTGCAGTCAGCTATTGCATGCCTGCGTGGGGCTCGTTCATCGCAAGGACGGCCAGCACTCTGTGATGCGATCGACCTGACCTGTGTTGAAGGTCAAGTCCCAGCATTCTAACTCTGCCATGAACTTATATCCATCTCATAATTTAACTACAGAAACTCATCTTATTTTATACAGGCAGTGCACATGTGTGCCTATATATTGAATTAGTATGACATACTATATTAATTGTAAAAATAGCTACTGTCACGAAACCGATGGCCTCCAAATGCTCAACTCTGCCAGAAAGCAACAAATCAATGCTTCAACACAACAGCAAGTACAAGAACTCACAGTACAACACCAGACTACAGCTGAACTGATACAGAACTTAACCAAAAACCAGTTATAATCAGACACACAACATCTGCACACACACATACAGGCAATTACAGGCAATCACTACTAACACGTGCACAAATCAGCAAACACTACACAATCACAGCCAGCACAAAAGGTCAATTCATCACAGTCCTCCCTCCTTACGATGGCAGACGGGAGTCCGGAAGGGCAGCTTGGCTGTCATCTCCTGGATCAACGGGGAGAGCTCCACAGGACAGCCCATCAGCATTGCTGTTCACTGCCCCACTCCAATGAACAATCAAATAACCATATGGCTGCACCATTATGGCCCATCAGGTGAGCCTCAGGTTCGTGTTCTTCATTCTCTGCAGCCAGGCAAGAGGTTGGTGGTCAGTCTGAATTGTGAATGACTGCCCATACAAGTAAACATGGAAAAACTGCAGCGCCTAGACAATTGGAAGGCACTCCTTCTCAATTGTCGAGTACTTGGTCTCCCTGGGTAGGAGCTTGCAATTTGCCAAAGCAACAGGATGCTCTTCTCCCAGTGGATAAGCAAGTAACCCCTTTCAAGGATGTTTATATAAAGTATAAAGTTCCCCTAACAAACGTTAAGTTTCCCCTACCACTCTAATGTGCTCTTATAGCTACCTAGCTATTATTATTGCCCCGCACGATAGCGCATGGGGTTAAGTAATCGGTTGCGTCTGTCAGTCAGTCAGTCAGTATGTCTGTCTGTTATCATGTAAAACTATGAACCGTGGCCGTCGCCGATGGTGATCGAAATTTGAATGGTCGGTGCACTATTTGTGGTTTGCCATTCTGCTTCAGTACATATTTGATACTGTGGGCACGGTCGCTGGGAAGGAGAGCTACTACTAGTCTAGCACTACGTAAAGGGCCATAAAACCTTCTTTGCCCAGTGCGCATGGCTAGGACGGTTTTAGCAGTCAAGACTTCTTTCTCACTAGGATTAGGATGCAAAGCCTTCCTTCTCACTAGGATTAGTTCAGATGAAAAGCACGAAATAAACAAGCGGTGGGCAGAAAAGAAGGCAGAGAAAGAGCTACACATCTATTGTGGACACTGTGCGCGAATACTTGACTTGCATGAGTCCACATGAGGGCAAAAGCAGCAAGTGGCACAACTGTGTTCCTACCCACTTTAGGCTCTGTATACGTATGTGAAGAACTCTTCTGTGTTAGGATTAGAATGCAAGCCTGTCAGTTACTCACACAACCAATTGAGTTTGATTATAATATTATGTAACCATTATTTCTGTGCTTCATTGTGTTATGAACATAAAACTGTAATACTTTCACATGTGAACATGTCCCACGTGCGTTATCCCACCCAATAAACATTCCATCATTTCACACTTTCACCATGCACATCCTATTCAATTATGCAGTGTATACATAGATTTTGTTCTTTGTGCTATACAATTCTATTGACATGGCTTTGTATAACTCTATGACCATACATGGTACATGTACAACCAGAGTCCCTTTGTCTTGCAAGACTTTAGCGTTCTAATATGAAGTACTTATACTAGTATACTTTACATAACATCTTTGTTCTTATAGATGCTCATCAGCTGCAAGCACACTGTCCCTTTATGTATATGTTCGCACTTACACGCTATATTACTGCAGGCTGTCTCTGCCACCTGTTCCGCGGGGTTTGTGCTCTATGAGCACTCTAGTTCAGAAGATGCAATCTCTATCGTACTATTTTCTAACAACTACCTAAAAATGTAGCATATGCGATCATTGTTTTGCTATATATATCAGAGAATGCAGTAGCCCTCTCTATGAAGAGGTGGTACTGTTTGCTTCACTGTCCCTATACTTTGTAGAGCAGATAAATTCCAAAATATACTAAAAGTTGCAAAACATGGCTATTTACAGCCAACCACAGAACAGCCACACTGTAATCATGACCTTAAAGGCAAGCAAACACACTTCGAGATGAAATACAAACTTCAAAATCTTCATTTCAACTTTTTTCATATTCATCGCTCACTAACTCAATAACAAAGTAATCTATCAAACTCTTCGACTCTTCTACTATTGCTCTTTCTCTCCCTGTATTCTACAAAGAGTACTATGCCTTTGTGCTGTCAGTGAAACGCCAGCGGCAAGTATACCAGTTGTAAATGCATCAAGGGAGGGTTGAGATGTGTGGATAGTCTACCCTGGAGACTACGGAAATGCTCAAATCCCACCAGTCCCCAGTCCACGCAATTGACTAACGAAGAAGTAAGTATGGGGACAACTCTTAGCAGCCCCAACCGAGGGTCTAACTACAATCAATGCTAGTGACGATGAATCAAGCCTCTCTCTGGCAGATCATTTGAACCTACTTGAATATGACTCTGCAGAAGCTCCCAATGTGTTTGGGGATTATTGAGAGGAGACCTTTGTTGCAAAAGATTAGTGATTGTTGTGATGAAAAGCTGACATGGAAAAGGAACATCTCTAAGATACCATCAGGGGAACAAGGGCATGCCTTTGTCAATGAACTTGCGAGACTCTTCAATGCCTTTGCAGAGTCTACCTCCATGGAATGGATTGGTCTGATGGCTCACATGGTCTGTCCATCTTTAATCCTACAAAAACGGATCCTCTCCAGTCGGGAACAAAGACCTGGTCCATTGTATTGAATGAAGAATGAAGTTGAAGGCAAAGTTTGGGCTGCAACACACCTCTGCGACAAATGTGGGGAGTGGCCATGGGAGTCTAAAGTAGGTGAGCCACTTGGTCTTGATAAAGTGATTGAAACATTGCTTGGGGAGTGCACCGTCAAAGAAGTGTTGCTGCAGAAACATCCACAAGGCATAAATTATATAGAAAGCCCCATTCTAATCAATTGTAATTGAAATGAACTTGCACATGGATGTAGATCATTGCTGCGGAAGATGAAGAAGAACTGATAGATGCACTTTTGGAGGAAGTTGATGTTTTACAAGAGGCAGGCTGCTCACATTCAATTCATAGAGGCACCCTGGGACAAATCAGCCATTGTTGGGGCCATATCATTGCACCGTTGTGCTCTGTACACATAAAGGCTTTAAGTTGATCAAATTAAGGAAGGCTTGGAGTATGCAGGGCTGCTTCAGTATATGTACAAGTTCCCTGATGCCTGTGAGTCAGTCTTCACTTGTAAAGGTGCTTGTAAGCTTACTGCAGGTCAATATTGACAACTAGTACATATGATGATATTAAGTGATAATTGCTGTGTGTGTTTGTGATTACGAAAGAATCTTGAGCGTCATCACAGCATTGGGAGCCTGATAGATGGGGCTCACCTAGGTCCGAAGACCGATAGAGATTATCTAGGCCGTTACTGTCCGAAGACCTTTGAAACGGCAGAGGGAAAGAAAGAAAAGTGGTGCCGCCCG